>JAVIAB010000001.1:88960720-89278220 GCA_032433765.1 Megaustenia siamemsis | reverse complement strand
CACTTTTTTCAGTGCTCAATTTTGATATTCATTCTGCATTCTTTATTCAAGAACAGCAAATGTTGAATTTGTATTTTATTGTAAGCTATTATGATTTAATCTAATCAATATGCTGGAGAAATTAAACATTGATGGCAAGGATCTGCGAATCATAAAAAAACATGTACTGACAACAAACAGCAGTCATAAGAATTAGCAAGCAAACATGACGGTTCCAATTTATAAAACAAGGAGTCAGACAAGACTTTGCGTCGGATTTGTTTTCACTTTACAGCGAATATATTATGAGATCAATTGTAAACAGAAAAGGAATTGAAGTCAACGGTCACAACATAAATAATTTGTGATATTGCGGATGACACAGACTTAATAGCAGAGACAGAGAATGAACTACAAGAAATGATAGACATAATAGTAAAAGAAAGCAACAAAAAAAGGTCTCAGTCTGAATAGTAAAAAAACAGAAGTAATGGTTGAAAGAAGAACGAAGAAACGATCATCTCCATCATGCAGCATAAAAGTAAACAGAACAAATCTGAAACAAGTGCAACGCGTCAAATATATGGGCTCAATAAAATTATAAGATGGAAGATACACCACAGAAATAAAAAGCAGAATAGCTCAGGCCAAAATAGCATTTCTGAAAATGAAAAACGTCGTATGCAAAAAATCTATGTCAATAGAAGTGAGCAAGAGAATTCATCGGGGCGAGCCAATTCTGGCCTATGGAAGCGAATCATGGATAGTAAACAAACAAATGAAAAGACAATTAGAGGCCACAGAGATGGGATTTCTCAGAAGAATGTTGAATATTCCCTGGACATCTAAATAAACCAATGAGGACACTCTCAAAAAAAGGCAACGCAGAAAGGGAGCTCCTAAAAACACCAGAAAGAAACAATCAACATTTTTCGGGCACTTCATGAGAAGAGATAAGTTGGAATAATTGGTTTCAGCTGTCAAAATACAGGGAAAAAGAGATCGTAGCGAATTAAAAAGAGAATATACTAGATAGTTTGGTGTCATGGCATGGAAAATAGTCAACAGCAGAAGTAATACGTTGCACGCTGGATAGATGATTGTGGAAGGACATGACCACCTACGGCATCGGTTCTCAATCTGTGGGTCGCGACCCCTTTGGGGGTCGAATGCCCATTTCCAGGGGGTCGCCAAAGGCCATCGAAAAACACATTTTTTTGCACATCAACAAAAAATTTTCCATTTTCGTCAAAACTTATTTTGTTTTATTTATTAACATTTTTAATAATTATCTCACCAAATACTTGTTTATAAATAAAGCTAGCAATTCTAAACCATGTTTAATTAAATGTAAACTCAAGTTTCATTCGCTAACACATTGAAGTTAAGGACTAATTTTTGAAAGTTACAGCGAATCACAAAGCAGCTTACAAATAGTTGCAAATTGTCAGAACTTTCAATTTGTAAACGATCGCATTGTGCATGTTTAACTTGTCTCGTGTTTACTGTGTACTTAACATTTTATAAACGTTTAAATTATCACAGAAATTGTTGTGATTAATGCTTTTGAAGTACAGAGACTAATTATAAATAACTGTTAAAGATATTGAGGATATATTTATCAACTCAGCCAACTGAGTTTGTGTGTAGTCACATTAAATATTAAAGAGTGTGTTTACTTTCACTTTCACTTTTCCCAGTAAATGAGTAAAACATATCACACAGTTAAGTTACCCAATGACATGGATCGTGTTGATAAAAACGTTACCGGTAAGAAAAGAAAATATAGTGAGGATTTCTTACAATATGGGTTTACCTCAATTATTACAGCAGGAATTGAGAAACCGCAATGTGTTATTTGTTGTGAGTGTCTATCAGCTGAATCTATGAAGCCGAACAAACTAAAACGTCATTTTGATAGCAAACATCCGTCCTTTGTCGGCAAGGATATCAACTATTTTAGAAGTAAAGTTGATGGACTTAAGAAAGCCAGACTTGACACTGGTGGTAAGTGGCACAAACAAAACGTAGCAGCCGTTGAAGCTTCATATTTGGTGGCACTTAGAATCGCCAGAGCTATGAAACCTCACACAATTGCTGAGGATTTACTGCTGCCAGCGGCCAAAGACATTGGTGACTAAAGCTTGTTAAATTGTTAGTTGCATCAGTGAAAATTTACAAACTGACTGGATAAACATTTAGTATTGTTTTCTACATAAAATAATTCAATTTGGATTACCGTGATGACATCTTCAGGCTGGTAAGTTGGCCAGTATGATTTCAATTTTTACTTTAGCACTTTTGTTTTTGTTTTTTTTTTCATTTAACCTCATTTTATTTTCTACATAACTCCTAGCCTCTTTTTATGAACGAAATCTTATTTCCTGTTCAGTTCTGTACAAATTAATATGCCATTTGCCTATGTAATGCAAAAATTAGCATGTATGTTAATATTTATGTTTAATTAAGTCATTAAGTTCAATTTACAACAATGCAAAATCCTGCATATCAAATACATGCATTACGATTCATAAGTACCAAAATATCAGTTATAAAGTAGTTAGTAGCAAGAAAAATAATTGTATGGTTGGGGGTCGCCACAAAAATGAGGAACTGTATTAAGGGGTCGCGGCATTAGGAAGGTTGAGAACCGCTGACCTACGGCAACAGTTATGGCACATGATAGTGATGATGATGTCTTAATTGTCAACAAAAAACATTTAAAGGATGTCTTCGATATACGACTTGGTGTTCTTGGATATAGTTTCAATGTCAGTGATGAGTGCAACGGATATAGTTTCAATGTCAGTGATGAGTGCAACGGATATAGTTTTAATGTCAGTGATGAGTGCAACGGATATAGTTTCAATGTCAGTGATGAGTGCAACGGATATAGTTTCAATGTCAGTGATGAGTGCAACGGATATAGTTTCAATGTCAGTGATGAGTGCAACGGATATAGTTTCAATGTCAGTGATGGGTGCAACGGATATAGTTTCAATGTCAGTGATGAGTGCAACGGATATAGTTTCAATGTCAGTGATGAGTGCAACGGATATAGTTTCAATGTCAGTGATGAGTGCAACGGATATAGTTTCAATGTCAGTGATGAGTGCAACGGATATAGTTTCAATGTCAGTGATGAGTGCAACGGATATAGTTTCAATGTCAGTGATGAGTGCAACGGATATAGTTTCAATGTCAGTGATGAGTGCAACGGATATAGTTTCAATGTCAGTGATGAGTGCAACGGATATAGTTTCAATGTCAGTGATGAGTGCAACAGATATAGTTTCAATGACAGTGATGAGTGCAACGGATATACACCCTCTTTAACTGATAGTAAATATAACGGTTTATCCCACGATGTGGTTGTTGGTAAATAACTCGACTTAAAGATGAGGCTTTGTGGTCTAATGGTTGGTTTAATATTGAGGCTGAATAGTCTAGTGGTTGGTTTAATAATGAGGCTGAATGGTCTAATGGTTGGTTAATAATGAGGCTGAATAGTCTAGTGGTTGGTTTAATAATGAGGCTGAATGGACTAATGGTTGGTTTAATAATGAGGATGAATGGTCTAATGGTTGGTTTAATAATGAGGCTGAATGGTCTAATGGTTGGTTTAATAATGAGGCTGAATGGTCTAACGTTCGCTTTTGATAATTACACTTACAGGAAGGAAAATTAAAATACTAGGATTAGCGGACACCAGCGTAAAAGGACAACAGATAAAGAAAACACACATGATCTACACGAAACTACTCTCAGGAGTCGACAACACAGAAAGAGCAACACACGGAGTAGGTTTTATCATCGACCCAGAACACACAAAGAACATTCTAGAAATAAAATACCATTCAGAAAGAATTATCACAAATAAACTGAGGAAGACGATCGAAAAACAAATTACATTCAAATATATGGCCCATGCAACAACAATGAAAGAGACAGCGAAGAACTCTACGACACATTGAACGAAATCATTAACAAGATTGACGAAAGCGACGACATGTTAGTGATGGGAGATTTTAATGCAAGGCTTGGGAAACGCAACAGTGAGAACAGTGATATCTTAGGACCCTTTGGTGATAAAACAGCTGAAATAAACGAAAATGGAAGCAGACTGCTGGAACTATGCAATCAAAATGATTTATTTATCACCAACACATTCTTCAAACACAGAGAGTCGCAAGTATACACCTGGTACAAATGGAATGACGCAACATGCAGAAGCCAGATAGATTTTATACTAACAAGACAACAGAACAAGAAAAGAGTAACCGACAGCAGAGCAATCCCAAATATTACAGACGACACGGATCACAAGATGGTTATGATCACACTAAGATAGCCAAAAACAAAGAGAACATACGAAAACAAACAAAAGAAGCGAAAAGAACATACAATAAAAATAAAACAATTAAAATATCAAGAAACAAGGAAAACCCTAGAAGAAAAACTAACAGAGGAATTCAAGAAACCCCCTAACGAAGTATGCATAGTAGAAGAAGAGTGGAAACAATTTAAGGAAACAGTAACCAACATCTCTAAAACAGATTGTGTAACGAAGCTAAGAACAAGAGAAGGGAAAAAGAGCACCCCGTGGTGGAACGAAACAATCAGAGAAGCAATTAAGGAAAAGAAGAAACTGTTTAAAAATTGGAGGGAGAACAAGAACCAAGAAAAATATGAAAAATATGCCTTAGTTCGAAAAAGAGTTAAAAGGTTGATCAAAGAAGCTAAGCAAAAAAATTGGGCAGAATTCGGACAAAATATGAGCAGGGACTTCAAGACAGCCACAAGAGATTTCTACAAAGCAGTAAAAGCCACAAGAACGAGAAAAGAAAACCATGATCTTACTGAGCTGTTAAATGACAAAGACGGACAGCCAATATCAAATAACCAATGTATGCAACAGAGATGGAAAGAATATTTTGAAGACCTGTTAAACATACCAACTACCAATAAGACAACAAAAACCACACTAGAACTCACAAATACTGAACCCAACATCATGAAAGAGGAAATCGAAGAAGTAATCAAATATGCACCAAGAAATAAAGCGCCGGGGATAGATAACATATCAAAGAAATAATAGCAGCAGCAGGAGAAACAGGAATGCAATGGCTGCACAGAATATTTAATGCAGCATGGCACCAACAACAAGCCCCAGAAGACTGGCAACAGGCAATCATCATACCAATATTGAAAAAGAAAGGTAGCAAAAGAGACTGCAATCAATATAGAGGTATATCTCTTCTCAGCCATGTAGGAAAACTATACGCCAAAATCTTGGAAAAAAGGCTGAGACCAATAATAGAACTACAGTTAAGCGATTCTCAAACGGGGTTCCGAAAAAACAGAGGATGTACTGACGCACTATTCACACTAAAACAGCTTGCAGAAAAAACGACAGAACACAATCAAAACTTATACATAGCCTTCATTGACCAGGAAAAAGCATTCGACAGAGTAAACAGAACAACTGTGGGAGATACTAACAACATACGGAGTAAGCCAACATCTAACCAACATTATTAAAAGCCTCTACGTCAACAGCAGCTGCAGGGTCAGAACAGCAGCAGGCTGCACAGACCACTTCGAAGTTAGATCAGGCGTAAGACAGGGGTGCGTACTATCCCCCCTACTGTTTATTACATACATGGACCATATCTGCAAGCTAGCCAACCCATCAGAGACAGAGGAGATCAATGAGCTTTTATTTGCAGACGATCAGGCACTAATACATGAAACAATAGAAGACCTACAAGAACACTTAAACAAACTGTACATCTCAGACACAAAGTACAACATGAAAATCAACATCAACAAAACAGAAGTCATGAACGTCGCCAAAAATAAACATAACATCAACATAAATATAGAAGGCAGACAACTAAAACAAGTAGAGGAATTCAAATACATAGGATGTCTAATGACAAACGATAATTCTCAAACGGCAGATATGGAATCAAGATGCAACAAAGCTTGTCAAATCATTGGACAGTTATCACCACTATTGTCCAACAAGGAAATAACTCTGGAGGCAAAACGAGCACTATACAATACAATCTTCATCCCAACTTTGACCAATGCCAGACCTGGACTCTAGATGCAAGAACAATAAGAAAAATAACCTCTACAGAGATGAAATGTGTTAGACGAATGACAGGAAACAGTCTGAGAGATAAGATCAGAAATGAAGAACTGTGAAAAAAGCTAGGAATAGCCCCAGCCATAGAATACATAAGGAAACAACAGATAAAATGGTTTGGCCACGTGACAAGGCAGAAAGAACAAAACACAACACAACGAGCTTTCAACAAATGTTGTGATAACACCAAACCCAAGGGTCGACCACGAAAAAGATGGGTCGATGGAATATTAGAAGCACTAGGAAACATAACAGCAGCAAAGGCGAATAGAAGAGCAAAAGACCGCAAATTATATCTCCCTCGACGCTGAAAGGCAGATGAGGAAGGAAATAAGAATAAGAAGATACTTACAGGTCTAACATTTGGTTTGATAATGAGATTGACTTTTCTAATGTTTGGTTTGTTAATGAGATTGACTGGTTTAATATTTGGTTTTGATAATAAGACTGACAGGTCCAATATTTGGTTTGATAATAAGACTGACTGGTTTAATATTTTTTTTTTATAATAAGACTGACAGGTCCAATATTTGGTTTGATAATCAGAATGACTGGCCTAATATTAGGCTTGATAAAGAGGCAGAATGGTCTAGTCTAGAGTTTGGTTTTATAATCAGACTATCTGGCCTACTATTTGGTTTGATAATCAGGCAGACTGACTTAAAGTTCGCTTTGATAGTCATACTTACAGGTCTACTATTTTGTTGCAGTCAAGTCATCCAGAGTTTAACATCCTATCTTTAATTCTATTTTAATATTATTCTCTTAGCCAATCAAAATAGTCAGCCACTCAGTCGTTCTTTGGTTCTTTGGTTATGGAAGGCCTCGGTATCACTGCAAACGAATTAAAATCCATAATTGCTCAACCGCCCGTGCCAGTGTAATCATCCGAATTAATATCTCATCTCCCAAACAAAGAAAGGTAACTGTAGTCCCCATCGTAGCAGTCTCAGCACACGGCAAAAGACATAAGGTGAAACCGTGCAGAAAGTGAACACAGCCAACTGTTCCCTGTCATACGATATATCATCATTCATTCATCAAACAAATTGAATATCGAAACATGATCAAAACGGATGAGACACACAGCTCACTGTGTGCACAGAGCACTTAACTCAGTAGCTCCTGCAACAAGTCGGACTTTGAATATGAGGAAACTGCAACAAGGAACACTTTTCATACATAGCCTTCAATGATTCCTGCCTCCTATCCACCATATACTGGAAGTACACGTCCTCCTGAAAATGATGATCGTCATATTTTTTTTTAAATATTTATAGCTCGTGATGATGTTAGGCCATCGTTTTTGACTCCAATTCCGAACATATAAACACACAGTTAGTCGTCTAACCTGCCATCTGTATCCATGCAACATTAGTTGCATGTTTCAATTGCTAATTGTGCGGGTAGTCATTAATGCTTATCTTTCTTATTCTAACGGTGTTGCCCCATGCAAAAAACGGTTAACTTCATATTTGTGTTCATTGTACACAATCAGTTTTCTTTCCTTTACTTTCTTATTGCCGCGCTCCAATGATCAGCTACAATTTAATAACAAAGTAAAGTCAGATCTTAACACAATGAGGAAAAAACAAATTGATTATACATACATTTAGAAAATAAATCACAGCCAAAGAAATCAGTACTAAAATCAAATAAAATAAAAAATAAAAATGCACCATCATGCAATAAATCATCATAAATTAGAAAAAGTAGACCTCTATCTATCTTGGTAGTAATATATATAAAGAAGGTGAAACAAAGAAAGAGATCAGAGCAAGATAGCAAAAGCAGCGTCAAATTAGGCAAATGAGACAGGTGTAGTTAACCGAATGTATTAGCATAATTAGAAGAACAGCCACAGAGATAGAGAGGCATATAGAGATATAGAAAAGAGGGATTATACTTTCTAATCAAACGAGTTAAGTTATAATTTGATATCAGTCAGGTATATATAGTTTAGTTATTCCACGGTTAGATTTAGAAGAGTTTGCATTCCAGAGATGTATATAGTTAATTGATCCAAAGGTTGTGTAGTATGGCAGTAAGTAAATAAAGAATAACATAGAATACATGAAGTCAATTTATAACATTTAAATAGAATGAACGATAGGATGTTAGAATAGTCACCGATACGACTTATGAAGAGATGCCTCAAATAAATAACGGTGTTAACCTTCTGAGCGCATCAGATCAAGCATTTGAAGTTAATAAATGTTCCAAAATGTACACCACTAGGGCGATGAGAATTGTATAAAACGACGATCTAATAAAGGGGACTCACTCATATAACATGGCCAGTAATTTGACTACTTGTGTTAACGTCAAGAACATTGTAAGTCGTCGTATTGTTGTCTTTCATGTAGCCACCACGACTAGACAACGATCCGTAACAAAGGGAGGGATAAACAGAAATGGAGATAATTAGAGAGGGAATTCATGAGAGATTGAGGAAAATACAGTAAAAAGGATTTAATATACACACATAGTAAAAAAAAATGTAAAGAGCCCCGTCACGACTAGTGGCGTATAAGTAATATGGTGTTAGTGGCCATAATTTTTACAGATCTTCAACACTTGTATTTTGGGGTTATTGAGTTATGTGTGGGTCATCATCATTGCACTCCGAACATGTCCATAGGTGCTCAGATCCCCTCCTCAGCAATTCCCGCAGTGTCCAGCGACTGACGACTCCAGTTCTATGTTGGTTGATAAGTCTTCTTACACGGCCACTAAGTTTCTCATTTCTGGCTGTGCCATTCTTAACTCCCATTTCCATCATCCGAAGAAGTGACGTGGATCTGTGTTTGTCGAAGTCCTGTGCTCTTCCCACATATCGAAGGGCAGTGATGATGTCCACCCGATCCATTGGTTGCCCGTCCTCTATGACAGCGCAGCTAGCCAACCTGTCCGCTCTTTAATTTCCCCGTACTCCCGCATGCCCAGGGACATAGACAAAGGTGACCTTACGTATTTTGGATTTCTGCAACGACTCTACCCATTGCATGCGTACAGAGCCCGCCTCCACTTTTTTTATCATGCTCATCGAATCACTCAGTATACATGCGTGGGTGTAGTCTTGTGACTCTAACCATTTGAATGCCTTGGTCACTGCCATCGCCTCCATTGTCATGCTACTCGTGGTCGTGACGTATGCACCACTGTCTTCCTTGACTATTCTGCCTGCCGAGCGTGCTGTAAATGCCCATGCACTTCTTTGGTGTCGTCTTACAGATCCGTCTGTATAGATGACTGCATCTTTCTCATCGGTGTTATCGCAGATGAGACCGTTGACCTCAACATTAACCACGACCGGGTTCTGTTCCATACTTTTCCTGTCGAGTGTGACAATACACGAGAAAGTCCCCTTCAATGACGTAGGCACCGGTATCCACTCCTCACCAACGCTGATATTGGTAAGCCCACAGACCTGTTTGATGACATCTTCTGCTCGGCCCACCCATGATTTGCCTCTTTTTAGCCTGGTACCTTTCGCTGTGTTGAGCACGTGGTGCAATGGATGCTCCGTATCTGTACTAATCTTCAGATATGCTCGTGCTCTCCAGATCTTGATTCTGTCATCCATGGTTGGAAAGTCAAGAAGATACCTCATTGCTACACAGGGAGTGTCCCTCGTACATCCCAGGATAATGCGCATGGCTTCATTTTGTATTTTCTCCAGCCTATCAATTTGAGTCGTACTGACAGTAAGAATGGCCAGGGCATATTCGATTGGTGCGAGGACTAATCCCTGGAACAGAAGTGTAAGTAGCCTCTGCTCGATGTTGGCAGCTGCCATGACCTTTAAGGCGTCTAATCCTTTGCAGGATTTTTTTGTTATCACATGGTTGACGTAATACCGACCACATTAACCAAAAATACCACAGACAGTTGTATATTGGGGTAAT
This sequence comes from Megaustenia siamemsis, assembly GCA_032433765.1. NCBI lineage: Eukaryota > Metazoa > Mollusca > Gastropoda > Stylommatophora > Ariophantidae > Megaustenia > Megaustenia siamemsis. The sequence goes on along the minus strand of JAVIAB010000001.1, from coordinate 89,268,179 downwards.
GTGGTCGGTATTACGCCATGCCGCTTTACTTTCCCAGAAAAAATCCGGTGCCCATTAAAGGCTGGTGAACCTGGAAGCCGTCGAATAGGATCGAACTCGACCACTTGTCATTTGTAGTCCAGTTCACTAACCACTGAACTGTCTCCGCTCCCATACTCACATACTTTCATAAAAGTAATGTAAAGTAAAGAGCCCCTGTCACGCCACGTGGCGTTTAGGGAATATGGTGTTAGTGACCATACATTTTACAGACCTTCAGCACATGATTTTTGGGATAATGTGGTCGGTATTACCGCCGTGCCGCTTTACTTTCCAAGAAAAAATCCGGTACCCATTTAAGCTGATTGAACCCGGAAGTCGTCGGTTGGAATCGAACCCTACCTCTTGTCCTTTGTAGTGCAGTTCACTAACCACTGAGCCATAACACACTTTCATATAAATATATATATATATATATTTTTTTTTTGGGGGGGGGGGTGTATATTTGTTGCTTTCTTTCTGTAGTCTTCTCGTTCTGTTTGTTTTGTTTTTCATTCTTTCTGATTTATGTTGTTCTTTTTCTATCACTCTTTCTGTCCCTCATTTTCTTCCTCAAGCTCACGTCTGTGCCCTCAGTCTCGCCTCGTCCTGCACATCAAAACTGCACTCAGAGTAACTCAACCACTCTGCCTACTGAAATAATGACAAACTGAAACAGATAAAACACTGCTCCCAGACCTTGCCACGTGATAGATACTCTCTGATCTCGCAAACAGATGTCTACCATAAAGGTTTGCATTAAATATGAGTCTGTGGCGTTTATAATTGATTTCCAAACTATTGTTCCAGAAAAAAATAACACGCACGCTTTAATGCAATGGTCGTTTAATGGAAAGACCTGATTCCTGATGTGACTTTCGAGCTCTTTTGCTTGCCTACCCGTTAATAATTAATATGGGAATCATATTAAAATTTTCATATGTGCATACAAAAAGTAATGGAAAGAAAGAGAAAGAAAGAAACTTAACATACCTCGAGCATGTAGTAGAGAAAATAGGGAGTCGGTAATTACATTGTCTGTTATCGAAAACATATTTATGGGCAATGTGGGCAACATTAGATAAGACAGTTTTTACTTGACTGAACAAAAATATCCGTGTTCATTTGATGATGGACAGAGAAGTTGGTCGGTCGATGGAATAAATCGAACCTTAAGTCGGTCGGTCGATGGAATAAATCCAACCTTAAGTCGGTCAGTCGATGGAATAAATCCAGCCTTAATTCGGTCGATGGAATGAATCCAGCCTTAAGTCAGTCAGTCGATGGAATAAATCCAACCCTAAGTCGGTCAGTCGATGGAATAAATCCAACCTTAAGTCGGTCGATGGAATGAATCCAGCCTTAAGTCAGTCAGTCGATGGAATAAATCCAACCCTAAGTCGGTCAGTCGATGGAATAAATCCAACCCCAAGTCGGTCGGTCGATGGAATAAACCCAACCTTAAGTCGGCAAGTCAATGGAATCAACCCAACCTTAAGTCGGTCGATGGAATAAATCGAGCCTAAAGTCGGACAGTTGATGGAATAATTCCAACCTAAAGTCGGTCAGTCGATGGAATAAATCCAACCTAAAGTCGGTCGGTGGAATAAATACAACCTTAAGTTTGTCGATGGAATAAATCCAACCTTAATTCGATCAGTCGATGGAATAAATCCAGCCTTAAGTCGGTCAGTCGATGCAATAAATCCGGGCTTAAGTCGGTCAGTCGATGAAATAAATCCAACCCTAAATCGGTCAGTCGATGGAATAAATCCAGCCTTAAGTCGGTCCATCGATGAAATAAATTCAGCCTTAAGTCGGTCAGTCTATGGAATAAATTCAACCTTAAGTCGGTAGATGGAACAAATCCAACCCTAAGTCGGTCAGTCGATGGAATAAATCCAGCCTTAAGTCGGTCAGTCGATGGAATAAATCCAGTCTTAAGTCGGTCAGTCGATGGAATAAATCCAGTCTTAAGTCGGTCGGTCGATGGAATAAATCCAACCCTAAATCGGTCAGTCGATGGAATAAATCCAACCATAAGTCGGTCGGTCGATGAAATAAATACAACATTAAATCGGTCAATGGATGGAATAAGTCCAACCTTAAGTCAGTCGATGGAATAAATCCAACCTTAAGTAGCTCCAAGGAATAAATCCAACCCTAAGTCTGTCGGACGATGGAATAAATACAACAATAAATCGGTCAGTGGATGGAATAAATCCAACCTTAATTCGGTCGGTCGATGGAATAAATCCAACCTTAAGTAGCTCCATGGAAAAAATCCAACCCTAAGTCGGTCGGGCGATGGAATAAATACAACATTAAATCGGTCAATGGATGAAAAAAATCCAACCTTAATTCGGTCGGTCGATGGAATAAATCCAACCCTAAGTCGGTAGGTCGATGGAATAAATCTAACCTTAAGTCGGTCGATGGAATAAATCCAACCTTAAGTCGGTCGATGGAAAAGATCCAACCTTAGGACGGTCGTTCGATGGAATAAACCAACCTTAAGTCGGTCGATGGAATAGATCCAACCTTAAGACGGTCGTTCGATGGAATAAATCCAACCTTAAGTCGGTCGATGGAAAAAACTAACCTTAAGTCAGTCGATGGAATGAACCAACCTTAAGTCGGTCGATGGAATAAACCAACCTTAAGTCAGTCGATGGAATAAATCTAACCTTAAGTCAGTCGATGGAATAAATCACCCTTAAGTCGGTCGATGGAATAATTCCAACCTTAAGTCGGTCGATGGAATAAACCACCCTTAAGTCGGTCGATGGAATGAACCAACCTTAAGTCGGTCGATGGAATAAACCGACCTTTAGTCGGTCGATAGAATAAACCAACCTTAAGTCAGTCGATGGAATAAATCTAACCTTAAGTCAGTCGATGGAATAAACAAACCTTAAGTCAGTCGATGGAATAAACCAAGCTTAAGTCAGTCGATGGAATAAATCTAAACTTAAGTCATTCGATGGAATAAATCTAACCTTAAGTCAGTCGATGGAATAAATCTAACCTTAAGTCGGTCGATGGAATAAACCAACCTTAAGTCGGTCGATGGAATAAACCACCCTTAAGTCGGTCGATGGATTAAACCACCCTAAAGTCGGTCGTTCGATGAAATAAACCAACCTTAAGTCGGTCGATGGAATAAATCCAACCTTAGGTCGGTCGATGGAATAAACCACCCTTAAGTTGGTCGATGGGATAAACCAACCTTAAGTCGGTCGATGGAATAAACCAACCTTAACTCAATCGATGGAATAAATCTAACCTTGAGTCAGTCGATGGAATAAATCCAACCTTAAGTCAGTCGATGGAATAAATCTAACCTTAAGTCGGTCGATGGAATAATTCCAACCTTAAATCGGTCGATGGAATAAACCACCCTTAAGTCGGTCGATGGAATAAACCAACCTTAAGTCAGTCGATGGAATAAACCACCCTTAAGTCGGTCGATGGAAAAAACCAACCTTAAGTCAGTCGATGGAATGAACCACCCTTAAGTCGGTCGATGGAATAAACCAACCTTAAGTCAGTCGATGGAATAAATCTAACCTTAAGTCAGTCGATGGAATAAATCACCCTTAAGTCGGTCGATGGAATAAATCTAACATTAAGTCAGTCGATGGAAAAAATCACCCTTAAGTCGGTCGATGGAATAAATCACCCTTAAGTCGGTCGATGGAATAAACCAACCTTAAGTCAGTCGATGGAATAAATCCAACCTTAAGTCGGTCGATGGAATAAATCTAACCTTAAGTCAGTCGATGGAATAAACAAACCTTAAGTCAGTCGATGGAATAAATCTAACCTTAAGTCAGTCGATGGAATAAACAAACCTTAAGTCAGTCGATGGAATAAACCAACCTTAAGGCAGTCGATGGAATAAACCAAGCTTAAGTCAGTCGATGGAATAAATCTAAACTTAAGTCAGTCGATGGAATAAATCTAACCTTAAGTCAGTCGATGGAATAAATCTAACCTTAAGTCGGTCGATGGAATAAACCAACCTTAAGTCGGTCGATGGAATAAACCAACCTTAAGTCATTCGATGAAATAAACCAACCTTAAGTTAGTCGATGGAATAAATCTAACCTTAAGTCAGTCGGTGGAATAAATCCAACCTTAAGTCAGTCGATGGAATAAACCACCCTTAAGTCGGTCGATGGAAAAAACCAACCTTAAGTCAGTCGATGGAATGAACCACCCTTAAGTCGGTCGATGGAATAAACCAACCTTAAGTCAATCGATGGAATAAATCTAACCTTAAGTCAGTCGATGGAATAAATCACCCTTAAGTCGGTCGATGGAATAAATCTAACATTAAGTCAGTCGATGGAATAAATCACCCTTAAGTCGGTCGATGGAATAAATCACCCTTAAGTCGGTCGATGGAATAAATCCAACCTTAAGTCGGTCGATGGAATAAACCGACCTTTAGTCGGTCGATGGAATAGATCCAACCTTAAGACGGTCGTTCGATGGAATAAATCCAACCTTAAGTCGTTCGATGGAATAAACCAACCCTAATTTGGTCGATAGAACAAAACAACCTTAAGTCGGTCGATGAATAAATCCAACCGTAAGTCGGTCGATGGAATAAACCGCCCTTAAGTCGGTCGATGGAATAAACCAACCTTAAGTCAGTCATTGGAATAAACCACCCATAAGTCGCTCGATGGAATAAACCAACCTTAAGTCAGTCGATGGAATAAACCACCCTTAAGTCGGTCGATGGAATAAACCAACCTTTAGTCGGTCGATGGAATGAACCAACCTTACGACAAGCGATGGAATAAATCCAACCTTAAGTCGTTGGATGGAATAAATCCAACCTTAAGTCAGTCGATGGAATAAACCACCCTTAAGTCGGTCGATGGAATAAACCACCCTTAGGTCGGTCGATGGAATAAACCACCCTTAAGTCGGTCGATGGATTAAACCACCCTTAAGTCGGTCGTTCGATGAAATAAACCAACCTTAAGTCGGTCGATGGAATAAATCCAACCTTAAGTCGGTCGATGGAATAAACCACCCTTAAGTTGGTCGATGGGATAAACCAACCTTAAGTCGGTCGATGGAATAAATCACCCTTAGGTCGGTCGATGGAATAAACCAACCTTAACTCAGTCGATGGAATAAATCTAACCTTGAGTCAGTCGATGGAATAAATCCAACCTTAAGTCAGTCGATGGAATAAATCTAACCTTAAGTCAGTCGATGGAATAATTCCAACCTTAAGTCGGTCGATGGAATAAACCACCCTTAAGTCGGTCGATGGAATAAACCAACCTTAAGTCAGTCGATGAAATAAACCACCCTTAAGTCGGTCGATGGAAAAAACCAACCTTAAGTCAGTCGATGGAATGAACCACCCTTAAGTCGGTCGATGGAATAAACCAACCTTAAGTCAGTCGATGGAATGAACCACCCTTAAGTCGGTCGATGGAATAAACAAACCTTAAGTCAGTCGATGGAATAAACGAACCTTAAGTCAGTCGATGGAATAAACCAAGCTTAATTCAGTCGATGGAATAAATCTAAACTTAAGTCAGTCGATGGAATAAATCTAACCTTAAGTCAGTCGATGGAATAAATCTAACCTTAAGTCGGTCGATGGAATAAATCTAACCTTAAGTCGGTCGATGGAATAAACCACCCTTAAGTCGGTCGATGGATTAAACCACCCTTAAGTCGGTCGTTCGATGAAATAAACCAACCTTAAGTCGGTCGATGGAATAAATCCAACCTTAAGTCGGTCGATGGAATAAACCACCCTTAAGTTGGTCGATGGGATAAACCAACCTTAAGTCGGTCGATGGAATAAATCACCCTTAAGTCGGTCGATGGAATAAACCAACCTTAACTCAGTCGATGGAATAAATCTAACCTTGAGTCAGTCGATGGAATAAATCCAACCTTAAGTCAGTCGATGGAATAAATCTAACCTTAAGTCAGTCGATGGAATAATTCCAACCTTAAGTTGGTCGATGGAATAAACCACCCTTATGTCGGTCGATGGAATAAACCAACCTTAAGTCAGTCGATGGAATAAACCACCCTTAAGTCGGTCGATGGAAAAAACCAACCTTAAGTCAGTCGATAGAATGAACCACCCTTAAGTCGGTCGATGGAATAAACCAACCTTAAGTCAGTCGATGGAATAAATCTAACCTTAAGTCAGTCGATGGAATAAATCACCCTTAAGTCGGTCGATGGAATAAATCTAACATTAAGTCAGTCGATGGAAAAAATCACCCTTAAGTCGGTCGATGGAATAAATCACCCTTAAGTCGGTCGAAGGAATAAACCAACCTTAAGTCAGTCGATGGAATAAATCCAACCTTAAGTCGGTCAATGGAATAAACCGACCTTTAGTCGGTCGATAGAATAAACCAACCTTAAGTCAGTCGATGGAATAAATCTAACCTTAAGTCAGTCGATGGAATAAACAAACCTTAAGTCAGTCGATGGAATAAATCTAAACTTAAGTCAGTCGATGGAATAAATCTAACCTTAAGTCAGTCGATGGAATAAATCTAACCTTAAGTCGGTCGATGGAATAAACCAACCTTAAGTCGATCGATGGAATAAACCAACCTTAAGTCATTCGATGAAATAAACCAACCTTAAGTTAGTCGATGGAATAAATCTAACCTTAAGTCAGTCGGTGGAATAAATCCAACCTTAAGTCAGTCGATGGAATAAACCACCCTTAAGTCGGTCGATGGAATAAACGAACCTTAAGTCAGTCGATGGAATAAACCACCCTTAAGTCGGTCGATGGAAAAAACCAACCTTAAGTCAGTCGATGGAATGAACCACCCTTAAGTCGGTCGATGGAATAAACCACCCTTAAGTCGGTCGATGGAAAAAACCAACCTTAAGTCAGTCGATGGAATGAACCACCCTTAAGTCGGTCGATGGAATAAACCAACCTGAAGTCAGTCGATGGAATAAATCTAACCTTAAGTCAGTCGATGGAATAAATCACCCTTAAGTCGGTCGATGGAATAAATCTAACATTAAGTCAGTCGATGGAATAAATCACCCTTAAGTCGGTTGATGGAATAAATCACCCTTAAGTCGGTCGATGGAATAAACCAACCTTAAGTCAGTCGATGGAATAAATCCAACCTTAAGTCGGTCGATGGAATAAACCGACCTTTAGTCGGTCGATAGAATAAACCAACCTTAAGTCAGTCGATGGAATAAATCTAACCTTAAGTCAGTCGATGGAATAAACAAACCTTAAGTCAGTCGATGGAATAAATCTAACCTTAAGTCAGTCGATGGAATAAACAAACCTTAAGTCAGTCGATGGAATAAACCAACCTTAAGGCAGTCGATGGAATAAACCAAGCTTAAGTCAGTCGATGGAATAAATCTAAACTTAAGTCAGTCGATGGAATAAATCTAACCTTAAGTCAGTCGATGGAATAAATCTAACCTTAAGTCGGTCGATGGAATAAACCAACCTTAAGTCGGTCGATGGAATAAACCAACCTTAAGTCATTCGATGAAATAAACCAACCTTAAGTTAGTCGATGGAATAAATCTAACCTTAAGTCAGTCGGTGGAATAAATCCAACCTTAAGTCAGTCGATGGAATAAACCACCCTTAAGTCGGTCGATGGAATAAACGAACCTTAAGTCAGTCGATGGAATAAACCACCCTTAAGTCGGTCGATGGAATAAATCCAACCTTAAGTCAGTCGATGGAATAAATCCAACCTTAAGTCGGTCGATGGAATAAATCCACCCTTAAGTCGGTCGATGGAATAAATCCAACCTTAAGTCGGTCGATGGAATAAACCGACCTTTAGTCGGTCGATGGAATAAACCGACCTTTAGTCGGTCGATGGAATAAACTACCTTAAGTCGGTCGATGGAATAAACTACCTTAAGTCGGTCGATGGAATAAACTAACCTTAAGTCGGTCGATGGAATAAACCGACAGTAGTATAGGTGGCTGTGAACTCAACAGAAAAGTGGAATAACATGCACCGAAATACAATAGATTTGGCACCGACTTTGCACCGACTTTGCACCGAAAAAAAAAAAAAAATTTTTTCGAATTCGCGATTTTTTCGAACTTCATTATTTTTTGGGGGGAAAATTTTTTTTTTTTTTGGTGTTCGTCAGTTTGTCGAAATGGTTCACTGAGAGCTTAACTCAGGTAAATTCAATGGAGACTCGGTGCTAATCCGGTGATCGTCGCTCCGTGTCCGGTGATCGCCTCGCTCGTGTTAGAAATTTGTGAAAGAGTATTTTAAAAGAGTATGTGATAAATATGTTTCAAAACGTTAAGAAATATAGTTAAATGTGATAAAACTGATTTTTAAAAAAGGCGAAATAATAAAAACTATGAAAAAAAAATAAGTTAACATACTGACGGAAAACTAGTCAAGAAACTGGAATGACATTTTTGTTGACTGGGCTAGTGGTACTTGAGGAATGCTATTGTTAGAATCGCTTACAAGGAATCGTGGTCATTGTTAGGAGCTGACGGTCATTGTTAGGCTCCGTGTTTAGAGTTAAAGTTAGATAGAGGCATGTCGGGGACAGCGGTTCTAAAAGGGGGTATCTCGCGGGTCGGATGGCGGGTCGTCGTGCGGGTGGGGAAAGGTGCCTTTATTGGTTATCATCATGTGTGTGTGTGTATTAGGCAACAGGCCAGGCGACATGTAAAAAAAAAAATGCTGACAAGCAATTATTAGTATCGTTAGCATCATGTATTCTGACCTTCCCTCCTTGTTTTCTAACACAACTTCCTAGATTTCTGACCATGCCCCTCAACATCCCCCTTCCTACTATCATCATGTGCCTCAACACTATCATGTGCCACCCTCAACACTATCATCATCTTGTGCCACCCTCATCATCATCATCATGTGCCACCCTCAACATCCCCCTTCCTACTATCATCATGTGCCTCAACACTATCATGTGCCACCCTCAACACTATCATCATCTTGTGCCACCCTCATCATCATCATCATGTGCCACCCTCAACATCCCCCTTCCTACTATCAGCATGTGCCTCAACACTATCCACCCTCATCATCATCATCATGTGCCTCAACACCACCATTCATATCATCAAGCCACACAAAGTATCAATCATCTCTCTCACACATTCATGGTAAACCAAAACAAAACTCGTTCTATATTTCTCACAGCTTTATTATTAATACAACAAATATACGACACATATATATATTACTGTCCGGTCGTTGATAATTTTAAGCGTCTGGGTTTCCTCCCTCCTGTTTTGGTGGTACTGTTTGTTAAATGTCTATCAAACACGGGTACATAGGAAGTGTCATTAGCCTTCAAAACACAACCGCCCTCCATTTTGACAAAACCTTGATCAAAGCTGGAATAGGTAATCGGTGACTCTGCTGAAACACCCGAGGCATTCATATTGGGTGCCGGATCTGTCGTCTGATTAACAAGAGTGAGGTTCCCTTGATTAACAAAGGGGGGCGTGTAGTCGATTAGATTCGTGTTAACAAGAGATGGTATGTAGTTTTGGTGGTTAACGACAGGCGGCGTGTAGTTGATCTGATTAACGAGAGGTGGCGTGTAGCTGATCTGGTTAACAACAGGCGGCGTGTAGTTGAGGTTAGCATAAGCGGTTAAAATTTCCTCTCGCATCTCGACTAACGTGATAAATTCCTCTCTCGATAGTGTTATCCCAGTTCTGGTAGGAAACTTAAAAAAACTATCACCGCTATATGTCCTTATATTTATCAATGGTCTGTTACGAAAAACACAAACCGAGACTGCCTTAACGCCATCTTTAGACAATGGAACTACAGTCTCATTTCCACGTGACATAAATATGCGCTGATCACTGAGATCAAACGAAATTGGCGTATTCAAGCTACACGACTCCATATTCAAAGAAAAACAAACCACCTGGCAACAGACGTTGGTTATGTGTGTGTGTACACTGCTCGACTGGGGGGTTTTTATACCCGTTTATCGGGTCGAGGACCGTCTATTTATAGCAGCTAACGCAATACGTTATCAGGCGTGGTAATCAGTCGTGTTGCGACATGTTCAGTGACCTCTGGAACTGACCCAATAGGGGGGTGATGTGTGGGGAAATATGATGCGTGTAACAATTCGGTCTCAGGTAACGCGGCTTGAGACTAGGAAACTCCTCCTCCTCCTCCTCCCCCCTGTCGTGTTTATATAGGTTGTGGATTTTAAAAATAGGTGTTAGTTGAAGGGGGGGGGGAAACCTCGCGCGCTGACCTAAAATCACTCGTTGTTATTTTCGTCGGGGGCGTAATCACTAAAGTTAGTAGCACTTGCGAGGATGGATCCCCGATGGAATCATCCCTTCACAGCTCTGATAGCCGGTCCTACCGGGTGTGGGAAAACGGTATTTGTGCAAAAGTTTATACAGAACCTTCACGAGCTAGCTGTCCCCGTACCGGAGGAAGTTATATGGTGTTATGGGGAATGGCAGCCGATATACGAGACTATGGGGTCAGTGAGATTTATCGAGGGTCTACCAGACGTCGATAAATTGGAAGGTGGTAAGAAGAGAAGACTGATCGTCATCGATGACTTGATGTCTGAGACGGACGAGCGGGTAACAAAATTATTCACCAAAGGTAGTCATCACAGAGATATTAGTGTGATGTACATTGTTCAAAATCTATTCGGAAAAAATAAAGAACATCGAACCATAAGTCTCAATACGCACTATTTAGTCCTTTTCAAGAACCCGAGAGACGGGAGTCAAATTATGAATCTGGGTAAACAAATGTACCCGGGTCGGGTGGGGTACCTCCAAGATAGTTTTAAGGACGCGACAGCGACTCCTCACGGTTATTTGCTGGTCGATCTTCGTCAGGACACACCTGATAATCTTAGGTTGAGAACAAAAATATTCCCGGGGGAGAGACAAATCGTCTACGTGCCAAAGTAGAGAATCATGTGTGATGAAGCACTTAGACGGCACGGTGAAATGTTGAAATGTATGCGCGCCGCCTCGCCGAGCGGTTTAAGAGCCATTTTAAAAACAGCCTCTCCCAAACTCATTAACTTTTTGTGCGAGTGTTGTCATAACATATTAAAAGGTAATATTAGACTCACTCAGCGACAGAAGTGCGAGCTACGTCGACACAAGAATAAGTTGAGACTTCTCACTAAAAAGAAACCGAGTCTTAAGCGGCGGAAAGAGATTCTACAAACCGGTGGGTTTATAGGTGCTTTGCTCCGTCCTATATTAAGTATTCTCGGTGGAGTACTAGGTGCGTAACAATGGCCAAAAAAATGATTTTGGTGGATCCTCGATTCCTCGAGGGTCTTAAACAGACTACTACCACGTCGTATAGCCCACCCGAGGCGATCGGTGACAACTTGAGAGATTTAGATGATGAAATGCAACGTATCCTATTCCGCGATGATTTAGCACCCGCCGATAAGGCCAGAGTGTACCAACGTGCCCTGCATCAATATTTAACTAGATTGGAGCAGTATAAACGACGCTCATTGGGCTCGGTCGATCTCATTCAACACAACACGGCAACAGAAAAAACACATTCCCCACCAACACCATCATTCGAGCTATCACCAGAGCAGACCAAGACACCACCACCACCACCACCAGCGGAAACCCCAAAGGTAGGTAATGAAACCACTCCGCCCGTAGCCACGTATAAACTGAGACCTAAAAAAGAAAGAGCGGAATCCCAACACCAAAATGGGAACGGTGGAGAAAATATTGAGACGTCGTTACTTTGACCCTAGTCGACCAGGGGCGTATAGTGGTGCAACGGCCCTGCAACGTAACACCAAACTGGGACTCGCAAAGATCAAACAATGGCTGAGTCATCAGGATACCTATACCCTTCATAAACCAATTCGTCGCAGATTTGAAAGGCGTCCCATTATAACGAGTGGCCCCCAACAGCAATATCAGGCAGACCTAATCGATTTGAGACATTTGAAAAAACACAACGACGGATATTCCTATTTGGTTTCTTGCGTGGACGTTTTCAGTAAATTCGCGTGGTCTGTACCGATACGAACCAAAACGGGGAAATCCTTAGTGGAAGCCGTCGGTAAGATATTTCTCGATGGGAAACCCGCGAGTTTTCAAACCGATAAGGGGTCAGAGTTTCTGAACAGAACATTTCAGAAATTCCTCGCTGACAACAACGTTCACTTTTTCACTACGCAGAACGAAGATATCAAGGCCGCCGTGGTGGAACGCTTTAATAGGACTCTGAAACAACGGATGTGGCGATATTTCACGAAATCCAATAAGTTGTCTTATGTCCGAGTCCTCCCCGCCCTACTTCGAAGTTATAACCATTCGTATCACAGAAGTATAAAAATGGCACCGGTCGACGTCAACGCAGACAATCAAGAACAGGTATGGAACACGTTGTATAATAGCAAACGTAACTTTAAATTTGAAAGACCCCTGTACAAGCCCGGTGATCGAGTTAGACTGGTCCTGGGCAGAGCCAATTTTAAAAAGGGTTATGCCCCGGCTTGGACGGAGGAACTGTTTTCCATCAGTCGAGTAAACGAAACAAACCCCGTTACATATGTGTTGAAGGATGATAAGGGCGATGAGTTAGAGGGGTCATTCTACACACCGGAAATTCAAAAAGTTGGAGACAAACACGAGTACAGAATCGAGAGTGTCATAACCGAGCGTCGCACATCCTTTGGGCGAAAGGAGTGTTTAGTCAAATGGTTTGGGTACGATTCCTCATTTAACACTTGGATACCGTCCAAGGACATTGTCAGATACAAAAACTAGAGATGCGAGAAGAAGAAGAAGTGGTAACTTTTGGTGGAGAGCCCGATTTGCGAGCCGTAAACTCGGGAGTCGGGAGAGACGGCGAATCGCGCTGGTGGGGGTCGATGTTTGGGAAACTATCCCCCTACATAGAACTTGTCTTTATTTGTCAAGTGGTAGTTATATATACAGTTGTAGCGGTCTCGCTGTTCAATCTGACCACCGAAAAGCCAGACGCGAAGGAGGGAAAACTGTGGATAGCCCTACTGAGCAGCTGTTTGGGTTACATGCTACCGAATCCAAACTTGGAGAGGCGACGGCGAAACGAGTAAAAAAAAAAAATGAGTTTTTATGTCACCCTTCCCAGCAATGCATCTATGGAACTTTTTAAGGATAATAACCCAGGTCACTTTTTCGTTAAACTTCCTCAGACCATTGACATTTCAACGCAGTATGAGATCGCGCTGGTGGAGATACAGTTTCCGCTAAATTATTTCAATGTAATAGAGGGTGATGTCTGGATTCGCTATGAATCTCTCGATAACGACGATATTTGCGACGCCAGATTTTATTTCAACGTGACATTGGAACCTGGGTTATACACGAAACCCGATGCGTTCATCGGCGCGTTGAACGCGTCGATCGTAAAAGCGGAGGATGAGTCGTACAGGGGAGAGAAAGGGAAAAAAATGAGATTCATTTACGCAAAAGAGGTGAATAAAGCCATCTTGAAACTTTACGAGAAAGGAGTCAGTGTTACCATAAGCGATACTTTGAAAAACATGTTAGCCTTCCCCACGACCACAATATCAGACACGGCTCCCGATATCTTCAGCGTGGGTGTAATGGACTTGGAAAGTGTTGCGAAGAATGTGTACGTCTACTGCGATCTCGTTTCCCCCAGACCGGTCGGGGATGTGATGGTGCCTCTCCTCAGGAGCGTGCCTGTTCTCAATAGAAATCACACCTCGGTGTTTCAGATCTACGATAAGCCTCACTACCTACCCCTGAGTAGATTTTCCTTCGATACCGTCGAGATCCTTTTAGCCAACGAACACGGAAAAACCATTCCATTCACCAGCGGGACGTCGGTGCTAACGGTACACTTTCGAGTCAAGAAGCATCTCGAGCTGGTATAATGGTGAAACACACTCCCCTTCATAGAGATGTTGAGTTATACGAAGACTTTTACTGCTGTCAGGCCGGCGATGGGATGCCCGTGTTTATAGGAGGTCGAAGTCAGAGCGGTCGAGGAATCGGTAGTTTCTTCGGTGGAATCGGGAGGGCTATTTTACCCTGGTTAAAAACCGGCGGTAAGGCCTTGCTCAGAGAAGGCTTGGGGACCGGTCTGCAGGTCGCACAGGACGCATTGGCCGGAAAAAATGTCGGTGAAGCTTTCAAAGAACGAGCTAAGGAGGCCGGTCAGCGGTTGCTACACGGGGCCGTAGACCACCTGCGTGATAACAACCAATCAGGAAGTGGTTTACGTCAAAGCAGAAAGCGAGTTATGAAGCTACCTCCACCAGGAGAACCCGTTACGAAGAGGATAAAACCGACAGCTGGACGGTTCCACCTTCATTCGGTGCACAACAGAGGGAAGAAGACGAGGGTGGCAAAGGATATTTTCGACTAATAATGTCCCTCATTCACCCCAAATCGTGCGAATGTCTTCACTCTGGTTTGGATTTATTTAGCGTCCCACCCACACAGACATCTCTAGACTCTGGCCAGTTTATTGAAATTCGTCCGATCGCAGCTTTGTCGCATAGCGCACCGATAGAGTTTTTCATTTCTGGAAACAGCGAGGAGTATCTAGATCTTTTCAACACGTTTTTACATCTGCGGGTCAAAATCACCCTCCCGAATGGTGATAGTGTACCAGTCGATGCTGAGGTAGGACCGGTCAACAATTATCTTCACAGTCTATTTTCACAAGTCGACGTATCGCTAAACGACACGTTGGTTACACCGTCGGAGAATACCTATCCTTTTAGAGCGGTGTTTGAGGCCACGCTAAATTACGGAGAGGATGCGAAAACGGGATACTTGACGGCCGCTCTGTTCTACAAAGACACAGCTGGCCACCATGACGATTTGAAAGAAAATGAGGGTTTTAAAACACGGCGCGATTTGACTTCGGGTAGTAAAGAGGTTGAAATGATGGGTCGTTTGCACTCTGATGTCTTTGTGCAGGATCGTTACATGTTAAACAGAGTCGATGTAAAGATAAAACTCACCCCCTCGAAGGATGTGTTCAGCCTCGCGGCTCACGATAGCTCTGTGGGTTATAAGAGTGTTATCACCTACGCCGCGCTCGTGGTCAGGAAAGCTAAGCTAAACCCCGCGATTTCTCTGGCCCACGAAAAGGCTCTCTTGAGCGGGAATGCGCGGTACCCGATCAAGAGGGTTACCATCAAGACCTTTTCCATCGCTAGCGGGATGCTTTCCCACAGTCAAGACAATTTATTTTTGTCTCAAACACCGACCCGTATAGTGATAGGTCTGATTACGGCCAGTGCTTTTAATGGTGTTTACACAGCTAACCCGTTCAATTTTCAACACTTTGGTCTGATTTATATGAACCTGACGGTGGACGGGAAATGTATCTCGGGAAAGCCTCTAACTATGGACTTTGAACGAAATCAATACGCGAGAGCTTTCTTCGGCACAAATCTGGCCATGGGTCTGATTGGTAAAGACGCTGGGAATAACGTTGATTATAGAGAATTCAAGGACGGATACTGCCTATTTGGTTTTGACCTCTCGTCCAGCCTACTGGACGGCTCCCATTTTGAGCTAGCCACAAGCGGACCCTTGTCGATAGAACTCAAGTTTGCCGCTCCCACCACTACTCCCCTACAAGTTATCGTCTACGCAGAGTTGGACTCGGTGCTCGAGGTGTCCAAGACAAGGCAGATTCTAACAGACTTCGCCGTTTGAGAGAGAGTCGAATATGAACACGAGGGAGATTTACAACCTTTTGATGTCGGATATTTTCGTTCGACGTTGTTCCCTTGTTAGTGTCATTCCACGAAACCACTTACCGCCGAGCATCGACCCAACGGCGACCGCGGCCTTTGTCATAAACACCGACCCTGCCCACGAACCCGGTGAGCATTGGGTGGCCCTATTTTACAACGGTCTCGGCGAATGTGAGTATTTCGATTCCTACGGTTTGCCTCCCAGACACGTGGATATTTTAAACTTTATAGAGCAAAACTCACACGTTCCATTCGTCTACAACCCGCGGGTGTTGCAAGATTTGTTTAGCAACACGTGCGGTCTATATTGTGTTTATTATATACTTCTTAAGTGTCGTGGCGCGAAACTTAACAGAATTCTCATGCCTTTTTCATCGAGACAGCACGTAAACGACCGTATCATTTATCGTTTGCTCGCCCCGTGGATACTTCGGCTTCGAGGGGCCCGCCCAGACGCTTAAAATTATCAACAACCGGACAGTAATATATATATGTGTCGTATATTTGTTGTATTAATAAAGTTGTGAAAATATAGAACGAGTTTTGTTTTGGTTTACCATGAATGTGTGAGAGAGATGATTGATACTTTGTGTGGCTTGATGATATGAAGGGTGGTGTTGAGGCACATGATGATGATGATGAGGGTGGATAGTGTTGAGGCACATGCTGATAGTAGGAAGGGGGATGTTGAGGGTGGCACATGATGATGATGATGAGGGTGGCACATGATGATGATGTTGAGGGTGGCACATGATGATGATGGGATATGAAGGTTGATGTTGAGGGTGGTACATGATGATGATGAGGGTGGATAGTGTTGAGGCACATGCTGATAGTAGGAAGGGGGATGTTGAGGGTGGCACATGATGATGATGATGAGGGTGGCACAAGATGATGATAGTGTTGAGGGTGGCACATGATAGTGTTGAGGCACATGATGATAGTAGGAAGGGGGATGTTGAGGGGCATGGTCAGAAATCTAGGAAGTTGTGTTAGAAAACAAGGAGGGAAGGTCAGAATACATGATGCTAACGATACTAATAATTGCTTGTCAGCATTTTTTTTTTTACATGTCGCCTGGCCTGTTGCCTAATACACACACACACATGATGATAACCAATAAAGGCACCTTTCCCCACCCGCACGACGACCCGCCATCCGACCCGCGAGATACCCCCTTTTAGAACCGCTGTCCCCGACATGCCTCTATCTAACTTTAACTCTAAACACGGAGCCTAACAATGACCGTCAGCTCCTAACAATGACCACGATTCCTTGTAAGCGATTCTAACAATAGCATTCCTCAAGTACCACTAGCCCAGTCAACAAAAATGTCATTCCAGTTTCTTGACTAGTTTTCCGTCAGTATGTTAACTTATTTTTTTTTCATAGTTTTTATTATTTCGCCTTTTTTAAAAATCAGTTTTATCACATTTAACTATATTTCTTAACGTTTTGAAACATATTTATCACATACTCTTTTAAAATACTCTTTCACAATTTCTAACACGAGCGAGGCGATCACCGGACACGGAGCGACGATCACCGGATTAGCACCGAGTCTCCATTGAATTTACCTGAGTTAAGCTCTCAGTGAACCATTTCGACAAACTGACGAACACCAAAAAAAAAAAATTTTTCCCAAAAAAAATAATGAAGTTCGAAAAAATCGCGAATTCGAAAAAATAATTTTTTTTTTTTCGGTGCAAAGTCGGTGCAAAGTCGGTGCCAAATCTATTGTATTTCGGTGCATGTTATTCCACTTTTCTGTTGAGTTCACAGCCACCTATACTACTACCGACCTTTAGTCGGTCGATGGAATAAACTCAACTAAAATATAATCTAAGAAATTAGATTAAATACAGAATTTAACTCCAATGTTATGTCAGTATTATAATTGGCTGTGAAACATGGCCATGAAAATTTTAATTTTTGTATTTAATCTAATTTTTGTGGACTTCCATATGTTTGCCAGTGCAACAAATGTTCCTCTTGCTTTTCTTAATGATTGTAACTTTATATTTGTCAGAAAAACGTGAGCTCACAAATAAGTTTCTATTGTTTGATTGTCATTATCTTGTGCCGTCCACCTGCTGAGTGAGATCATCAGTTATTACGTGGTAGCGACTAGACTAAGCAGAGCTGATGCTATCATCTTGTATTTGCCGTAAATAATTACAATTGTCATGACGTAATCTATTATTAGGCGTGACACTTTGATTCATCTTCTTCTTCTTCTACTTTCCTTCCTCCTTTGCCTTTCAGTGTCTAGGGGAGATATAATTTGTGGTTTTTTGCTCTTATATTTGCTTCTGCTGAACACTTTGATTGACGGTTCAAAATACAATAATTCTTGCATAAACTCTTTGAACGGGATGTCATATATTATTTGAAAAGAACGAGTTCATTATGAACAGGCAGACATATTGAGATTACAAGGCCATCGAAATTGTTAAGAAAGCTACGAGAATTTAACAATAATCCGGATTCGTTGGGAAATGTGCATTAAGCTGGGTGTAAAACTGAAGGTTAAAGAGGCAGAGGCAGACAAAGATTAGCATGGAGGAGTAACATCAAAAGATGGACAAGTCAGCCATTGACAACCCGCACTATCAAAGCAAGAGATAGAGTGAAAATAGTAGCCAACATTCAATGCGGAGACGGCACTCAGTGATAATGATAATAAATAGACGTGTCTGTCTCTCGTAGTTCTACAGTAAGAATGAACATTCTTCATGTTCTTCTAGCAGTGCATTCATTTGCCAGTTCCCTTTCGTAATCAGCTACAACGGACAGAATTTCGTAATGTTACCCCAAGTAAGTTAGATTGTTATATCTTCTCAATATTCCTGTTTGGTGCAGAAACATGGACATTAGACAAGGAATCGGAACAGAAAATTGAAAACTTTCAAATGTGGATTATAGAAGAATAGGTAGAATTGGATGGAAATAAAATAAAACAAAGGATGAAGTCTTAAAATAACTGAAAATGAAATGAGAACTACTAAATACAATTCAAACAAAACAAATGAAATTTTGGGGGCATGTTAAAAGACATAACAGTCTACTAAAAGTAATATTGGAAGGGAAAATACTTGGAAAAGAGGCAAATGCAGGCCAAGACTAACGTGGTCGAGTAACATCAAAATATGAAAAAACAGCCTACGACAACGTGCACCATCAAAACAAGAGACAGAGCGGAATGGCGCTCCATGGTAGCCAATCTTCGATGTGGAGAGGGGTCACTCAATGAATGATGAAGTTAGCGGAAGTTGGAATTCGCATTGATGGTGCACGAGTAATGTTTGGACAGCTTACCTCAAGCTTATCATAGATCAGCATTGACAAGAATGTGCACCGACGATTATTAGATGCCGTTGTGCCATGATATGTAAGAAATGTCAAATTCTCTTTTTCGCGGGGAGGGGGGGGGGAGATTTAGTTTGTCGTCTTCTTCTTTGTTTGGCCTCTCTTGCACGTATATTTCCTAGTGTTTCTAAAATTGGATAAATGCATTGTTTCGCGGTCTTCAGTCTGGTATTCGTGTAGCGTTTGTTGACGACGGCTCGCTGTGTTTATTTTAGTCTTTCAGTCTTATTATGTGGCAAACTATTTTATTTGTTCTTTCTGTATGAATTCGATGACGAGCATTATTCCTAGCTTTTAGCGTAGTTCTTCACTTTTGATCTTATCTTTCAGGCTGTTTCCTCTTTCGTGTCAACTTCGTTAGTTTGCTAATTAATCATAATAGGGGCACAAACATGAACCAGAAACATCTCCATAAATTCTCCGTAGCGCAGTGAACAAATATTGCAAATGCCACTGAGAGTGATCGTCCCTTTAACGAGCTTAATGGTGGCTGGTGTGGAAATTAAAATACTATGGCCACGTCAAAAAACACAGAGGGCTGGAAAGAGCAATAATGGAAGGGACGGTTCCTGGAACACGCATCAGTGGCACACCAAAAAGAAGGAAGTTTCAAGACATAAATGAGACATTGAACATGACAACAGAAGAAGTGGGAGATCTGGCTAAAGACACATTCTTTCAGACTGTCTGCGGTGAATGCAATGTTCTGTATAGGGCATGTGACCTGATGATGATAATGATAAGGATGATGATGATGATTATGATTGAGGTGGTAGTGGTTGCTGTGTAGACCAGAGGTGACGGAATGGTCCAGGTACCCAAACCTACCATATGCGATATTTCTTTTCTATTTGATTCCGTATATTTTCTTGACTTTACTCTGCCTCGGTCTCTGGTTAGTGAGATCTGATGTCTAGTCCTAACGGACAAAAGCAACAAAAGTCCGTGTACACTGCGCACGTTAAAGATCTCTTGTACATCGAAAATTGAAGAAAGTAGCAAGCTACGGCCGTCCATATAATCCCCTCCCCTCTATTTTAAAAATAACTCGTGTTTATGCACATCCAACATTTTATGTTTCAGATAATGATCACGCTCAAGGTATAAATAAATCATTTATAACAGTTTGTCGTCAGAAAAATAAAAGGTTCCCTCTGTCCTTGCTAAACGTATAGTGTTAGTGGCCATGTTGTTTCATGACCATGGCACTTTATTCGGTGATATGGTCGGCAATACGCCAGGCCGCTTCACTTTCCAAAAATCTCTAGTACCCATTTTTAGAGATCGGGTAAGCCTCGGGACCTTTCCTGTCTGTCTGTTTGTCTATCTCTCTCTCCCCACCACCAAAAAAATACTACTTCTGGAGTTCGAATCCGTTCCCAATAGATTAGGAGGCGAGCAAACTAACTACTCAGCCACATAGGCTGATTACTTATGGCAGGTTATTATTTAGAAAAAAAAATATACAAGTAACTGATGATTTAAAGTGCACTTTAATGGCACAGGATCAATAGAACAAGTCAACTATCTAAGATATGTAATCCGGAAAGGTTGGAGAAATTACCGCTCAATGTTTTATAATAAATGGATTCAATTAAAAATATACTAGTAGCCAGTAGCTGGCTGGACACTGCGAGACTTGCTGAGGAGGGGATCCGAGCACCTATGGACATGTGTGGTAACAGTGATGGTGACCCGTAAATAACTCAATAACTCAATAAAAATATACTACCAATATAAGACAACATGTACAGAACTTCTCCTCACACTGTACGAGACATTGACAAATCGTGATCTCCAAACTCCACGAAGATTGGCGCGTCGTCTGTTAAGGGTTAACATAATAATAATATAATAGTATATATATATATATATATATATATATATATATATATATATATATATATATATATATATGATAGCTCAGTGGTTAGTGAACTGGACTACCACGGACAAGGGGTAGGTTCGATCCCAACCGACGGCTTCCGGGTTCACCCAGCCTTAAATGGGTACCGGATTTTTTTCTGGGAAAGTAAAGCAGCACGGGCGTAATACTGACCACATTACCCCAAAAATCATGTGCTGAAGGTCTGTAAAATATAGGGTCACTAACACCACATTTCCCTATACGCCACTTGGCGTGACGGGGGTACTTTACTTTACTATATATATATATATATATATATATATAATCATCAAGTACCGGACCTGCTGGCGTAGGTGATAATGTCTCTCCACAACTTTCGGTCTCGACGGTTATTGATCATTTCTGTTGTTGACTTTCTGCAAACCTATTCTCTTAAACTGTCTGGTATCTTTTATCTTTGCTTCCCTCTATCTCTTCGTCCTTCAATTTTTCCAGTTGTCACAATATATTCCAACTGTTCCTTTCTCATTACATGATAAAAAAAATGATGATTGTTCTTCCTAATATCAGATATTACTTCCCTCTTTACCTTGTCCTCTTTCAGAACGTTTTGATTACTCTTCTTAGTTGTCCATGGTTATTCTTAACATTCTTCTGTAAAACCACATTTCTACACACTCCAGTGACAACATATATATATACATTCATATGTTCCAGAGAAAATAGTTCTCTGGTTTGTTGTTTTCTCGAAACCGCCCATAATTTGATAACATTTAACGATCCCCCTGCTAGTCTGGGAATCTCTGATCTATTTAGTCCTGCCAGCTTTTATAGTCCCATCACATCGCATGACGAATGTAATTGAACAAGATGATGTCATAACTGATGTCAATTATAGCATTAAGTTAATATAAACCGGCAATCAGGGGATTTCACCGCTGCAAGAAGAAAAACACACACGAGTTATGGTTCGTTATTATGTCCATTTATTGCCTTCATTAATACGTTTATTACCTTGAGTATCACAGATGATGACGTCATAACTTTATACACAATATAAACACAAGTACTAAAGCAACGTTTGGGGGCTACGAATGAGACAAATAGTAGGTCTAGTATTTGGAAATGACATATTTTTGAAGTTCAGTTTTTAACCAAATTTATACTCGACCCACTTCACAAATAAAATAGACCTGGAATGCAAAGGCATCAGGGAAGAGACAATTGCAATGAGAAACCTAAAAGATGTGTTCAAGAAAAGTGTAGATCCGTCCAATATGCCACTTCAAAAAGCAGCAATGCTTTTTGAATCTCTTCGTATTTCTTTTTTTTGTTTCTCTCTCTCTCTCTCTCTGCGTTCAGGACTCAATCAGAGTAAGGATTCCAGACTCTCATATGAAGTCAGCTGTCAGGCTAAGTGTGTTGATCGCCCCCACAGACAGAACATCACAATTAGAGTCTGTCAGATCCACTCTGACTGAACACCCGTTAATACGTTGCACTGTGTTCTGCGCCAGTGGCCCAGTGCATCCGATTTCAGCCAGCATTTTTTCAGGTTTGCTTTCCTTAGCCTTTGATTGTCCCCAATCTTCCTGCAAGGCAGCAGTTGATCTTTTCTGTCGGGGGATTCTGCCCTTAGATGGTCGGCCTTCCCAGGTTTACGAGCACCATCTGCCCGAGTCACTAGAGGTGACTAACACAGACATGCGACTTGTAATATGAGGA
This sequence comes from Megaustenia siamemsis, assembly GCA_032433765.1. Taxonomy (NCBI): domain Eukaryota; kingdom Metazoa; phylum Mollusca; class Gastropoda; order Stylommatophora; family Ariophantidae; genus Megaustenia; species Megaustenia siamemsis. The sequence goes on along the minus strand of JAVIAB010000001.1, from coordinate 89,245,429 downwards.
AACTGCAACAAGGAACACATTTCATGCATAGCCTTCATTTGTTCCCGCCGCCTATCCCCATATACCGGTAAGTCACGTCCTCTTGAAAATGATGATCATCGTAGCACTTGATGATGTTAGGCCATCGTTGATGACTCCAATTCCGAACATATAGACACACAGTCAGTCGTCAAATTATTCTTGTTGCACATCAAACAGCAGACCGTAAGATTTGCGTACGGCCGGTTTAGGGAACCAATACGATGACGTAGGACACAATGGCTGAAACATGTAAATTTTAGCCTTAAAAAAAATATAAAAAATGCAGACACTAAAGTGCAAGAAGTAAAACCACAACGGATTCTTACTGTTTATAACTGGATATGAACCTAGCATCTTTCTTTATATAGAGTAAAAAAAAAAAAAAAAAAAATTAAAGTACCCCGTCACGCCAAGTGGCATATAGGGAACATGGTGTTAGTGACCATATATTTTACAGACCTTCGGCACATGATTTTTGGGGTAATGTGGTCAGTATTACGCCCGTGCCGCTTCACTTTCCCTGAAAAAAATCAGGTACCCATTAAGGCAGTCTTTATACAGAGGCCAGCATCTTATTATGGACCACACAGACTCCTTATCTATCAATAACATCTAGCCACCTGAACTATGTTCTATCAACTATCATTCCTTCTGTCATACTTTTACATTTTTCAGGAACTTCAATCAAAATGTTTCATTTATGAAACTGGTCTCCTTTAGGTCTTAAAAAAAAAAAAAAGCAATTACTTTAGCAATAACTATAAATGGAAAAGGTTTCTACTCTATAAGTGTTCTGCTGTCTTTTTTAGAGCTATATTCTAGCTAAAATAAGTGCCATATACATCATATGTATAGATCTTTTACCCTGTGTGTCTTCCCTTGTGTTCTTTTAGATGTTGAAGATTTACAAAACATACAGTACATACATCACATGTAAAGCGTCTCCACTATGTGTTTTCTTTTGTGTTTTGAACTCACAAAATCAAACAAAACATGCAGCATACATATTACATGTGAAGGTAGGTATTTTACTCTACATGTGTTCTCTTGTGGTTTTTTAGAGCTATATACTCAAGAAAACATTCACCACATACATCACATGTGCACTCCTTCTCTCCTGTATGTGTTTTCAAGTGTCTTTTTAGATGACAAATTCGAGCAAAACATGCACCACACATATCACATGCATAAGATTTCTTCACTGCATGTGCTCTCTTGTGACTTTTTAGATTATCAAGTCGAGCAAAACATGCACCACACAAATCACATGTGTAAGGCCTCTCCCCCGTATGTTTTCTCTTGTGTATTCTTAGTGTTCCTTGATGAGCAAAACATGCAGCACACACATCACATTTGTAAGGCCTCTCCCCTGTATGTGTTCTCTTGTGTTCTTTTAGACTTGAAGGTTCAATAAAACATGAAGTACACACATCACATTTGTAGTGCTTCTCACCTGTATGTGTTCTCTTGTGCATTTTTAGATTTTCAACACGAACAAAAGATACACCACACACATCACATACGTAAGGCTTCTCCCCCGTATGTGTTCTCTTGTGTGATTTTAGTGACTCATGGTGACCAAAACATTTAGCGCACACATCACATTTGTAAGGCTTCTCTCCTGTGTGTGTTCTCTTGTGTATTTTTACTTTTGAAATCTGAGAAAAACATGCAGAACACACATCACATTTGTAAGGCTTCTCCCCTGTATGTGTTCTCTTGTGTTGTGTTAGTGTTCTGTGACTAGTAAAACATGCAGAACACACATCACATTTGTAAGGCCTCTCTCCTGTATGTGTTCTCTTGTGTATTTTTAGACTTGCATATCGAGCATAACAAGCAGTACACACATCACATTTGTAGGGCTTCTCCCCTGCATGTCTTTCTTTGTGTGTTTTTAGATATTTAGATTCAGTAAAACACGCACCACACACGTCACATTTGTAAGGCTTTTCCCCTGTATGCATTTTCTGGTGAGATTTTAGTGACCTAAGGTGAGCAAAACATTGAGCGCACACATCACATATGTAGGGATTCTTAACTGTATGTGCTCTCTTGTGTCTTTTTAGATTTTCAAGTCCAGCAAAACATGCATCACACATATCACATTTGTAAGGCGTCTCCCCTGTATGTTTTCTCTTGTGTCTTTTTAGTCCCCCATAATCAGCATAACATGCATCACACATATCACATTTGAAAGGCTTCTCCCCTGTATGTGTTCTCATGTGTTTTTTTAGATCACCACGTGCAGCGGAACATGCACCACACATATCACATTTGTAAGGTTTCTCCCCTGTATGTCTTTTTTTGTGTGATTTTAGATTTTTAGGTTGAGAGAAACATGCACCGCACACATCACATTTGTAAGGCTTCTCCCCTGTATGCGTACTCTTGTGTATTTTTAAACTTTCAAGTTGAGGAAAACACGCAGTACACACATCACATTTGTAGGGCTTCTCTCCTGTATGTGTTCTCTTGTGCTGTTTTAGTGATCTATGTTTAGTAAAGCATGCACCACACACATCACATTTGTAAGGCTTCTCCCCTGTATGTGTTCTCTTGTGACTTTTTAGAGTATCATATTGAGCAAAGCATGCACCACACACATCACAATTGTACGGCTTCTCTCCTGTATGTGTTCTCATGTGTTTTTTTAGATTTCCATACTGAGCAAAGCATGCACCACACACATCACATTTGTAAGGCTTCTCCCCTGTATGTTTTCTCTTGTGTTTTTTAGTGCTTCAGATTGGGCAAAAGATGCAGCACAAACATCACATTTGTAAGGCTTCTCTCCTGTATGTTTTCTCTTGTGCCGTATAAGATTACCAACTTCAGCATAACATTTACCACACACATCACATTTGTAAGGCCTCTCCCCTGTATGTTTTCTCAAGTGTACTTTTAGATGACCAAGTAAAGTAAAACATGCACCACACACAGTACATGTGTAAGGCCTCTCCCCTGTATGTATTCTCTTGTGTTTATTTAGACTTCCTCTCAGAGCAAAACAGGAACCACAAACATCGCATTTGTAAGGCTTCTCCCCTGTATGTATTCTCATGTGATGTTTTAGATTTTGAAGATGAGTACAACATGCACCACACATGTCACATACGTAAGGCCTTTCTCCTGTATGTTTCATCTTATGATTTTTTAGATGTTGAAGTTGAGTAAAACATCCACCACATATGTCACATACATAAGGCTTCTCCCCTGTATGTAATCTCTTGTGTGTTGTTAGGTTTGAATTACTAGTAAAACCTGCACCACACACATCACATATGTAAGGTTTTTCTCCAGTTTTTGATACTCTGTGTCCTCTTGTTTTATTAGCATTGTCCCCATCAACAGTATAAGCTTCAGAAAGTATAGAATGAAGCATGTTTTCATTTCCTGGCAATTGATTAGACTTGCTTCTGGTATCCTGAAATTGGGGGCCAGAATCTTGGCTGCAGTCTTTATCTTGACTCACCTCACGATTATCAATACAGACAACAGGTCCATGTTTAGGGCAGTGTCCTTCATAGTTTTGCTGACAATTCTCACAATATAGAAAATTTTCCTTTTCAGAAATAAGTATTGAAGTATTATTATTTTCCATTGTGTTGCCATCGGTCTGCTCCTCCTCACCTTCATACTTTACTTCTTGTTTCAATATGTCCCGAAGGAATGGAATTTGTCTTTCAGATCTGACCTCAGTTTGACATACATATTCTGGTTCTTTTTTTATCTCTTCAGCTGGTATCAGGCTTGAAATGTCCATGGCTTTGGTTGTATGAGAATAAATGTTAAGATACTCCACCAAGTTAGTAACTGGAAATATTTCAGGAAGCGGATTCCCTCTCCTCTAACGATTAATTCAAAAAGATGATCCGCATGTCCGGTGCTTGTGATGACTCTTTTTTTTTTTTTTTTTTTTGATCTTATTGGTTGACCCGTTTATATTCCTTTTATAAACGTGAAACTATACGTAAAACTGCTTATTTATGTGTTTTAACACTTGATAATATATGTATATAGTACCTATATTTTGTTTATTTCTTGCTAAATTATGAAATACTTACTTATATAATACAACCTTTTTTCTCTCTTTCTTGTTTTATTCCACAATTATCTGCCCACAGTGCATCGTATCAGTTATGCTGTTGACTGTTTACCATGCCACGACACAAAGCTATCTAGCACTGTCCCTCCATACCGTCCGCTATCTATCATTCTTTGTATTTGGATAGTATTATACAGGTATTACCATTTTTCTCTTCTCATGCTGTGCCCGAAAAATGTTGATTGTTTCGTGCAACGAGTGTTTTCTGAGCTTTTATGGTGTGCTGTGCTCTATGAGAATTTCCTTGCTTCTCTTTTTAGCTATCTAGGGAATTCTCAACATTCGTATGATAAATCCCATATATGCGTACTAAAACTGTCTATTCATTTGTTTGTCTGCTATCCATGATTCACTTCCATGGGACAGAAATTACTCTATATAGCACCGGTGAACTTTCTTTGCCACTTCCATTGATGCAGACTTATTGCTCAAGATGTTTCTCTTTATTTAATATGTGGACAATACAGCGCGATAAATAGCAAGCTACCGATGCCGAGTTGTATATGCCATCCATTAATGGATATGATTCTAGTATGGACTTAAAGACAGAGTATCCACTTCTATCATGAAACTTTTGCTAAAGTCACCGAATGGGGCAGTCACTCCCAGGAAGTTGTTCCAGACGTTTCGAGGTGATGACTCCATTAAGAGTGTATGACTCCATTAAGAATGTATGACGCCATAGATAAAAGTGTAAAAATTCCTGGCATCTGCCTCCAGAGTACCTATATACCTGACATACTGACATCAGATGCATTTTTGTGATGGTGAAGATGATGACACACAGAAGGCGCCGTTCTCAATGCCTCCAACAACTGGCCGTTGGAACTCGACACGGTTACTGATGAGGGTGCGGTCTCGTGACTTCTTCTTTCCATCCTCATTTGCCATTTCATCGTCAAGCGAAGACATAATTTGCGGTCTTTTGCTATTTTGTTCGCATCTGCTGCTGTTATGTTTCCTAGTGTTTCTAATGTTCCGTCAAATCATCTTTTGCTATTTTGTTCGCATCTGCTGCTGTTATGTTTCCTAGTGTTTCTAATGTTCCGTCAATCCATCTTTTTTCGTTGTTGGCCCTTGGGTGATGCATAACCCGTTCTCGCAACGTTTATTGCAGGCTCATTGTGTTGTGTTTTGATCTTTCTGTCTTGACACGTTGCCAAACCATTTTATCTGTTGTTTATTTATATATTCTTTGGCGGTGGTTATTCCTAGCTTTTGTCTCTGTTTGTTATTTCTGAACTTATCTCTCAGGCTGTTTCCTGTCATTCGTCTAACACATTTCATCTCAGTAGATGCTATTTTCTTATTGTTCTTGCATCTAGGGTCCAGGCCTAGCATTGGTAGCACAACGTTGGGGTGAAGATTGTAGAGTGTGTATTGTGCGAGTGAGTCCCGTGACTAGGCGATGCATAACCAGTGAGCTACTTAGTTTACCAACATCCATACATTTCTCTTTCCTACTGAAAAGAACTGAGCATCTGTTGATATAATTGGAGTGCACTGATACCGACTCAAACAACAACTAGAAATGAACAAAAGAGATCCTGGTACTAGGATTAATGAACGTGACCTGTATCATCTTATAATGAACCACACATATAAATAATGTAAACAAACAAATACACATCATCTGTGCCAGCTAATAAGCCAGAGTTGTCCTATTGTAAGACGAAATAAACATAGAAATAAGATCAGTGAGTTGAAATTACAATAGTTTAATACTTGCAAGAGCCCCCCCCCCCCCCACACACACACACACACCCCCATACTTTTTTTATTGTGAACTTCCTGACATAAAGTTTATATATTATGGGCATACACATATTGTATTAATAAATTGTTCCTTGCAAATCTAAATATTAACAAACTGTTGGTGTTCAAGATATAGAAACATACATAATGTGCAGTATTTTCCTCTCTCTATATATCTCTCTCTCTTTCTCTATACTCTAAATTATATTATTTTCTCAGTCTACATTTCGATATTTCTCTAGCCATCTCTCCTACTACAGCCATCATTCTCTCTCTCTCTCTACCTCTCTCTCTGTACTTGTGGGCCCTCATTTTCCACTACCACTGTCTCGTTTTTCCCTTAATATCTTTATATTTGTCATGCGCGTCCTCTTTTCACTTCTCCATCTTTCGTTACATCTTTTTTTCATCTATTTTCCTTCACTCTTTCCTCACCTGTCTTTCCTTCTCTTTTCTTCTCCTTCTTTCACTTCAAAATAAACACAAACACGCGCAAAAAAAACACGCGAAAAAAACACACACGACAAGAACACATGAAGATACACATCCAATAAAACATAAAATAGATAACAATTGTAAATTCAATAGTTTTGTTTATGGAATATTAGAAACACTTGGAAACATAACAGACAGAAGGAAGAATAAAAGACTACAAATTATATTTCCCCTCGACGAAGAAAGGAAAATGAAAGAAGAATTAGCCAACAGAACTGAATTGGAAATGATAAAATTTGTATACCGTCAAGTGTGGACATATTTCCAATCAAACCAAGTTAACCATCTACGTTCACAGGCAGCACGTTGCGAACAAACCTGGCCAATTTCTTTCTTCTACCTTTTAGCTCCCAGTGGAGCATAGGTCTTCAACAAACACTTTCCAAGTCGTTCTATTTTTTGCAATTCTTTTAAGATCATTCCATGTCTTCCCCATCATCTTCATCTCTGCTTCAATCTGTCTTCTCCAAGAATTCCTTGGTCTTCCTCTTTGTCTTTTCCCCTGGGGATTCCAAAAAAGGGCCTGTTGTGTAATACTCTCAGTTGGTTTCCGTAGTGTGTGTCCTATCCATCGCCATCGTCTTCGCTGTATTTCTTTATCCACTGGTATTTGACCGGTACATTTCCATAATTCCACGTTTGTGACTTTGTCCTGCCATTTCCATCCCTTTATTCTGCGCAAGCATCCATTAATGAAAGTCTGTACCTTCGTGATTGTCAATTTTGTTATTCTCCATGTTTCACAGCCATATAATAGAACCGACTTAACATTGGAGTTGAAAATTTGTATTTTTGTATTTAGCCTAATTTCTTTGGATTTCCATATGTTTCCCAGTGCAATGAAAGCTCCTCTTGCTTTTGATATCCTTATTTTGGTATCGTTTTCTGTTCCTCCCTCTTTATCTATATTACTGCCCAGATATATATAAGATTGTACGTCTAGTAGAGGTATTTCTCCTAGTTTTATTTGGTTATTGCCAACTGCATTAATTCTCATAATGTTGGTCTTATCTCTATTAATCTTTAGTCCTAGCTGTTGTGATCTCTCATCTAATATACTCATTTTATCTTGCATCTGTTGGTGGCTGTGTGATAGGAGAGCTATGTCATCAGCAAAGTCTAAATCATCAAGTTGTTTGGTCAGTGACCACTGGATCCCATTTCTGTTGTTTTGAGTTATTTTCATAATCCAATCTATGGCCAGTAGAAAGAGAAATGGAGACAGAAGGCATCCTTGCCTTACTCCTGTTCTTATTTCAAATGCTTCTGTAAGCTGTCCTTCATGCACCACACTACATTTTGTTCCTTCATACATTGTTTTTATCAGGTTAATTTCATCTCAGTAGATGCTATTTTCTTATTGTTCTTGCATCTAGGGTCCAGGCCTAGCATTGGTAGCACAACGTTGGGGTGAAGATTGTAGAGTGTGTATTGTGCGAGTGAGTCCCGTGACTAGGCGATGCATAACCAGTGAGCTACTTAGTTTACCAACATCCATACATTTCTCTTTCCTACTGAAAAGAACTGAGCATCTGTTGATATAATTGGAGTGCACTGATACCGACTCAAACAACAACTAGAAATGAACAAAAGAGATCCTGGTACTAGGATTAATGAACGTGACCTGTATCATCTTATAATGAACCACACATATAAATAATGTAAACAAACAAATACACATCATCTGTGCCAGCTAATAAGCCAGAGTTGTCCTATTGTAAGACGAAATAAACATAGAAATAAGATCAGTGAGTTGAAATTACAATAGTTTAATACTTGCAAGAGCCCCCCCCCCCCCCCCCCACACACACACACACACCCCCATACTTTTTTTATTGTGAACTTCCTGACATAAAGTTTATATATTATGGGCATACACATATTGTATTAATAAATTGTTCCTTGCAAATCTAAATATTAACAAACTGTTGGTGTTCAAGATATAGAAACATACATAATGTGCAGTATTTTCCTCTCTCTATATATCTCTCTCTCTTTCTCTATACTCTAAATTATATTATTTTCTCAGTCTACATTTCGATATTTCTCTAGCCATCTCTCCTACTACAGCCATCATTCTCTCTCTCTCTCTACCTCTCTCTCTGTACTTGTGGGCCCTCATTTTCCACTACCACTGTCTCGTTTTTCCCTTAATATCTTTATATTTGTCATGCGCGTCCTCTTTTCACTTCTCCATCTTTCGTTACATCTTTTTTTCATCTATTTTCCTTCACTCTTTCCTCACCTGTCTTTCCTTCTCTTTTCTTCTCCTTCTTTCACTTCAAAATAAACACAAACACGCGCAAAAAAAACACGCGAAAAAAACACACACGACAAGAACACATGAAGATACACATCCAATAAAACATAAAATAGATAACAATTGTAAATTCAATAGTTTTGTTTATGGAATATTAGAAACACTTGGAAACATAACAGACAGAAGGAAGAATAAAAGACTACAAATTATATTTCCCCTCGACGAAGAAAGGAAAATGAAAGAAGAATTAGCCAACAGAACTGAATTGGAAATGATAAAATTTGTATACCGTCAAGTGTGGACATATTTCCAATCAAACCAAGTTAACCATCTACGTTCACAGGCAGCACGTTGCGAACAAACCTGGCCAATTTGTTGACGGTTATTTTTGCCGGTTCAAGACAAACTTTGCCAGGATTGATGATTTATCATTTCAGTGATGAGAAAACAGGACGCCACGTCTGAAGTTTAATTGGATTCTCGTTTCTCGCGTCAAATCGTGTTATTGAAATCGATGTAAAGGGTCAAGTCACTAGACTTAAACTGGACCAGCAGAAGTTATTAATTCTCATCAAATGATTCCACAATTTACAAAACACATTAGTGTTCTTTATATATATATATGTTTTTTTTTTTTACCCAAAATAACATAGAAAACATATGAGAGGAAGAGAGGGGAATATAGTCACTGTCAGTTTTAATTCATTGAGCGCTCTCAGCCTAGGTGTTGTCCCTATATAAGAATATAATACAAGGCACACTCAAAATAGTCAACAATTGCTATCTACGAAGAAAGTTCTCCTAGGAGAAGAAAGACTTGCTGTAAAGTCTGCTGTGGATGTCCAGTCTTTCTTTCTCTTTCCGGCGTTGATCCTATGACTACTACAGAAAGTGGTTCGTCGTTAAATGGATGTTAAGTGGACGTAGATGCGCTGTGTTGAGGTTTGCAGCAGAACTGCAACGTTTGCGTCTCTCTGTCCAACACATCCGACTTGATCACGGCATTTTTGGGTATTGGATGCTTTCCTCTTCCTACTCACTTGGCAAGTGAACCAAAAGCGTGGAAATAAAGTATTAAAGCTGAGTGCTCAAGCCGAGTATGCTGGGCCGCAAGGTGTAAAACATGGTAAGGTACCACATCGAAAACAAGGCATTTAGACCTTGTCGATCAGCGATGTACTTAATTCGGTCAAATTTAATTGCTACGATAATAGGTAATTATGAAGGTTGGACGCCTCATTTTGCGTGGACACTAAATCAGGCTTAAACTGCTGAACTTACAACGTTCACCAAACTAGGATACTCCATGCCAGATTTATCGACTCTGGACTTTTCACTTTTCAATAGATTGGAGTTCGTGAATGCCCTTTTCTTTCTAGAAAATCCTGAAAACGATCGTATTCTGTCCTAGCTTGTTTCAATGTTTAAACAATTCGTGTTCAAGCTTCAAAAAGAAAGTGGGAAGTCAGTCTGAGTTTTGATCAAACATTTGATTCCAGCTTCATTAAGAAACGTCAACACAAATTCGTCAAAAGGAAAATAAATAATCGGGTATTGAAACAGAAGGATCAGTGTCTTTTTTTTTGTACAAGTAGGATGAAGTCACAGTTTTGAGCTATTTCCCAGAAAAAGAACTATGGTTACATCCGAATTTACACATCCGATATTACACATCCGAATTTACACATCCGAATTTACACATCGGTATTTTCATTTTTCCAATGGTCATAACACCATAAATGGGATAATAAGTGAAGAAAATTGTTTCTGACCTTGACCGATGTGTCAAGGACAAGCACAACTACTATAAGCTCAATATATTTATACGTTATAATGTTTCGTTCCATCTGGTCACACATTTTAAATATTTCACTTTCAGTAATTTGTTATTAATGTTTCGTTCCATTAAGTCACACATTTTAAATATTTCGTTCACTCAAGCGGGTAAAAGTCCTAGGTCTGCACTGTCTGTGACCACTCGGCTCATTCAAACACGAGACATAATCACAATCATGTTCACAGTACAACATATCATGTGCACACGACGGCTGTTACATTTAACGATAATCTAACATAACAATTAGCAGGATATTTTGTGAGTGCTGAATTTGTATTTCTTCAAATTCATTGTATAACTTCATATTTTACTTTGTGCATGAATTTCTAGATATTTTTTTTTTAATTTTCAGCAGTCCAGTTACTTTATTGCAAATAATACGGTAATCCCTATATTTTAAAGTAAATCGGTAGACGACAAATCGATTATCCACATACATATACGAATGTAGGAGAAATGAAAAAGAAAGTAGAAAAACTATTTTTACTTTAAATACTTTTAATTTTTTTCTTTATTTCTTTTCATTTCTTCTTCATATTTAGATTTACCGTAGCTTCACATTTTTATGCATTTATTTATATTTATTTGCTTTGACCCATTACCACATGCGAGTGTAAGTGTCTCATTTATTCATTCATCATCTGGGGTCGATGATAGTACTCAGTACGAAAGTTATAGTTCTCTAGGTTTGATGATCTGCTGCTAGTTCATGTAGTTCTTGTTAGTCCCATTGTTGAGCCTTCCCTATTAATTATTCTGCATAGTGAAAGTTTACGTTATTTTCTTTTACCAGATGGTTTCCATATGGTTTCAATATGAATACCTGACGGGGAAGTCTTTCTTCATTCGTTCTCAGCACATGGCCGATGTATTTCCACACGCCTTCTTCTTATAAAGCTTAACACGTATTCTTTTTTTGATTAGTCTATTTAAGTGCCTTTTAGGATTGTAGCATACTTCCCTGCTTCTTTTCTTAGTATATGTTCATCTTTCTCAGATATTTTGGAGTTTGTCTGTAACCAACACTACACATGAACCATTGAGATTAAATGGATTAATACCATTAGGGTTGCCAACTGTGCACTGAAAAGGCTTGTAATACTTAATGAATTAGGTAACTAGACTACCACAAGAATAAACAGTTTTATAAGAGAACAAAACATATTTTGTTAGCTTTATCTTCTTTTGCAACCCTCTATTTTTTACATTTTCAGATAGATAAATAGGTACCTGCCTTTGTCAGAGAAGGAAAAGCAACCTTTGAGAGAGCACTGGATCGCCAAATCACCTCCAAGAATACTCGCGACCCCGCATAGTATTTCATATTTATTAATGTTATATCTGTATCTCTCAGTAACAGGTTTACAACCCTTAGGTGACGGACGGGTCACTAAAGTATTGCAACAAGCGGACAAATATAGAAGGCTCCTTAGCCACCCATGCACCAAAGAATATCTGGTTCCGGAATTGTACGACTAAAGAGGAGCAACTTTGCTGCAATTGCCAATGAACTAACTACTGGAGACCCAATTCTTTCCCAAACAATATCGAAACCCTTGGGCCCATATGATATTTATCCTCATGGAAAACATAAAATACCAGAACTTCAGGAAAACGTAACAGGAATCATGAAATAGGCACCAAATCAGACACAGAAAGAAAACACATAGCAGAAAAACATATACACGATACTTACCCACAGGACTCTTGGTCCCACATATATACAGACGGCTCTGCTACAAATGCCACCAGAAATGGAGGGGGAGGTGTGTTCTTGACGACGAATAACCATAACGAGATCACCAAGTCAATAGCTACTGAGACATTCTCAAACAACTTTAAAGCAGAGGCTGAGGCCATCAGAGATGCTGCAACACTGGCTACTCAACACAAAAATAACATGCACAATAAATTGGTGATTCTGACTGATGCACTGTCAGTACTATCAGCTCTAAAAAAAACCCAAGAACAATGAACTAGATGACTTGAGAACAACCCTGGACCAACTATGCAATAACTTCCAGAGAGTAGTCATTCAGTGGATACCATCACACTGTAATATACACGGGAACGAACGCGCAGACAAATTAGCTAAAGAGGGAGGGAGATTACCACAAGAGAACAATCCGCTCAGTTATGACGAAGCTAACTCCATCCTCAAGGGTCAGTTCCATGAAAAATGGAAACGTGAACACCCAAAGCATAACGAGAGTGACGGATACCATCAACTATCAAGGAGGGATCAAGTCATCATACTTCGCTTATGCACAGGCCACAATAGAATGAGAAATCACATGTTCACCAAATTCAAAATAGGCACAACCAGCCTATGTCACTGTACACTGGACAATATGACTACAAAACATGTTCTACAGGATTGCCCCCAGTACACAGGCCTGAGAAGAGCAATGTTGTCCACGCCCACATCCCTGGAGGAGAAATTATATGGGGCGATCGATTCGCTTAAACAGACAGCTGACTTCATGAGAGAGACTGGAATCCTACTCTGATTGAGTCTTGATCGCAGAGAGAGAAAGAGAGAGAGAGAGAGAGAGAGAGAGAGAGAGAGAGAGAGAGTTTATGATAAAATTACATGGACATGCCCAAACAATGACAGTTGTCAGCACGAATATTTTGGACCCCAGTGTCAGTACTTGGTTCTCGTGCACAAATACGCCCAAAAATCTGAACCTACTCTCCTGTCAACGACACCACATGTAAATCGGACACAAAGTCTACACCAGTTGAGGCAACTCTTAACCAATCTTTGCTCTTCTCCTGGTTTAGGATTTATGTGAATGACTTAAATAATCCGGACAGTTTCACGGTAAAACTAAATGGTTCTGCCTCATATAGTAATGATTCAAGGTTTGTAATTAGTTCGCACGAGATTGATGTCTTTTGCTCTGGGGCTGGTCTGATCAACAAGTTATGGATAGAAGGTGCGATAGTTGCAAATAAATGCTCCATCTACATTGGCGGGGGTCGGAATGTGGCTCTCAAACAGAACACAAACAAGACCGACTCCTTTAATGCTTGTTATATAGGAGACGGATGTGTACCAGAGGCCGCAGTTAATGGCAAAACAAAGACCAATCTATATGACAATGATTGCACATACACAAAACTGAGAAGTGGAACCAGTCCTGTTTACTGGTATCTGAACTTTGCCACGCCCCAGAAGATTTACACCATTCGAATCTATCATCGAGCTAGCACTATGATTCGGGTAAAGAATGCCACTCTAAAGGCTTTCTATGACAGTGACGGCGTAGTGTTCCAGTGTAATGATATATCACACCCTAATGTTTCCGTAAACACTATTGTAGTCACCACACAAACGCCAATGGCACACATTAAGATTGAGTTCTCACCGACCATTTCGCAGGCCGGCAGTGCACTGACGGTGTGTGAGGTGCAAACATTTACAGACACCTATTGTCTGGACGGGTATTCTTTGTCGTTTTGTGCAGGGTGTAGTGGGTGTAGCAAAAGCTGCAATTTCATCATCGGTATGTGTCACGGCTAATGTTCACATGGGATCTATGGACACGACTGTTTAAGGTCTTGTCTCAGTGTCTGTCCTTTATGTGAGGAAAAATCCGGAAAATGCCTACAATGTAAACATCCTGGCTACACCTGTAATGACACTTGTCCCGATGGTAATTTTGGGCGACAGTGCGAACAGACGTGTTCTGATAGCTGTGACATCATATGTGACCCGGAAAGTGCAGACTGTACGTGCAAGGAAACGTACTACGGGTCAGACTGCACTCTCAAATGTCCGGACAACTGTTTCAACGACACCTGTGAACAGTCAACCGGGAACTGTGCATGCAAGGGAACGTTCTATGGGTCAGGCTGCTCTTTAAATCTCCGGACAACTGTTTGAATGAAACCTGTGAACAGTTAATCGAAGCCTGCGCCTAGTATGTCGATGATTCCCACGTTAAGAAGAGTCTGCAGACTACAACAAACCCAAGCAAATGAATACCTCAATGTGTTTATGGGCTAGACTTGGTTCATTTCTTGGTGTTTATCCGTGAAGCCATAGCTCATATCTTGATGTGTTTCTGTGCTAGCTATGGCTCATATCTTGATGTGTTTCTGTGCTAGCCATGGCTCAAATCTTAGCTTGTGTGTGTGTGCTAGCCATGGCTCATATCTAGGTGTGCGTCATGTTAGTCATATCTCATATCTTGGTGTGTCCGTGTTAATCATGTCTCATATCTTTATGTGCGTCTGAGTTTAGTAATATCTCATATCTTAATGTGTATCTATGTTGGTCATGTGTCATATCTTTGCGTGTGCATGTCCGGGTTAGGGATATCTCATATCTTTGTGTGCATGATCATGTTCGTCATATCTCATATCTTTGTGTGTGCATGTCTGTGTTTGTCACTTCTCATATCCTTGTGTGTGCCTGGCTATGTTAGTCACATCTCATATCTTTGTGTGTGCATGCCTATGTTAGTCAAATCTTATATCTTTGTGTGTATGTCTATGTTAGGTATGTGTCGTATCTTTGTATGTGCATGTCTGTGTTAGTCATATGTCATATATCTTGATGTGTGTCGGTGTGGGTGTCATGGAATGTGTTGTTTTGTCTGTGGGGGCGATCAACACACTTAACCTTTCAGCCAGCTGACTCCATGTGGTGGTCTGGAATCCTACTCTGATTGAGTCCTGATCGCAGACAGAGAGAGAGAGATATCTGTATCTCCACCTCCAACTGTCGTGTTCAAATGAAACTGTAGCAAAGTATTTCAGCGACTTCTCGATTTGAGTTCTTTGGCATCGGCATCAATTATTACAAGATTGATGTCTGATATCTTCTGATGACAAAATTATACGACGAGAGACGACGAAATGATACATCGAGAGACGGCGAAATGATACGACGAGAGACGGCGAAATGATTCGACGAGAGACGGCGAAAACGATACGATGAGAGACGGCGAAATGATGCGACGAGAGATGGCGAAAACGATACGACGAGAGACGGCGAAATGAAACGACGAGAAACGGCGAAATGATACGACGAGAGACGACGAAATGATTCGACAAGAGACGATGAAATGATACGACGAGATATGACGAGAGGCGACGAAGTGATACGACGAGAGACGATGAAATGATACGACGAGATATGACGAGAGGCGACGAAGTGATACGACGAGAGACGATGAAATGATACGACGAGATATGACGAGAAGCGACGAAGTGATACGACGAGAGACGATGAAATGATACGACGAGATATGACGAGAAGCGACGAAGTGATACGACGAGAGACGAAGAAATGATACGACGAGAGGCGACAAAGTGATACAACGAGAGACAAAGAAATGATACGACGAGATACGAAGAAATGATACGACGAGATATGATGAGAGGCGACGAAGTGATACGACGAGAGACGAAGAAATGATACGACGAGAGGCGACAAAGTGATACAACGAGAGACAAAGAAATGATACGACGAGAGGCGACGAAGTGATACGACGAGAGGCGACAAAGTGATACGACTAAAAGTGCGTCCTTAAAATGTGCGTTGTGTTTGCTATCTCTGTCTTATTCCAACAAATGGTTCTGGCACCGATGATTGCTCTCTTCTGCAATGTATTTATTTCTCTATGGTCGGATCTCCTACATAACTTCCTGTTTGACTTAGGTGTGATCTAACTCAGTCACTGGATCAGCTTTATTCTGTATATCTTCATACACCTCGATTGTTTGTTGCGATTGATATTCTTGTTTGGAGATCTCTACTGGAGACTTCATTCATGAAGTACTTGTATTATATTTGTGAGTTTCACTCAACTCCTTATCAGCCGAATAGCTAGCTACCTATTCCATCATCAACGACAACCTATCATAAGTCAAATGACACCCGCATTAGCTTTACCAGCTTCAGCCGTCTTTCTAGGCGTTTTTGTCAAAACAGCAAACTGGCAATAAAACAAAGGCCGCAGTTGACAATGATTGCGTCATTAGCATCCTCCTCTGTGGCAGCATTTCTTGGACGAATTATGTGAAGCAGGAGAGATGGCTAAATGCATTCCATAAGCGATGTCTACGTCGTATTCTTGGTATCACCTGGAAGGATAAAGTGACAAACGTGGAGGTCATGACTTGCACAGGCCTCCCGAACATCTACATCTGCTCAAGCAACGTAGGTTACGCTGGCTTGGCCACGCAAACCTGATGAAAGATGGTCGCATACCAAAAGATATAATCTATGGACAACTAGCAGATGGTAAAATATCTAGGATGTGCTTAAAACTTCGATTTGTAGATGTGTGTAAACATGACATGGAGGCTCTGAACATAAACCCTGCAGCTTGGGAAGGAATAACTGCAGATACCAATCTTTGGAAACACACTCTAAAACTCCAACTCAAACAAGAATCAGACAGATTCATAGAAAAAGAGAATACGCGGCGAAAGAAAAGAACAAAATAGCATTTCTGGGGACTAACGGAGTTTACTACAATCAACTCTCATATTTCTTGACAACTTCTCAATCTTCGAGAGTAGAAGCTTCCTTGATTACATGGGAGCTTCTCAGACCGAGAGCTTCGTCTCGCCTTTATTCTGGGACTCTACAGCCTTTTTCTTAACCAGCCTCAACCACTAACCACAGGGCGGGCTTTCTTGACTACTTGTCCGCTTACACCTCTTAAAACCAAAACACTCAGCAACACTTAACAACAACACTAACCAACAACACTTAACAACAACATTCAACAACAAAACTTAACACCGACTCTAACCAACAACACTTAAAAACATTCAACAACAACACTTAACAATACTTAACAACAACTCTAACCAACAACACTTAAAACATTCAACAACAAAACTTAACAACACTTAACAACAATACTTAAACAACAACGCTAATCAACAACACTTAACAACAACACTTAACAAAAACACTTAACAACAATATTTAAACAACAACGCTCTTCAACAACATTTAACAACAACTTTTAACAACAACACTTAAACAACAACACTCAACAGCAACATCTAACAACAACACTTAACAATAACATTGATCAACAACACTAAACAACACTTGAACAAGAACACTTAACAACAACACGCAACAACAACACTCAACAACAACACTTAACAACAACTCTTAACAACAACACTTAAACAACAACGCTTTACAGCAACGCTTAACAACAACACTAAACAACAATACTCAACAACAAAACTCAATAACGACATTCAACAACACTAAAAACAACACACACGAACAACAATTAACAACAACACTAAACAACAACACTCAACAACAAAACTCGATAACAACACTCAGCAAAAACACTCAACGACAACATTTAAACAACAACAATTAAACAGCAACACTTAACAACAATACTTAAACAACAACACTTAACAACAACACTTAGACAAAAACACTCATCAACAACACCCAACAACAATACTCAAAAACAACACTTAACAACACTCAACAAAAACATTCAACAACAACACTCAACAACAACACAATTCATACAACACTCAACAGCAACACTCAACAACAACACTTAAAAAGAAAACATAAAAACAATACTTCAACAACAATACTCATCAACAACATTTAACAACAACACTCAACAACAACACTTAAACAACACTCAACATCAACACCTAACAACAACACTAAAAAATAACACTTAACAACAACACTTAAACAACATCACTTAAGAACAACACTCAGCAACAACACTCAACAACAACACTCAACAACAACACTTAACACGCCACACTTAAACAACCCAATTGACGAAAAGACAGGAATCAACTTCAATGCAGGTTTTAAATTGCCGGAGACTAGAAGACCCGTCAAGATAAGCCCTTTATGATCACAACCTAATCATAAGATCCAGTAGACAAAGAAATGAAGCGACGATTAGAGGTCACAGAGATGGCATTTCTCAGAAAAATGCTGAAAGTTCCCTGGACAGCTAAAACGACCAACAAGGACATTCTCAAAGAGGCCAAAAACAAAAAGGGAGCTCCTAAGAAACACCAGAAAGAAATAATCGATATTTTTCTGCAGGATATCTTAAGTCTTTTTCAGCTTTACCACAGCTTCGCATTTTTATGCATTTCTTTGTCTTGACCCTATCTGAAACCTTCTCCTTGTCTTGACCCTATCTTAAACCTTCTCCTTGTCTTGACCCTATCTTAAACCTTCTCCTTGTCTTGACCCTATCTGAAACCTTCTCTTTGTCTTGACACTATCTGAAACATTCTCCTTGTCTTGACCCTATCTGAAACCTTCTCTTTGTATTGACCCTATCTGAATCCTTCTCTTTGTCTTGACACTATCTGAAACCTTCTCTTTGTCTTGACCCTATCTGAATCCTTGTCTTTGTCTTGACACTATCTGAAACCTTCTCTTTGTATTGACCCTATCTGAAACCTTCTCTTTTTCTTGACACTATCTGAAACCTTCTCCTTGTCTTGACCCTATCTGAAACCTTCTCTTTTTATTGACCCTATCTGAATCCTTCTCTTTGTCTTGACACTATCTGAAACCTTCTCTTTGTATTGACCCTATCTGAATCCTTCTCTTTGTCTTGACACTATCAGAAGCCTTCTCCTTGTTTTGACCCTATCTGAAACCTTCTCCTTGTCTTGACCTAATCTGAAACCTTCTCTTTGTATTGACACTATCGGAAACCTTCTCCTTGTCTTGACACTATCAGAAACCTTCTCCTTGTCTTGACCCCAACTGAAACCTTCTCTTTGTATTGACTCTATCTGAATCCTTCTCTTTGTCTTGACAATGTCTTAAAACTTCTCTTTGTCCATTTCCGTCACGTCTAAAGACCCAAAATACCACCTACATTGGCAGTAATGCTGCCAGATATCTGAAACCTTTCTTTGTCTAGTCCGTCACGACCTTGACCGTCTGGGGCAGTGTTGTTGATCACTTTCTCCCATTTTCTCTGTCTGACCCAGACTTCCGCACGCCGACATGGTCAAAGCCTGTCTATTCCTTGTTCGTCTCTTTCCAACATCTTGCCATGAAGAACAATCATTTCCAGGCTTGTTGATCATGATACATCTATATTTTAGATTCTGAGTCAGGGTTATTCTTAGATTGGCCGATTTCTCTTACTACTAACCTAACAGTTGTCTCTTTAGAGAAGTGGAGATATTGATGATGCCTCTGTAGATTCTCAATTCTTCAGAGTTTATTCATGTTTAGAGCTATACTGAAGAGTTATACTGTAAGTGACCATGGCGTGCAATATAAAAGATTATAGATACTAGCAGTGAAAGCATCGGATCTGTCATTGCAAGCTACTTCTGTCTCTGCTAAAAACAATCAGTTTGTTTCAAGGTAAAGGGAAAGTATGAGACTTGAATCGTCAGTTTTCGCCCATGTGTGCTCGGCCGCCCATCCAGAAGTGTTCGGAGACTTCTGGATAGTGTTGAAACTAACTATGCGAGATGACATTCCTCACCTTCCCAGAGTAAAACCTGGTACCCATTTCTGCCAGCTGCTGAGTCGACCGTGGGGATATTATTTTTGTTCTAGCCATGATTTAAATTCACACGGTTTCCGGTTTCCGGTTTCCAGCGGTGAATCGAACACGGGTTGTCCGAACTTCGGTAGTCTAGCCAGGTGGTTTTCCCAACTAGGCTACCGAGGCCCCGAAAGTTAGACTTGTTGAAATGCCTCCATGACGAGATGTTTCAACAACAAATGTTGTGGAAGCGGCGAGGTAGAGTCAACTCCGGTAAAAATTGTTGACAATGTTGAGTTCGCGCCTATCTGTTCTGTTCTGTGATTGCCTTGTTTGTTATTTACAGAGTCGAAGAAAAAAGTATTGGTCATGTCAAAACTATGAAGTTGACGTATAATAATGTTAGTGACGCTAAAATGACGCTATTGAACATCTTCCGTTCTTTATTTTTATCAGTCGTCAAGAGGTCAAAGGTCAAAGGTATTTTGTGACGTAACATTAAATGTGTGTTAGTTTCATTAACAAGACAGGGTTGATTGCAACTGGAGATACGGTGGCCTCTTCTCGCTGTTGTTATTTTACTCAACAATACAAGCAATTCTTCCATTGTTAGCTGAGCTAATTTAACATTTCGTCATTCTAGGATTGAACCACGATCTTTGCCTGTATGGGCAAAATATAGCACCAACTACTAGGCAGCTGATATCTCTATAGAAGACACGTCTCTGCTATACTTTTCCTATAGCAGCGTCCTTATCACTTTCTTTTCAAATAGAAACTGCTATTTGTTTCCTCAAATGCACGAGCGTAATGTAGGAAATAGAATTGATGAATAAATTAGTGAAGAAACAATTTGAATTGTCAATGGGAAGCCCTAAGAAATGTTGTCTTTTGTTTGAAATAAATAAGTTGAATTAGATGTTTGGGTAATCGTTCTCGCAGCTGCACACAGAATACAAATATTCGACTGAAAAGAAAACACATTCCAGAATGAAAGACAAGAAAGTCACTGAGATACCTCGTTATGGGAGAGGAAACATTGGATATAGTTACCCATGGGAATAAGGTATTTTTTGTATAATACAGGATATAATAATTAGCAGGAATACATCACTGAATTTAGAACAAGAGTTGAGTAACAGGAAATAGTTGTCAGATTAGAATGCTTGGGAGGAAGTGGTGGTCCGGGAGCTTAAGCAGAGAGAAAATAAACGCGAAATGACTGAGCTTAAAATGTTTCATCGATCAAGAATATAAGCATTTACATCAAATGAATGCTTATACTGAAGAATATGAAGAGAAATGAGGAATGAGAGATTGAGCCTTAGATGGATACGAACATGGTAATATATGGGTGCTTTTTTAGGTGACTTGTGATTTTACAGGCGAGCGGACAGACAGAGAGAGGGACAGTTAGAGAGGAATAAGACAAAATGTGTGGAGCGAGAATTATACATAAGAATGTCGGTTGTAAAAACACAAATAAATGAGCAGACGATTGTACTATTGACGTACATGTGGTGAACAAATAGATGACTGGATGGGAAGATGACTGGATGGGAAGATGACTGGATGGGAAGATGTACCCATCGATAGATGGATGAATGGATAGAGGAATTAATGATGAATTTTAACTGGATGATTTTTAATACTTTTGTGAAGAAGACGTAAACATTAGAGGATTGAGGGATGTTTTATACACGACTCTTTGATGGATGTTTTATACACGACTCTTTGATGGATGTTTTATACACGACTCTTTGATGGATGTTTTATACACGACTCTTTGATGGATGTTTTATACACGACTCTTTGATGGATGTTTTATACACGACTCTTTGAGGAATGTTTTATACACGACTCTTTGAGGAATGTTTTATACACGACTCTTTGATGGATGTTTTATACACGACTCTTTGAGGGATGTTTTATACACGACTCTTTGAGGGATATTTTATACACGACTCTTTGATGGATGTTTTATACACGACTCTTTGAGGGATGTTTTATACACGACTCTTTGATGGATGTTTTATACACGACTCTTTGATGGATGTTTTATACACGACTCTTTGATGGATGTTTTATACACGACTCTTTGATGGATGTTTTATACACGACTCTTTGATGAATGTATGGACGGATAAATGGATTGAAGAGAGGATTGGATTGAATAAACGTCAAGACTAATTAACACCTCGTGGCGACTGCATTGGACGAAAGGTCTTTATCTCCGGTTCTGTAATTCCACCTCTGCAGACCCCGGGAAATGGGATAAAGCTAGAATGAACTGACTCCAAAGTTTTGTTTAATTTAAATAGAAACAGTCGTGCTGAAGTCGGATGTGTTGGGACGAAAGGCGCAAATGTCATAGTTATACTGCAAACCACAACACATCGCAGACACGCCAACTTAACGTTTTAAGGGCGGATGACGAAGAGGTGTACTCCTTTAGTCATCGGCCGAACGCATGCAGGCAAGCAAACAAGCAAGCAAGCAAACAAGCAAACAAGCAAGCAAACAAGCAAACAAGCAAGCAAGCAAACAAGCAAGCAAGCAAACAAGCAAGCAAGCAAACAAGCAAGCAAGCAAGCAAACAAGCAAGCAAACAAGCAAGCAAGCAAGCAAACAAGCAAGCAAGCAAGCAAGCAAGCAAGCAAGCAAACAAGCAAGCAAACAAGCAAACAAGCAAGCAAGCAAGCAAGCAAACAAGCAAACAAGCAAGCAAGCAAGCAAGCAAACAAGCAAGCAAACAAGCAAGCATGCAAACAAGCAAGCAAGCAAGCAAACAAGCAAGCAAGCAAACAAGCAAGCAAGCAAACAAGCAAACAAGCAAACAGGCAAAACGAAACAGCTTGGCAACTTCTTTGTATCAGTTCATGTGAATAAAGTATCGGACAAGCTGCTTCATCTGAAACAGAATCTAAATGCAATTGCCTTATATTTAAGTGGGCGTGACAGATCGTTATTCTCTGAGATGAATCTTATAATAGCTTCGTGAACATCACGTCAGCTTCTACGGACAACTTCTACTCTTCTGATGTTCATTTAGCATCTTGATGGTAGGGTCAGGGGACCTTTGTAACCTAGTTGGTAAAACCACCCGACTGGACTACCGACGTTCGAACAACCTGTTTTTGATTCCTGCTGGGAGCAGTGTGTATTGTACTTGTGGTTGGAAAAAAAAATACCCCCGCGCTCGACCCAGCCGCTGGCAGAAATCAGTATCAGGGTAGTACTCTGGGAAGGTTATGAATTGCGCCTCGCATCGTGAGTTTCGATGCTTGAAGCGACACTATCCAGAAGTCGTCGAACACTTCTGGATAGGCGGTCGAGCACATATTGTCGAAAACTAGCGTGCTAGACGCTGATTCAAGTCTCGTACTTGACCCTGACTATGGTAGGATCATTTCTTACTGGTGTAAACCTCATAAATGTGTGAAACCATAGCTGCTACGATAACGTCAGTCTCATATAGAAGAAGGAAGCGATCTACAGAAGGCTATGCTAAGGGAGTTACTGTAATAACATTTGTATGTTGAATATCGGCATATGTGGAAAGAATCCATCTCGATTATCCATCTTTGATTGCCTCATCAGTTTGATAGGTTGTCTATGCTCATGTAGTAAATGTGTCTTACAGGATATTTGGGTTTTATTATGATCAGATTATCCAGTTCATTCAACCCTTTGGTTCATTATATGATCATTGATTGGCATTTCTATTACGTTTCTTCTTAGTTTCCTTTGATACGTTATTCTTCAATGTTTTGTTTTCAACATGCCTTTTGCCAGTTATTTACCTGCTGTCATTCTACGTTTGTATTTTTCAAGGACAGAGAATGTTTGACATTGATATGACAATGTAGATACAAACTGTTTAGTTCAATTTGCTTTTTGTTTGCTTTGTGGCACATTTATATTTCAGGATTGGTGTTATTTTGTAGTTTATGTTGTTGACTTTCAGTCTCTTGATCCATTTTGTCGTCATGATTGAAGATGTCCCATGGATACTTGACTATTTTTTAGTGCATTTCAGCTATGCTTCTTTACCCTCTTTTTTCTTGCTTTTTTTCTTTCTTTCTTTCTTTCTTTCTTTCTTTCTTTCTTTCTTTCTTTCTTTCTTTCTCTCTTCATCCTCCCTCTATTTCCTTGCTTCTTTTTCTTCTCCTTCTTCATTTTCTTTCTCCCCTCATTTGTCTTCCAAAATTATAAATTGACTATGTGTTTCTGTTTATTGGAGAATTATAATTAGAAATAATGTAACAGAGAGAGAGAGAGAGAGAGAGAGAGAGCGCGAGAAAGGAAGAGAGCGAGAAAGAGAAAACGATTGCGCACTGAATACAATGTAAACTACATACAAAGACAACACATTAATTTGGTTACTCAACAGAAAATAATACCATGCGATTATAAACCCTACAGAACATAAAATAAAAGAGAAATTGAAAGAAGAACCTAAGGCAGATCCAGATTAAGATGGACTGACAACATCCAAGATAAACTGAAACAACTTCAAATGAGAATGGCTGAGACAGCCAGCAGTGCAAGGACTATCTTTGTATGTCCATCGATACCCGATGGGGTAAGGGAGGCAGTGCAAGGACTATGTCCATCGATACCCGATGGGGTAAGGGAGGCAGTGCAAGGACTATGTCCATCGATACCCGATGGGGTAAGGGAGGCAGTGCAAGGACTATGTCCATCAATACCCCAATGGGAGGCAGTGACAACACAAGAGAGAAGAATTATGTTCAAATTAATACCCGGGAGATGTTGAAAACATTTCTTCGTCTAAAGGGCAATGATAAGAAATACAAAGCTACCAATTTTCTAAATCACACTCAAGCATCAGACCATAAACATCATTGAATAATGAATGATGCAAATATAAAGAGGCGCTCTAAAATCCCCGTACTAAACAACACAAAGAACATAACCTAATAAGCAGCTTGGATGCCAGGCTGAACAACAAACCGAATTTATGAGATTGCAGAGCGCTCTGTTTTGGAAACTCCGGCTTGGGCAGTGACCCGCACAATGAACTCACCTCCATTATTTGTTGGCCTGTTTATTCGAGAAACTAACCATCTTTCTCCTGTTTTACCCACACTGCGGTTATCTTATTTATTTGATGCGTCTACATTAAATATGTTTTGCTACCAAGAAATGTAAAAATAAAACAACATAAACGATTGATAGCCCACATAGATACAATATGTCTATTGATGCTATGACATTATATAACTGAATAAGATGAACTTTTCTTATCGATTTGATATTTGTGAACATTCTTTCGCAGATAAACTTAATAAGAAATAAACTGGTGCAAACATCTACGGGAGCACCAGACACAAGTGCTGACTACTAAAAAGATGAATTGATGGAATGGTAGATACACAAGGAAACATAACATTTGGAGAGGCCAATAAAGGAGCAAACATCAGCTAATTGTACCTCGAAGGAGATAGAGACATACAACATGTTGTATGACCGATCTATACCATTTATGTTTATTTTTGCAATCTGTGTCTTATCTCGACGCTGTAGACAAATGAGGATGGAAAGAAAAAGAAGATGGAAACATTGTTCACAATAATTAAATTGCCTTCACTCTGTTACCAGTTTATTAAATTTGTTATATCCGTATTTTCATCTTTTCCTTCTCATAAATGAGCTAGATTGAATTTACTCCTACTTTGACAGCTCACGAACATTAAATTCGACATTTTCTGATTACTTATTGTTTATTTTTGCTCCTCTTTCAGTATTTCATTAGCAATCTGATATTAGTCTCTCACCACGCAATATGGAACTCGACAGCTGTCTCGAGTGATAATAGGATTAGTCGTTTTCTCTCAGCCACGAAAACAAGGCCTGGTACCATGGGTATCTCAACTCACATTGCAGACCTTCACAACAGATGTCTCTTGTGTACTTCTATCTGATGGTTTGTGGTTTTTTTTCCTTTCTTTTTTTATTCTGCGAAGGTTTCGTGCAAGAAATAAGCTTGGTTCAGATTAAATACAGGACAAGGAAACATGATGTCTACTTTGATTATTTCACATTTCATAGCTTTTTTTAGACAAAATATTAAGGGTAACCACGAACATGTGCAGTGACAATGGGATGCTTACAACTAGAGGACGCTGGCGATGTTTGTGATCGCGTACTCATCCACAAGAAGAAGACTGTGGATAAAATGTGAAAGAGAAGATGGTGGGAGGGGGGGGGCAGAGGCAGTCCGGAGAAGAAGAGTGGAGGGAAGATCAACTGTACAATGTGGGCACGAACCTTGTTGCCCTACCTAGGATGGCTACGGAGAGAGAGAGAACAAATGCAATGATTTTGTTGTGGTCCTGAGAGACATGACGGCTCGTGTCAATTGCTGATTTGTCAAGCTGCGATCAAAAAAATGGGATAAAAATAAAAAGAAGAAAAATAAGACGACGGTAGGTTAGATAGTGCCTCTGATCAACATTTTTTGTTTCTTGTCCGGTCTTGTTGTTGTCAGTGGCTTTTCGGTTGACGCTTTGGCTGTACGATGATGGGAGCGACAGATCAATCCTAAATGTGACGGTCTCCAACCAACTCAGATGAAAAAGCAACGTGTTTCTGGTTACGTTTCGACAGGTAATAACAGCGAGGAAGAAAACAAAACCTCATCCGTTCTCAATGATGTAGTTTTCTGCGAAAAAGTGAATACTCTACACACAGAAACTATTAAATTGCAAAATTTAATTTTTGTTTTGTTAAATTCTTGTTGCTCTATGAATGAATCGTCCCTCTTCACTTCATCTTATACTTCTTCGGGTGTCGTTGGAGATACAATGTTGTAGATGTTGCCTTTTCAACAGTCTCAGTCATTGTCAATTGATGTAGTAGAGGTTATCGGATGTTTCCAGTCCATTGGTGGGCCTCGGTGATCTAGTTAGGAAAATCACCTGACTGGGCTACCAGCGTTCGGACATCCCGTGTTCGATTCCCGCTGGAAGCAGTGTAAATTGTACTCATGGTTGGAAAAAAAAATTACCCCCACCCTCGGCGTAGCGCTGGCAGAAATGGGTACTAGGATACTACTCTGGGAAGGTGAAGAATGCCGCCTCGCATCGTGAGTTTTCATGTTTGAAGCGAAAATATCCAGAAGTGTCCGAACACTTCTGGATAGGCGGCCGAGCACACATGTGTGAAAACTCGCGTGCTAAGATAGGCGGCCGAGCACATATGTGTGAAAACTCGCGTGCTAAGATAGGCGGCCGAGCACATATGTGTGAAAACTCGCGTGCTAAGATAGGCGGCCGAGCACATATGTGTGAAAACTCGCGTGCTAAGATAGGCGGCCGAGCACATATGTGTGAAAACTCGCGTGCTAAGATAGGCGGCCGAGCACATATGTGTGAAAACTCGCGTGCTAAGATAGGCGGCCGAGCACATATGTGTGAAAACTCGCGTGCTAAGATAGGCGGCCGAGCACATATGTGTGAAAACTCGCGTGCTAAGATAGGCGGCCGAGCACATATGTGTGAAAACTCGCGTGCTAAGATAGGCGGCCGAGCACATATGTGTGAAAACTCGCGTGCTAAGATAGGCGGCCGAGCACATATGTGTGAAAACTCGCGTGCTAAGACTCAATTCAAGTCTCGCACTTTACTCAACGTTTTTTCAGTCCATCTTACGCTGTATCTGTCACGGGCTCCCATTCAATATCCTCTTTTAATATAAGTTTTATACGGATTAGAATCTTTTGAAATTCTTTCTAAGTGAGCAAACCATTTAAGTTGTTGTCTCTGTAGGTTGTTCAGAATTGATTCAGTGCCCCGACTGTTCATCTATTGGCGCTATTTTTCCATCTTCAGAGATGTTGTCAACGTGTCTGCTGACCTTCACAATCTTGCTCTCTAACAAGGCCGTCACAAGATTTACTGACACTGTATTCTCCACAATAGTTCACGTAGTCAATGTCCATGTATAGATAACACAACATGAGGAATGTGGAGCTCCTAAGAAACAATCAACATTTTTCGGGTACATCATGAGAAGTGGAACGGTGGAATACTTGGTTACAACTGGTAAAATACAGGGAAAGAGAGATAAAAGGCGACAAAGATAGAAAATATTAGATAGCGTCCTGTCATGGCATGGAAAACAATCACCAACATAATTTATACGATACACGATGGATAGAAGATTGTGGAAGGACAACCGGTATGGCACATGATGATAATGCTGATGAGGAATGTCCTTTCCAGTCTCTAAATTTACTGATAGCTACCACTGTAATATATTATTGCTGCGTGTCTTTGTCATTTAATTTATAGTGGGTCTTCAGGTAGTGATGTCATATTTCAGTAACTCAGTTGTGGTCTGCAGCTCTGCTAAAGAGCCACATATCAAATTCTTCACGATTGTTCCTGCAGGCAATAATTTATCTCGAAATGAATAATTTAGGATGACAGATCTGAACATATACATATTTTGCATGTTGTTTAGTTTTGACGGCAGGTAGCGATAACGAGTTGGCTAAACTTTCTCCAATATGAATTTTTGTGTTGACGATCAAGTTCGGCCTTTTCTTGAACGGTCTAGCAGCCAACGTTTGTTGGAACGTAAATATAAACTATCACTGGCATAAAGCACTTCACAGCTCATAACATCTGAATCTTCACCATAAACAAAGATTTGAGAGTGATAATAAACAACAAGAAACACGGTGGTGCTGCGGGTGAACGATATCAAAACGTTGGTTTGCCCAATCTAGCCTTACCCATACAACTTCAGCATCAAATTTTAGAAACCAAATCCATCCTCAAAGGTCAGTTCCATGAAAAATGGAAACGAGAACACCCAAAGCATAACGAAAGTGGCGGATACCACCAACTATCAAGGAGGGATCAAGTCATCATACTTCGCCTACGCACTGGCCACAATAGAATGCGGAATCACATGTTCACCAAATTCAAAATAGGAACAACCAGCCTATGTCACTGTACACTGGACAATATGACAACAAAACATGTTCTACAGGATTGCCCCCAGTACACAGACCTGAGAAGAGCAATGTGGTCCACACCCACCTCCCTGGAAGAGAAACTATATGGGGCAATCGAATCACTCAAACAGACAGCTGACTTCATGAGAGAATCTGGAATCCTACTCTGATTGAGTCTTGATCGCAGAGAGAGAGAGAGAAGAGAGAGAGAGAAATGTTAGTTATTTTATTGTTATAAGCCTTGTTACATGGACCTATGTCGCGCTTGGACACATCAGCAGTTTATTGGAGCTTAGTGTTGTTGCCATTGTGCATTGAATAATTTGTACAGTCATGTAACTGCTGTTTCCGAACTGCTGACATTATTTCTACTGATTTATTGCACAAGGCTTTATTTTCATTTTTTTTTAAATTCTACTGTGGCTTGTGGTATTCTGTTGTTTTGACTTCTGTGATGCATCTTCCATCTGAAGTTATTATTGTGACCTAGAATGTGATGCTCTGTACTTGTTTCAGATTTGTCCTACTTATTTTTATGTTGCATGCTGGTGATAATTGTTTCTTCGATAAGAAAATACTGTTGAGACAGAGACCTTTCTTATTGCTTTTTTCAATATTATGTCTATTATTTCATGCAGTTCATTCCTCGTCTCTATGGCCTCTTTCTGAACGTTTTCATTACTCTTCTTAGGTGTCCATGGTATTCTCAAAGTTCTTCTGTAAAACCACATTTCTACAGCCTCCAGTGATTTTCTTGTCTGTTGTCCTATTGTTCACGATTCACATTCATATGTTAAGACTGACTCTATATACTATTTAAGAACTCTTTTTCTTGTTTCTATTTTCAAAATTGGATTGCACAGTATCTTCCTCATTTTTTTGGAAAGCTGCTTTTGCCTGAGCCATTCTGCATCTCATCTCTGTTGTACATCTACCATCTGATGTTAACAATGTTCCCAGATATTTAAATTCATTTACCTGTGTTAATATTGTTCCACCTGTTCTTTTTGTGCATTGCTGTGATATCTTTTTCTTTGTTGCTAACATTACTTCTGTCTTTTTGCGAGAATGCAAACACTAGTCTAAATATTAATGTGTTACTTATATTGTACCATAATACAGCACACGTTGATTTGTGGGCCACTTTCGGTGTCCAGCAGTAATCCCCGGCGATGAATGTCACTTCGGAAGAGGGAGCCTCAACACCTTCAGGAGTGGAACATCACGCTGAACTTCAGTGTCAAGTCTGGCCCAAAGACAGAGACATATAACAAAAACTGGTGACACCACGAAGGCGAGGAGAGGATTGAGCAGTTTTGACATGGCAACAAAGGAATAGTAGTTGCATGACTAGAAACTTCTCGAACGTGGAGACAAAGAGGGACACAGAGAGAGAAAGTGAGAGAGAGAGAAAGAGAGAGAGAGAGAGAGAGAGAGAGAGAAAGAGAACACACTACACTACTGCACACTACTCTGCAACACAATACAATACAATACAATACAACACAACACAATACAATACAATACAATACAATACAATACAACACAATACAATACAACACAACACAATACAATATAATACAATACAATACAATACAATGCAATACAATACAACACAATACAATACAACACAACACAATACAATACAACACAATACAATACAACACAATACAATACAATACAACACAATACAACACAATACAATACAATACAATACAATACAATACAATACAATACAATACAACACAATACAATACAATACAATACAACACAACACAACACAATACAATACAATACAACACAATACAATACAACACAACACAATACAATACAATACAATACAATACAACACAATACAACTCAATACAATACAATACAACACAACACAATACAATACAATACAATACAACACAATACAATACAATACAATACAACACAATACAATACAACACAATACAATACAACACAACACAATACAACACAATACAATACAATACAACACAACACAACACAATACAAAACAATACAATACAATACAATACAACACAACACAATACAATACAATACAATACAATACAATACAGAGGCATATCACTACACATCATTGCACCATACTACGTCAAACTATATCATACTACACTAGATCACATTACACTATACTAAATTAACGTTACTCTATGTTACACTGCACACAGATTTGATTGTATACAGCCGTGTTCTCTGCTACATCTGTGGGGATGTGTTACACTACATTAAATTACAAGTATCATATCAGTTAATTACTAATCCCTTTGCTGCAATCTGCCCGCGTGTTAAGTGATGATTTGTTAAAAGCGCTCCTCAAAAACAAATGGGCCTGATATTGCGCATATGACACATTTCCATAATATGAATGTGCCATACATCATCAAAAGCGTTTGAGTGAGCTACGGATCAATAAGTTCTCTTATCGCTCACAACAAAGTCGAACTGTTTTTGATTTTGTGAATTATTGTTTGTCAAATAAGGAACCAGCGTTACGTTCTCTTACGATGATGACATCTTTCATATTCATCATCATCAAGTACCATGCCTGCTGGCGTAGGTGATCATGTCTCTCCACAACTTTCGGTCTCGACAGTTATTTATCATTTCTGTTGCTGACCTTCTGTCAAGCCATTGTCTTAAGCTGTCTGGTGTCTCTTATCTTTGCTTCTCTCCATCTCTTCGTCCATCAATTTTCCCAGTTGTCACAATATTTTCCAGCTGTTCCGTTCTCATTACATAGACCAAAAATGATGATTGTTTCTTCCTAATTTTTTTTATTGTTTCTTGACCTCTTTCAGAACATTTTCATTAGTCTTCTGAGCTGTTCATGGTATTCTCAACATTCTTCTGTAAAACCACATTTCTATAGTTTCCAGTGATTTTCTTGTCTCTTGTCCTATTGTCCATGATTAACATCTATATGTTAAGACTGACTCTACATAACATTTAAGTACTCTTTTTCTTGTTTTCTTTCACATTAGCATTTGTTACCTGACGATAAATTAACCAATGGTAAGACCTATTAACCACCTTTCAGAAAATCAAAATGTGATCGATCGATTTGGAAACACCTCAATGAACAAGTTTATCCAATATCATTTCTGGGAACACTGCCAATGGTCAGGAAAAGAAAGGTAGATAGAGGTAGACGTAACAAGATAACATAACAGGATTAAATTTTCCGGAAAATATGACGGCCATTGCCGCAGGTCCATAAACAGTTTTTGTGGTGTTTTAACTGGTTTCTAGGTTCTTCTTTTCCATTTATTCGAGTGAATTAGAGTCGGAAATGACTGAGGGCACTATTTTTTCGGTGATGTTCGAAACTATCGTCCATGCAGCCGACTTGGCTCGCACTGAAGTTTGGCCTTGATAACGGCCACCAACGGACAATACAAAATCAAAATGGCTGCATGTGGCCCTGTTTTTTGCAGAGACTAACGCTGTCGCTTAAATCGGTTCGGTTGTTTTATTTTAGCTGTGTTTTTATTGTCGTGATGAAGTGACTGTATGCTCTCTATTCAATGGAAGCCGTTCGGAATCGTCATCTGTGAGCCGAGACTACCCTGCGCGGTAGTCGACCATGTCAACAGACTTTATGACCGCGGTAGTCGACCATGTCAACAGACTTTATCACCGCGGTAGTCGACCATGTCAACAGACTTTATGACCGCGGTAGTCGACCATGTCAACAGACTTTATCACCGCGGTAGTCGACCATGTCAACAGACTTTATGACTGCGGTAGTCGACCATGTCAACAGACTTTATGACCGCGGTAGTCGACCATGTCAACAGACTTTATCACCGCGGTAGTCGACCATGTCAACAGACTTTATGACCGCGGTAGTCGACCATGTCAACAGACTTTATCACCGCGGTAGTCGACCATGTCAACAGACTTTATGACCGCGGTAGTCGACCATGTCAACAGACTTTATCACCGCGGTAGTCGACCATGTCAACAGACTTTATGACCGCGGTAGTCGACCATGTCAACAGACTGTATGACTGCGGCAGTCGACCATGTCAACAGACTTTATCACCGCGGTAGTCGACCATGTCAACAGACTTTATGACCGCGGTAGTCGACCATGTCAACAGACTTTATCACCGCGGTAGTCGACCATGTCAACAGACATTTATGACCGCGGTAGTCGACCATGTCAACAGACTTTATCACCGTGGTAGTCGACCATGTCAACAGACTTTATGACCGCAGTAGTCGACCATGTCAACAGACTTTATGACCGCGGTAGTCGACCATGTCAACAGACTTTATGACCGCGGTAGTCGACCATGTCAACAGACTTTATGACCGCGGTAGTCGACCATGTCAACAGACTTTATCACCGCGGTAGTCGACCATGTCAACAGACTTTATGACCGCGGTAGTAGACCATGTCAACAGACTTTATGACCGCCGTTTGACGGAAGCTGTGACATGAGTTAAGCGGATATGGGAAATTCCCGCCTGCATTAAAACTGATTCCATGAACAGAACAGAACATCATTGATAGGTCCGACTTCGCAAGAACTCAAAGAACTCCGGCAAGGTAAAGATAGATATGAATGATGAATTATAACCAATGCTAACATTGTCTCGTCTCGACGACCTGAACCCAAGAAATAAACAAAGATTCACAGGCGAATATTTTGAAGTCTACCACCAAGTTTATTGATATATTAATATTAAATAACTAGTATCATTAGATTATTCTAAGATCCACATTTGACACGCGGATGTATAATCTTGAAAGAGAGGATGGCGACAATAAAGTTGAGGATAATGTAGACGTGAAAGTAATGGTGTGGCACCACGAGGGACAAAAGAAGGAAAAACACGTCAGCGGCAAAGAACGCAACACGTTCAATCAATGCATGATAGGAACAACCAGTGGACGAACACTTCGATGGTTGCTTTAACGTACGGTGGAGCGGGTATGGGAATGCCTCGACTGCGATGACACCATTAGAAACTAAAGACTGTGATGTATGATTAAGGTACAACCTTAATTGCTGAGAATTATAATGAATTTGTTTTTAAATGATTGACATTAGGATGATGGATATTAAAAATAAAGTTCGTAGCTTAAACAGCAAAAAGGCAGAGACAATGTTCGCAATGAGTAAGACGTCACGTAGATGCACTACTAAAGTAAAGGAAGAAATATTAAATCATGTCAATGAATTCAAATAACGCAGCAACAATAATTATCCTTAGGTGGTACTTGTATAGTAGTGGCTGGGCGCAGAATAGCTCGGGCAAACGATACATCCCTACATTGAAGAAAACTAACCTGGAACCCATTTTTATCCATGAAAATAAGATGTCTTCTGTATTATGTGGAGCCGACCTTGACATATAAATGTCAGTCCTGGACAACAGACGAGGAAACCGTTATATGACCAGCTTGTCATGTCATCATGTTGTTCTGATCCACCATCATGAAACAGGACGGGAAGAGCAAAGTTCCCATGATCACATGACGTGAACGCTGAAGTAGAAGTTGGAAACCATAAAGATGGGATTTTACAGAAAAATGTTGAGAATGCCATGGGCAGCAAGAAAAAAAAGTAACGATGACTTTCTGGGGAGTAGCTAGAGCAGAGAAGTAGCGTGTCAACAGCAGGAGAAAACCATCATCAATATCAGACTGACGTGTAATGAAGAAGGGGTATCTGTGAAGTTGATAACAATTATAAATATAAGGGAAGAAGAGATAGAGGAAAACAGAGAGATAAGGTACAGTTGAGGAGAATGGTTTAGTACGAAGTCAACAACATAATCGATAAACAGCTGTAGTGGATGAAAGTTGTGCAGAGACATGATCTCATATGTCAGCAGTTCCAGTACTTAATGATCATGATCTTTTTTTTCTGATTTTCGATCGATGTCTATTCGTAATGTCTACAAAACTGGTCCATTTTTATACGAAATATATGGCAAATAAGATAAAACGACCCCCTAATGTCATGCATTGGAACATAGAGGGAGTCAAAAGACAGAGCTAGAACATGTTCTATTTGTAAGAAACATCTCGAAATAGAACAAAATGTCCATGCCAAGCTACTGGAAGTTCTGATAGAAAAGAGTAAAATCGAAACATCATGATAATTATGATGATCTTTCTCTTTCTTTCTTTCTTTCATCACATCCCCTTGTGCCCATTCGGGTGTCAAGGGAGATACAAAGTTCTTGATCTCGCCACTTTGGCGTCTATACTCATTGTCTATTGATGCTGTTGTTGCGTTTCTTTTATGTTGTCTGCCCACCTTAATCTGGGTCTGCCTCTTGCTCTTTTCCTTTCTCAACTTTTAATATATGATCTGTATGGTAAGGAATATATTTTATCTCTTTCTCTTCTACTTTTAATTGTTCTGAAAAAAGTTATAACAGCTGTTCTCTTATTCTCTGTTTATGTCTTTCCGAAACATTCCCATTATTCCTCTTTCGCTGTTTGGACTTTTCTGTTTGTTTATTTTGTGGTGAGTTATGTAATTTATGTAATTTATGTAATCTTCTTCATTTTGATATTCAATGAATTTAATAACAATGCCAACTATGATGATAATGTTGATAATTATGACGATAACAATGACAATTATGACGATAACAATGACAATTATGACGATAACAATGACAATTATGACGATAACAATGACAATTATGACGATAACAATGACAATTATGACGATAATAATGACAATTATGACGATAATAATGATATTTATGACGATAACGATTATAACTATAACCATAACCGTGATAATTATGACGATAATGATGATAATTATGACGATAACGATTGTAACTATAACGATAACCATGATAATTATGACGATAATGATGATACTTATGACGATAACGATAATAGTTATGACGATAACAATGATAATTATTATCATTTTGCTGCATTTTTGATCATAAAGATATCATGGTTTGTATGCGCTGAAAGGAGCCTGGGTAGATGAGAAGTTAGTGGGCTGGACAACTGATGGCTAGGGGCCAGGTTCCATCCTGATCAACATGTACTGGCTTTAACTCAACCTTAATTGGGTACCGGATATTTCTGGGAAGTAGGTTGGCCGACCACGTGACCGATACAACTTGCAGTTAGTCATTGAATAATATGGACACTAGCATCATGTTACGTTCGCACGTTGAGGTGTGGAGGGAACCTCTAGTTTATGTTAGTATTATGGCTGTATAGAATGGGAGGTAGCAGCTGGAATATGAAGAGAAGCACACACAAAAAATAGATGTAAGAGAAAAAGTAGACACACAGAGAAAATTGTGTTTAAATAGGAAGAAGATAAGAACATGGAATTGCATTTAAACAGAAAACAAGAAGAAGAAACTGTAGTTTAAAATAAAGAGGACAAGAAGAAGAAATTGTAGACAATGGAAAGAAGACAAAAAGGAATTGCAGTTAAAAAGGAAGAAAGCAAGTAAAAGAAACTGTAGTTAAATAAAAACAAGACAGGAAGAAGAAAGTGTAGTTAAAGAGAAGACAAGAAGGGGATATTGTAGTTAAATTGGGAGAAGTCAAGAAGAGGAAATTGTATTTATATAGAAGGAGATAAAAAGAGGAAATGGTAGTTAAATAGAAGATAAGAAGAGGAAATGTTAGTTAAATAGAAGATAAGAAGAGGAAATGTTAGTTAAATAGAAGATAAGAAGAGGAAATGTTAGTTAAATAGAAGAAGATGAGATGAGGAAATTGTTGTTAAATAGAAGATAAGAAGAGGAAATGTTAGTTAAATAGAAGATAAGAAGAGGAAATTGTAGTTAAATAGAAGAAGATGAGATGAGGAAATTGTTGTTAAATAGAAGATAGGAAGAGGAAATTATAGTTAAATAGAAGAAACTAAGAAGTGGAAATTGTTGTTAAATAGAAGAAACTAAGAAGTGGAAATTGTTGTTAAATAGAAGAAGCTAAGAAGTGGAAATTGTTGTTAAATAGAAGAAAATAAGAAGAGGAAATTATTGTTGAATAGAAGATAAGAAGAAGAAATTGTAGTTAAATAGAAGAAGATAAGAAAAGGAAATTATTGTTGAATAGAAGATAAGAAGAGGAAATTGTAGATAAATAGAAGAAGATAAGAAAAGGAAATTGTTGTTAAATAGAAGAAGATAAGAAAAGAAAATTGTTGTTAAATAGAAGATAAGAAGAATAAATTGTAGTTAAATAGAGGAAGATAAGAAGATGAAATTATTGTTGAATAGAAGGCACGAAGGGGAAATTGTAGTTAAATAGAAGAAGATAAGAAAAGCAAATTGTAGTTAAATAGATGAATGCAAGAAGGGGAAATGAAAGGAGCAAGGACTGTAGGGAAATTGAATAATGGAGGAAATGCAGGGTTGATAGTATGCGAATGTAGTTCACTTGGAGAAAATTAAATGGAGTGAATAAAAGGATGTAGAGCTGGCAAAGGACATACAGAAGAATAAAAAAGAAGTATGGTTCAGAAATAATATCCGTGCTCGCGCATTTCCTGTCACGTGCTCTCAGCATTATCCACTAACAATGTTAGACTTCTCCAACTACTTGAACAAAACGGAAATGATGATTGCATGTTGCTGGTCCCCAGTGACAACACGTTTATCGTCCATATGGAGATGTGTCTCCCCATCCTTATACGTGTGACGTAACGTAACAGTATTGAAATGGTGATCACTGTTTCCATCACAGGCGGCGCTTTCTCAAAATTGTCCTTTTGCTTCTCTCACTCTCCGTCGTCAGTAGACACAGATGAAAGGTTATTTTGATATGGAATAGTTCTTGCAAGTCGCAGAAATGATTGGACCAGCGCTATGTGCGGAAACTATCATTTACGACATTTTCCCGATACTGGTGACTCACAGAAGTGAGAACAAGAGTTCATCGGTGCTCTATATAGCACTGATGAACTCTCATATTCTGACCTATGGAAACGAATCATGGACAGTAAACAAACAAATGGGAATACTATTAGAGGTCACAGAGATGGGATTTCTCAGAAGAATGTTGAAAATTCCCTTAACAGCTAAAAAGGCCAACGAGGAAATTATCAAAGAGGCCAATACAAAAAGGACCCTCATCAATAAGTAACATCAGAAAGGTACAATCGACATTTTTCGGACAGACATGAGAAGAGGAACGTTGGAATACTTGGTTACAACTGGCAAAGTACAGGGAAAGAGAGATCGCGGACGACAGAGAGAGAAAATACTCGATAGCTTGGTGTCATGGCACGGAAAACAGTCAACAACAGAACTGATACGTTGCACGGTGGATAGAAGATTGTGGAAGGACATGATCGCCTACGCCAACCCGTGTGGCACATGCTGATTATGGTGTCTGCCGGTGGGACTTAAGGCACCATGAATAAAGGCCGCCTGTCCAGTGCAGTCGCTGCGTGGTGTTCGGGTCTGAGTTTTTATTTCACCTCCGATAGAAAAAACGTTTGACCCTACCGGTAATCGAAAGCGCGTCTATCTGGTTTAGAGCCCGACAAGTTATCGATTAGGCCACCCGCTCTCCCTGTGCATGAACAATGACGAGATATCTTTCAAGTGTTTCTATTTTTTATTAGTTTTTTTATTTTAATGTATTACCTATATCACAGCAGAAGGTAAACTGAAAATCTTGTGTATTACCTATGTCACAGCAGAAGGTGAGCTGAAGATCTTGTGTATTACCTATGTCACAGCAGAAGGTGAGCTGAAGATCTTGTGTATTACCTATGTCACAGCAGAAGGTGAGCTGAAGATCTTGTGTATTACCTATGTCACAGCAGAAGATAAACTGAAAATCTTGTGCATTACCTATGTCACAGCAGAAGGTGAGCTGAAGATCTTGTGTATTACCTATGTCACAGCAGAAGGTGAGCTGAAGATCTTGTGTATTACCTATGTCACAGCAGAAGATAAACTGAAAATCTTGTGCATTACCTATGTCACAGCAGAAGGTGAGCTGAAGATCTTGTGTATTACCTATGTCACAGCAGAAGGTGAGCTGAAGATCTTGTGTATTACCTATATCACAGCAGAAGGTGAGCTGAAGATCTTGTGTATTACCTATGTCACAGCAGAAGGTGAGCTGAAGATCTTGTGTATTACCTATATCACAGCAGAAGATAAACTGAAGATCTTGTGTATTACCTATATCACAGCAGAAGATAAACTGAAGATCTTGTGTATTACCTATATCACAGCAGAAGATAAACTGAAGATCTTGTGTAT
Organism: Megaustenia siamemsis; assembly: GCA_032433765.1. Lineage (NCBI taxonomy): Eukaryota > Metazoa > Mollusca > Gastropoda > Stylommatophora > Ariophantidae > Megaustenia > Megaustenia siamemsis. Next base: position 89,206,210 of record JAVIAB010000001.1, on the reverse strand, counting down.
TACCTATATCACAGCAGAAGATAAACTGAAGATCTTGTGTATTACCTATATCACAGCAGAAGATAAACTGAAGATCTTGTGTATTACCTATGTCACAGCAGAAGGTGAGCTGAAGATCTTGTGTATTACCTATATCACAGCAGAAGATAAACTGAAGATCTTGTGTATTACCTATATCACAGCAGAAGGTGAGCTGAAGATCTTGTGTATTACCTATATCACAGCAGAAGGTGAGCTGAAGATCTTGTGTATTACCCATGTCACAGCAGAAGGTGAGCTGAAGATCTTGTGTATTACCTATATCACAGCAGAAGGTGAGCTGAAGATCTTGTGTATTACCTATATCACAGCAGAAGGTGAGCTGAAGGTCTTGTGTATTACCCATGTCACAGCAGAAGGTGAGCTGAAGATCTTGTGTGTTGTAATTTATTACCGTGTGGTCAAATAAAACGAAGACCAAATGAAACTTCGTGGAACAATGAACAGAGAGGGCTGAAATATGAGCCTAGGAATGAAGGAAGACTTGCAAGTCCTAACAATGAACAGAGAGGGCTGAAATATGAGCCTAGGAATGAAGGAAGACTTGCAAGTCCTAACAATGAACAGAGAGGGCTGAAATATGAGGCTAGGAATGAAGGAAGACTTGCAAGTCCTAACAATGAACAGAGAGGGCTGAAATATGAGGCTAGGAATGAAGGAAGACTTGCAAGTCCTAACAATGAACAGAGAGGGCTGAAATATGAGGCTAGGAATGAAGGAAGACTTGCAAGTCCTAACAATGAACAGAGAGGGCTGAAATATGAGGCTAGGAATGAAAGAAGACTTGCAAGTCCTAACAATGAACAGAGAGGGCTGAAATATGAGGCTAGGAATGAAGGAAGACTTGCAAGTCCTAACAATGAACAGAGAGGGCTGAAATATGAGGCTAGGAATGAAGGAAGACTTGCAAGTCCTAACAATGAACAGAGAGGGCTGAAATATGAGGCTAGGAATGAAGGAAGACTTGCAAGTCCTAACAATGAACAGAGAGGGCTGAAATATGAGGCTAGGAATGAAGGAAGACTTGCAAGTCCTAACAATGAACAGAGAGGGCTGAAATATGAGGCTAGGAATGAAGGAAGACTTGCAAGTCCTAACAATGAACAGAGAGGGCTGAAATATGAGGCTAGGAATGAAGGAAGACTTGCAAGTCCTAACAATGAACAGAGAGGGCTGAAATATGAGGCTAGGAATGAAGGAAGACTTGCAAGTCCTAACAATGAACAGAGAGGGCTGAAATATGAGGCTAGGAATGAAGGAAGACTTGCAAGTCCTAACAATGAACAGAGAGGGCTGAAATATGAGGCTAGGAATGAAGGAAGACTTGCAAGTCCTAACAATGAACAGAGAGGGCTGAAATATGAGGCTAGGAATGAAGGAAGACTTGCAAGTCCTAACAATGAACAGAGAGGGCTGAAATATGAGGCTAGGAATGAAGGAAGACTTGCAAGTCCTAACAATGAACAGAGAGGGCTGAAATATGAGGCTAGGAATGAAGGAAGACTTGCAAGTCCTAACAATGAACAGAGAGGGCTGAAATATGAGGCTAGGAATGAAGGAAGACTTGCAAGTCCTAACAATGAACAGAGAGGGCTGAAATATGAGGCTAGGAATGAAGGAAGACTTGCAAGTCCTAACAATGAACAGAGAGGGCTGAAATATGAGGCTAGGAATGAAGGAAGACTTGCAAGTCCTAACAATGAACAGAGAGGGCTGAAATATGAGGCTAGGAATGAAGGAAGACTTGCAAGTCCTAACAATGAACAGAGAGGGCTGAAATATGAGGCTAGGAATGAAGGAAGACTTGCAAGTCCTAACAATGAACAGAGAGGGCTGAAATATGAGGCTAGGAATGAAGGAAGACTTGCAAGTCCTAACAATGAACAGAGAGGGCTGAAATATGAGGCTAGGAATGAAGGAAGACTTGCAAGTCCTAACAATGAACAGAGAGGGCTGAAATATGAGGCTAGGAATGAAGGAAGACTTGCAAGTCCTAACAATGAACAGAGAGGGCTGAAATATGAGGCTAGGAATGAAGGAAGACTTGCAAGTCCTAACAATGAACAGAGAGGGCTGAAATATGAGGCTAGGAATGAAGGAAGACTTGCAAGTCCTAACAATGAACAGAGAGGGCTGAAATATGAGGCTAGGAATGAAGGAAGACTTGCAAGTCCTAACAATGAACAGAGAGGGCTGAAATATGAGGCTAGGAATGAAGGAAGACTTGCAAGTCCTAACAATGAACAGAGAGGGCTGAAATATGAGGCTAGGAATGAAGGAAGACTTGCAAGTCCTAACAATGAACAGAGAGGGCTGAAATATGAGGCTAGGAATGAAGGAAGACTTGCAAGTCCTAACAATGAACAGAGAGGGCTGAAATATGAGGCTAGGAATGAAGGAAGACTTGCAAGTCCTAACAATGAACAGAGAGGGCTGAAATATGAGGCTAGGAATGAAGGAAGACTTGCAAGTCCTAACAATGAACAGAGAGGGCTGAAATATGAGGCTAGGAATGAAGGAAGACTTGCAAGTCCTAACAATGAACAGAGAGGGCTGAAATATGAGGCTAGGAATGAAGGAAGACTTGCAAGTCCTAACAATGAACAGAGAGGGCTGAAATATGAGGCTAGGAATGAAGGAAGACTTGCAAGTCCTAACAATGAACAGAGAGGGCTGAAATATGAGGCTAGGAATGAAGGAAGACTTGCAAGTCCTAACAATGAACAGAGAGGGCTGAAATATGAGGCTAGGAATGAAGGAAGACTTGCAAGTCCTAACAATGAACAGAGAGGGCTGAAATATGAGGCTAGGAATGAAGGAAGACTTGCAAGTCCTAACAATGAACAGAGAGGGCTGAAATATGAGGCTAGGAATGAAGGAAGACTTGCAAGTCCTAACAATGAACAGAGAGGGCTGAAATATGAGGCTAGGAATGAAGGAAGACTTGCAAGTCCTAACAATGAACAGAGAGGGCTGAAATATGAGGCTAGGAATGAAGGAAGACTTGCAAGTCCTAACAATGAACAGAGAGGGCTGAAATATGAGGCTAGGAATGAAGGAAGACTTGCAAGTCCTAACAATGAACAGAGAGGGCTGAAATATGAGGCTAGGAATGAAGGAAGACTTGCAAGTCCTAACAATGAACAGAGAGGGCTGAAATATGAGCCTAGGAATGAAGGAAGACTTGCAAGTCCTAACAATGAACAGAGAGGGCTGAAATATGAGCCTAGGAATGAAGGAAGACTTGCAAGTCCTAACAATGAACAGAGAGGGCTGAAATATGAGCCTAGGAATGAAGGAAGACTTGCAAGTCCTAACAATGAACAGAGAGGGCTGAAATATGAGCCTAGGAATGAAGGAAGACTTGCAAGTCCTAACAATGAACAGAGAGCGCTGAAATATGAGCCTAGGAATGAAAGAAGACTTGCAAGTCCTAACAATGAACAGAGAGGGCTGAAATATGAGGCTAGGAATGAAAGAAGACTTGCAAGTCCTAACAATGAACAGAGAGGGCTGAAATATGAGGCTAGGAATGAAAGAAGACTTGCAAGTCCTAACAATGAACAGAGAGGGCTGAAATATGAGGCTAGGAATGAAAGAAGACTTGCAAGTCCTAACAATGAACAGAGAGGGCTGAAATATGAGGCTAGGAATGAAAGAAGACTTGCAAGTCCTAACAATGAACAGAGAGGGCTGAAATATGAGGCTAGGAATGAAAGAAGACTTGCAAGTCCTAACAATGAACAGAGAGGGCTGAAATATGAGGCTAGGAATGAAAGAAGACTTGCAAGTCCTAACAATGAACAGAGAGGGCTGAAATATGAGGCTAGGAATGAAAGAAGACTTGCAAGTCCTAACAATGAACAGAGAGGGCTGAAATATGAGGCTAGGAATGAAAGAAGACTTGCAAGTCCTAACAATGAACAGAGAGGGCTGAAATATGAGGCTAGGAATGAAAGAAGACTTGCAAGTCCTAACAATGAACAGAGAGGGCTGAAATATGAGGCTAGGAATGAAAGAAGACTTGCAAGTCCTAACAATGAACAGAGAGGGCTGAAATATGAGGCTAGGAATGAAAGAAGACTTGCAAGTCCTAACAATGAACAGAGAGGGCTGAAATATGAGGCTAGGAATGAAAGAAGACTTGCAAGTCCTAACAATGAACAGAGAGGGCTGAAATATGAGGCTAGGAATGAAAGAAGACTTGCAAGTCCTAACAATGAACAGAGAGGGCTGAAATATGAGGCTAGGAATGAAAGAAGACTTGCAAGTCCTAACAATGAACAGAGAGGGCTGAAATATGAGGCTAGGAATGAAAGAAGACTTGCAAGTCCTAACAATGAACAGAGAGGGCTGAAATATGAGGCTAGGAATGAAAGAAGACTTGCAAGTCCTAACAATGAACAGAGAGGGCTGAAATATGAGGCTAGGAATGAAAGAAGACTTGCAAGTCCTAACAATGAACAGAGAGGGCTGAAATATGAGGCTAGGAATGAAAGAAGACTTGCAAGTCCTAACAATGAACAGAGAGGGCTGAAATATGAGGCTAGGAATGAAAGAAGACTTGCAAGTCCTAACAATGAACAGAGAGGGCTGAAATATGAGGCTAGGAATGAAAGAAGACTTGCAAGTCCTAACAATGAACAGAGAGGGCTGAAATATGAGGCTAGGAATGAAAGAAGACTTGCAAGTCCTAACAATGAACAGAGAGGGCTGAAATATGAGGCTAGGAATGAAAGAAGACTTGCAAGTCCTAACAATGAACAGAGAGGGCTGAAATATGAGCCTAGGAATGAAAGAAGACTTGCAAGTCCTAACAATGAACAGAGAGGGCTGAAATATGAGCCTAGGAATGAAAGAAGACTTGCAAGTCCTAACAATGAACAGAGAGGGCTGAAATATGAGCCTAGGAATGAAGGAAGACTTGCAAGTCCTAACAATGAACAGAGAGGGCTGAAATATGAGCCTAGGAATGAAGGAAGACTTGCAAGTCCTAACAATGAACAGAGAGGGCTGAAATATGAGCCTAGGAATGAAGGAAGACTTGCAAGTCCTAACAATGAACAGAGAGGGCTGAAATATGAGCCTAGGAATGAAGGAAGACTTGCAAGTCCTAACAATGAACAGAGAGGGCTGAAATATGAGCCTAGGAATGAAGGAAGACTTGCAAGTCCTAACAATGAACAGAGAGGGCTGAAATATGAGGCTAGGAATGAAGGAAGACTTGCAAGTCCTAACAATGAACAGAGAGGGCTGAAATATGAGGCTAGGAATGAAGGAAGACTTGCAAGTCCTAACAATGAACAGAGAGGGCTGAAATATGAGGCTAGGAATGAAGGAAGACTTGCAAGTCCTAACAATGAACAGAGAGGGCTGAAATATGAGGCTAGGAATGAAGGAAGACTTGCAAGTCCTAACAATGAACAGAGAGGGCTGAAATATGAGGCTAGGAATGAAGGAAGACTTGCAAGTCCTAACAATGAACAGAGAGGGCTGAAATATGAGGCTAGGAATGAAGGAAGACTTGCAAGTCCTAACAATGAACAGAGAGGGCTGAAATATGAGGCTAGGAATGAAGGAAGACTTGCAAGTCCTAACAATGAACAGAGAGGGCTGAAATATGAGGCTAGGAATGAAGGAAGACTTGCAAGTCCTAACAATGAACAGAGAGGGCTGAAATATGAGGCTAGGAATGAAGGAAGACTTGCAAGTCCTAACAATGAACAGAGAGGGCTGAAATATGAGGCTAGGAATGAAGGAAGACTTGCAAGTCCTAACAATGAACAGAGAGGGCTGAAATATGAGGCTAGGAATGAAGGAAGACTTGCAAGTCCTAACAATGAACAGAGAGGGCTGAAATATGAGGCTAGGAATGAAGGAAGACTTGCAAGTCCTAACAATGAACAGAGAGGGCTGAAATATGAGGCTAGGAATGAAGGAAGACTTGCAAGTCCTAACAATGAACAGAGAGGGCTGAAATATGAGGCTAGGAATGAAGGAAGACTTGCAAGTCCTAACAATGAACAGAGAGGGCTGAAATATGAGGCTAGGAATGAAGGAAGACTTGCAAGTCCTAACAATGAACAGAGAGGGCTGAAATATGAGGCTAGGAATGAAGGAAGACTTGCAAGTCCTAACAATGAACAGAGAGGGCTGAAATATGAGGCTAGGAATGAAGGAAGACTTGCAAGTCCTAACAATGAACAGAGAGGGCTGAAATATGAGGCTAGGAATGAAGGAAGACTTGCAAGTCCTAACAATGAACAGAGAGGGCTGAAATATGAGGCTAGGAATGAAGGAAGACTTGCAAGTCCTAACAATGAACAGAGAGGGCTGAAATATGAGGCTAGGAATGAAGGAAGACTTGCAAGTCCTAACAATGAACAGAGAGGGCTGAAATATGAGGCTAGGAATGAAGGAAGACTTGCAAGTCCTAACAATGAACAGAGAGGGCTGAAATATGAGGCTAGGAATGAAGGAAGACTTGCAAGTCCTAACAATGAACAGAGAGGGCTGAAATATGAGGCTAGGAATGAAGGAAGACTTGCAAGTCCTAACAATGAACAGAGAGGGCTGAAATATGAGGCTAGGAATGAAGGAAGACTTGCAAGTCCTAACAATGAACAGAGAGGGCTGAAATATGAGGCTAGGAATGAAGGAAGACTTGCAAGTCCTAACAATGAACAGAGAGGGCTGAAATATGAGGCTAGGAATGAAGGAAGACTTGCAAGTCCTAACAATGAACAGAGAGGGCTGAAATATGAGGCTAGGAATGAAGGAAGACTTGCAAGTCCTAACAATGAACAGAGAGGGCTGAAATATGAGGCTAGGAATGAAGGAAGACTTGCAAGTCCTAACAATGAACAGAGAGGGCTGAAATATGAGGCTAGGAATGAAGGAAGACTTGCAAGTCCTAACAATGAACAGAGAGGGCTGAAATATGAGGCTAGGAATGAAGGAAGACTTGCAAGTCCTAACAATGAACAGAGAGGGCTGAAATATGAGGCTAGGAATGAAGGAAGACTTGCAAGTCCTAACAATGAACAGAGAGGGCTGAAATATGAGGCTAGGAATGAAGGAAGACTTGCAAGTCCTAACAATGAACAGAGAGGGCTGAAATATGAGGCTAGGAATGAAGGAAGACTTGCAAGTCCTAACAATGAACAGAGAGGGCTGAAATATGAGGCTAGGAATGAAGGAAGACTTGCAAGTCCTAACAATGAACAGAGAGGGCTGAAATATGAGGCTAGGAATGAAGGAAGACTTGCAAGTCCTAACAATGAACAGAGAGGGCTGAAATATGAGGCTAGGAATGAAGGAAGACTTGCAAGTCCTAACAATGAACAGAGAGGGCTGAAATATGAGGCTAGGAATGAAGGAAGACTTGCAAGTCCTAACAATGAACAGAGAGGGCTGAAATATGAGGCTAGGAATGAAGGAAGACTTGCAAGTCCTAACAATGAACAGAGAGGGCTGAAATATGAGGCTAGGAATGAAGGAAGACTTGCAAGTCCTAACAATGAACAGAGAGGGCTGAAATATGAGGCTAGGAATGAAGGAAGACTTGCAAGTCCTAACAATGAACAGAGAGGGCTGAAATATGAGGCTAGGAATGAAGGAAGACTTGCAAGTCCTAACAATGAACAGAGAGGGCTGAAATATGAGGCTAGGAATGAAGGAAGACTTGCAAGTCCTAACAATGAACAGAGAGGGCTGAAATATGAGGCTAGGAATGAAGGAAGACTTGCAAGTCCTAACAATGAACAGAGAGGGCTGAAATATGAGGCTAGGAATGAAGGAAGACTTGCAAGTCCTAACAATGAACAGAGAGGGCTGAAATATGAGGCTAGGAATGAAGGAAGACTTGCAAGTCCTAACAATGAACAGAGAGGGCTGAAATATGAGGCTAGGAATGAAGGAAGACTTGCAAGTCCTAACAATGAACAGAGAGGGCTGAAATATGAGGCTAGGAATGAAGGAAGACTTGCAAGTCCTAACAATGAACAGAGAGGGCTGAAATATGAGGCTAGGAATGAAGGAAGACTTGCAAGTCCTAACAATGAACAGAGAGGGCTGAAATATGAGGCTAGGAATGAAGGAAGACTTGCAAGTCCTAACAATGAACAGAGAGGGCTGAAATATGAGGCTAGGAATGAAGGAAGACTTGCAAGTCCTAACAATGAACAGAGAGGGCTGAAATATGAGGCTAGGAATGAAGGAAGACTTGCAAGTCCTAACAATGAACAGAGAGGGCTGAAATATGAGGCTAGGAATGAAGGAAGACTTGCAAGTCCTAACAATGAACAGAGAGGGCTGAAATATGAGGCTAGGAATGAAGGAAGACTTGCAAGTCCTAACAATGAACAGAGAGGGCTGAAATATGAGGCTAGGAATGAAGGAAGACTTGCAAGTCCTAACAATGAACAGAGAGGGCTGAAATATGAGGCTAGGAATGAAGGAAGACTTGCAAGTCCTAACAATGAACAGAGAGGGCTGAAATATGAGGCTAGGAATGAAGGAAGACTTGCAAGTCCTAACAATGAACAGAGAGGGCTGAAATATGAGGCTAGGAATGAAGGAAGACTTGCAAGTCCTAACAATGAACAGAGAGGGCTGAAATATGAGGCTAGGAATGAAGGAAGACTTGCAAGTCCTAACAATGAACAGAGAGGGCTGAAATATGAGGCTAGGAATGAAGGAAGACTTGCAAGTCCTAACAATGAACAGAGAGGGCTGAAATATGAGGCTAGGAATGAAGGAAGACTTGCAAGTCCTAACAATGAACAGAGAGGGCTGAAATATGAGGCTAGGAATGAAGGAAGACTTGCAAGTCCTAACAATGAACAGAGAGGGCTGAAATATGAGGCTAGGAATGAAGGAAGACTTGCAAGTCCTAACAATGAACAGAGAGGGCTGAAATATGAGGCTAGGAATGAAGGAAGACTTGCAAGTCCTAACAATGAACAGAGAGGGCTGAAATATGAGGCTAGGAATGAAGGAAGACTTGCAAGTCCTAACAATGAACAGAGAGGGCTGAAATATGAGGCTAGGAATGAAGGAAGACTTGCAAGTCCTAACAATGAACAGAGAGGGCTGAAATATGAGGCTAGGAATGAAGGAAGACTTGCAAGTCCTAACAATGAACAGAGAGGGCTGAAATATGAGGCTAGGAATGAAGGAAGACTTGCAAGTCCTAACAATGAACAGAGAGGGCTGAAATATGAGGCTAGGAATGAAGGAAGACTTGCAAGTCCTAACAATGAACAGAGAGGGCTGAAATATGAGGCTAGGAATGAAGGAAGACTTGCAAGTCCTAACAATGAACAGAGAGGGCTGAAATATGAGGCTAGGAATGAAGGAAGACTTGCAAGTCCTAACAATGAACAGAGAGGGCTGAAATATGAGGCTAGGAATGAAGGAAGACTTGCAAGTCCTAACAATGAACAGAGAGGGCTGAAATATGAGGCTAGGAATGAAGGAAGACTTGCAAGTCCTAACAATGAACAGAGAGGGCTGAAATATGAGGCTAGGAATGAAGGAAGACTTGCAAGTCCTAACAATGAACAGAGAGGGCTGAAATATGAGGCTAGGAATGAAGGAAGACTTGCAAGTCCTAACAATGAACAGAGAGGGCTGAAATATGAGGCTAGGAATGAAGGAAGACTTGCAAGTCCTAACAATGAACAGAGAGGGCTGAAATATGAGGCTAGGAATGAAGGAAGACTTGCAAGTCCTAACAATGAACAGAGAGGGCTGAAATATGAGGCTAGGAATGAAGGAAGACTTGCAAGTCCTAACAATGAACAGAGAGGGCTGAAATATGAGGCTAGGAATGAAGGAAGACTTGCAAGTCCTAACAATGAACAGAGAGGGCTGAAATATGAGGCTAGGAATGAAGGAAGACTTGCAAGTCCTAACAATGAACAGAGAGGGCTGAAATATGAGGCTAGGAATGAAGGAAGACTTGCAAGTCCTAACAATGAACAGAGAGGGCTGAAATATGAGGCTAGGAATGAAGGAAGACTTGCAAGTCCTAACAATGAACAGAGAGGGCTGAAATATGAGGCTAGGAATGAAGGAAGACTTGCAAGTCCTAACAATGAACAGAGAGGGCTGAAATATGAGGCTAGGAATGAAGGAAGACTTGCAAGTCCTAACAATGAACAGAGAGGGCTGAAATATGAGGCTAGGAATGAAGGAAGACTTGCAAGTCCTAACAATGAACAGAGAGGGCTGAAATATGAGGCTAGGAATGAAGGAAGACTTGCAAGTCCTAACAATGAACAGAGAGGGCTGAAATATGAGGCTAGGAATGAAGGAAGACTTGCAAGTCCTAACAATGAACAGAGAGGGCTGAAATATGAGGCTAGGAATGAAGGAAGACTTGCAAGTCCTAACAATGAACAGAGAGGGCTGAAATATGAGGCTAGGAATGAAGGAAGACTTGCAAGTCCTAACAATGAACAGAGAGGGCTGAAATATGAGGCTAGGAATGAAGGAAGACTTGCAAGTCCTAACAATGAACAGAGAGGGCTGAAATATGAGGCTAGGAATGAAGGAAGACTTGCAAGTCCTAACAATGAACAGAGAGGGCTGAAATATGAGGCTAGGAATGAAGGAAGACTTGCAAGTCCTAACAATGAACAGAGAGGGCTGAAATATGAGCCTAGGAATGAAGGAAGACTTGCAAGTCCTAACAATGAACAGAGAGGGCTGAAATATGAGCCTAGGAATGAAGGAAGACTTGCAAGTCCTAACAATGAACAGAGAGGGCTGAAATATGAGCCTAGGAATGAAGGAAGACTTGCAAGTCCTAACAATGAACAGAGAGGGCTGAAATATGAGCCTAGGAATGAAGGAAGACTTGCAAGTCCTAACAATGAACAGAGAGGGCTGAAATATGAGCCTAGGAATGAAGGAAGACTTGCAAGTCCTAACAATGAACAGAGAGGGCTGAAATATGAGCCTAGGAATGAAGGAAGACTTGCAAGTCCTAACAATGAACAGAGAGGGCTGAAATATGAGGCTAGGAATGAAGGAAGACTTGCAAGTCCTAACAATGAACAGAGAGGGCTGAAATATGAGGCTAGGAATGAAGGAAGACTTGCAAGTCCTAACAATGAACAGAGAGGGCTGAAATATGAGCCTAGGAATGAAGGAAGACTTGCAAGTCCTAACAATGAACAGAGAGGGCTGAAATATGAGCCTAGGAATGAAGGAAGACTTGCAAGTCCTAACAATGAACAGAGAGGGCTGAAATATGAGCCTAGGAATGAAGGAAGACTTGCAAGTCCTAACAATGAACAGAGAGGGCTGAAATATGAGCCTAGGAATGAAGGAAGACTTGCAAGTCCTAACAATGAACAGAGAGGGCTGAAATATGAGCCTAGGAATGAAGGAAGACTTGCAAGTCCTAACAATGAACAGAGAGGGCTGAAATATGAGCCTAGGAATGAAGGAAGACTTGCAAGTCCTAACAATGAACAGAGAGGGCTGAAATATGAGCCTAGGAATGAAGGAAGACTTGCAAGTCCTAACAATGAACAGAGAGGGCTGAAATATGAGCCTAGGAATGAAGGAAGACTTGCAAGTCCTAACAATGAACAGAGAGGGCTGAAATATGAGCCTAGGAATGAAGGAAGACTTGCAAGTCCTAACAATGAACAGAGAGGGCTGAAATATGAGCCTAGGAATGAAGGAAGACTTGCAAGTCCTAACAATGAACAGAGAGGGCTGAAATATGAGCCTAGGAATGAAGGAAGACTTGCAAGTCCTAACAATGAACAGAGAGGGCTGAAATATGAGCCTAGGAATGAAGGAAGACTTGCAAGTCCTAACAATGAACAGAGAGGGCTGAAATATGAGCCTAGGAATGAAGGAAGACTTGCAAGTCCTAACAATGAACAGAGAGGGCTGAAATATGAGCCTAGGAATGAAGGAAGACTTGCAAGTCCTAACAATGAACAGAGAGGGCTGAAATATGAGCCTAGGAATGAAGGAAGACTTGCAAGTCCTAACAATGAACAGAGAGGGCTGAAATATGAGCCTAGGAATGAAGGAAGACTTGCAAGTCCTAACAATGAACAGAGAGGGCTGAAATATGAGCCTAGGAATGAAGGAAGACTTGCAAGTCCTAACAATGAACAGAGAGGGCTGAAATATGAGCCTAGGAATGAAGGAAGACTTGCAAGTCCTAACAATGAACAGAGAGGGCTGAAATATGAGCCTAGGAATGAAGGAAGACTTGCAAGTCCTAACAATGAACAGAGAGGGCTGAAATATGAGCCTAGGAATGAAGGAAGACTTGCAAGTCCTAACAATGAACAGAGAGGGCTGAAATATGAGCCTAGGAATGAAGGAAGACTTGCAAGTCCTAACAATGAACAGAGAGGGCTGAAATATGAGCCTAGGAATGAAGGAAGACTTGCAAGTCCTAACAATGAACAGAGAGGGCTGAAATATGAGCCTAGGAATGAAGGAAGACTTGCAAGTCCTAACAATGAACAGAGAGGGCTGAAATATGAGGCTAGGAATGAAGGAAGACTTGCAAGTCCTAACAATGAACAGAGAGGGCTGAAATATGAGGCTAGGAATGAAGGAAGACTTGCAAGTCCTAACAATGAACAGAGAGGGCTGAAATATGAGGCTAGGAATGAAGGAAGACTTGCAAGTCCTAACAATGAACAGAGAGGGCTGAAATATGAGGCTAGGAATGAAGGAAGACTTGCAAGTCCTAACAATGAACAGAGAGGGCTGAAATATGAGGCTAGGAATGAAGGAAGACTTGCAAGTCCTAACAATGAACAGAGAGGGCTGAAATATGAGGCTAGGAATGAAGGAAGACTTGCAAGTCCTAACAATGAACAGAGAGGGCTGAAATATGAGGCTAGGAATGAAGGAAGACTTGCAAGTCCTAACAATGAACAGAGAGGGCTGAAATATGAGGCTAGGAATGAAGGAAGACTTGCAAGTCCTAACAATGAACAGAGAGGGCTGAAATATGAGGCTAGGAATGAAGGAAGACTTGCAAGTCCTAACAATGAACAGAGAGGGCTGAAATATGAGGCTAGGAATGAAGGAAGACTTGCAAGTCCTAACAATGAACAGAGAGGGCTGAAATATGAGGCTAGGAATGAAGGAAGACTTGCAAGTCCTAACAATGAACAGAGAGGGCTGAAATATGAGGCTAGGAATGAAGGAAGACTTGCAAGTCCTAACAATGAACAGAGAGGGCTGAAATATGAGGCTAGGAATGAAGGAAGACTTGCAAGTCCTAACAATGAACAGAGAGGGCTGAAATATGAGGCTAGGAATGAAGGAAGACTTGCAAGTCCTAACAATGAACAGAGAGGGCTGAAATATGAGGCTAGGAATGAAGGAAGACTTGCAAGTCCTAACAATGAACAGAGAGGGCTGAAATATGAGGCTAGGAATGAAGGAAGACTTGCAAGTCCTAACAATGAACAGAGAGGGCTGAAATATGAGGCTAGGAATGAAGGAAGACTTGCAAGTCCTAACAATGAACAGAGAGGGCTGAAATATGAGGCTAGGAATGAAGGAAGACTTGCAAGTCCTAACAATGAACAGAGAGGGCTGAAATATGAGGCTAGGAATGAAGGAAGACTTGCAAGTCCTAACAATGAACAGAGAGGGCTGAAATATGAGGCTAGGAATGAAGGAAGACTTGCAAGTCCTAACAATGAACAGAGAGGGCTGAAATATGAGGCTAGGAATGAAGGAAGACTTGCAAGTCCTAACAATGAACAGAGAGGGCTGAAATATGAGGCTAGGAATGAAGGAAGACTTGCAAGTCCTAACAATGAACAGAGAGGGCTGAAATATGAGGCTAGGAATGAAGGAAGACTTGCAAGTCCTAACAATGAACAGAGAGGGCTGAAATATGAGGCTAGGAATGAAGGAAGACTTGCAAGTCCTAACAATGAACAGAGAGGGCTGAAATATGAGGCTAGGAATGAAGGAAGACTTGCAAGTCCTAACAATGAACAGAGAGGGCTGAAATATGAGGCTAGGAATGAAGGAAGACTTGCAAGTCCTAACAATGAACAGAGAGGGCTGAAATATGAGGCTAGGAATGAAGGAAGACTTGCAAGTCCTAACAATGAACAGAGAGGGCTGAAATATGAGGCTAGGAATGAAGGAAGACTTGCAAGTCCTAACAATGAACAGAGAGGGCTGAAATATGAGGCTAGGAATGAAGGAAGACTTGCAAGTCCTAACAATGAACAGAGAGGGCTGAAATATGAGGCTAGGAATGAAGGAAGACTTGCAAGTCCTAACAATGAACAGAGAGGGCTGAAATATGAGGCTAGGAATGAAGGAAGACTTGCAAGTCCTAACAATGAACAGAGAGGGCTGAAATATGAGGCTAGGAATGAAGGAAGACTTGCAAGTCCTAACAATGAACAGAGAGGGCTGAAATATGAGGCTAGGAATGAAGGAAGACTTGCAAGTCCTAACAATGAACAGAGAGGGCTGAAATATGAGGCTAGGAATGAAGGAAGACTTGCAAGTCCTAACAATGAACAGAGAGGGCTGAAATATGAGGCTAGGAATGAAGGAAGACTTGCAAGTCCTAACAATGAACAGAGAGGGCTGAAATATGAGGCTAGGAATGAAGGAAGACTTGCAAGTCCTAACAATGAACAGAGAGGGCTGAAATATGAGGCTAGGAATGAAAGAAGACTTGCAAGTCCTAACAATGAACAGAGAGGGCTGAAATATGAGGCTAGGAATGAAGGAAGACTTGCAAGTCCTAACAATGAACAGAGAGGGCTGAAATATGAGGCTAGGAATGAAGGAAGACTTGCAAGTCCTAACAATGAACAGAGAGGGCTGAAATATGAGCTAGGAATGAAGGAAGACTTGCAAGTCCTAACAATGAACAGAGAGGGCTGAAATATGAGGCTAGGAATGAAGGAAGACTTGCAAGTCCTAACAATGAACAGAGAGGGCTGAAATATGAGGCTAGGAATGAAGAAGACTTGCAAGTCCTAACAATGAACAGAGAGGGCTGAAATATGAGCCTAGGAATGAAAGAAGACTTGCAAGTCCTAACAATGAACAGAGAGGGCTGAAATATGAGGCTAGGAATGAAAGAAGACTTGCAAGTCCTAACAATGAACAGAGAGGGCTGAAATATGAGGCTAGGAATGAAGGAAGACTTGCAAGTCCTAACAATGAACAGAGAGGGCTGAAATATGAGGCTAGGAATGAAAGAAGACTTGCAAGTCCTAACAATGAACAGAGAGGGCTGAAATATGAGCCTAGGAATGAAAGAAGACTTGCAAGTCCTAACAATGAACAGAGAGGGCTGAAATATGAGCCTAGGAATGAAAGAAGACTTGCAAGTCCTAACAATGAACAGAGAGGGCTGAAATATGAGGCTAGGAATGAAAGAAGACTTGCAAGTCCTAACAATGAACAGAGAGGGCTGAAATATGAGGCTAGGAATGAAAGAAGACTTGCAAGTCCTAACAATGAACAGAGAGGGCTGAAATATGAGCCTAGGAATGAAAGAAGACTTGCAAGTCCTAACAATGAACAGAGAGGGCTGAAATATGAGGCTAGGAATGAAAGAAGACTTGCAAGTCCTAACAATGAACAGAGAGGGCTGAAATATGAGGCTAGGAATGAAAGAAGACTTGCAAGTCCTAACAATGAACAGAGAGGGCTGAAATATGAGCCTAGGAATGAAAGAAGACTTGCAAGTCCTAACAATGAACAGAGAGGGCTGAAATATGAGCCTAGGAATGAAAGAAGACTTGCAAGTCCTAACAATGAACAGAGAGGGCTGAAATATGAGGCTAGGAATGAAAGAAGACTTGCAAGTCCTAACAATGAACAGAGAGGGCTGAAATATGAGGCTAGGAATGAAAGAAGACTTGCAAGTCCTAACAATGAACAGAGAGGGCTGAAATATGAGGCTAGGAATGAAAGAAGACTTGCAAGTCCTAACAATGAACAGAGAGGGCTGAAATATGAGCCTAGGAATGAAAGAAGACTTGCAAGTCCTAACAATGAACAGAGAGGGCTGAAATATGAGCCTAGGAATGAAAGAAGACTTGCAAGTCCTAACAATGAACAGAGAGGGCTGAAATATGAGCCTAGGAATGAAAGAAGACTTGCAAGTCCTAACAATGAACAGAGAGGGCTGAAATATGAGCCTAGGAATGAAAGAAGACTTGCAAGTCCTAACAATGAACAGAGAGGGCTGAAATATGAGCCTAGGAATGAAAGAAGACTTGCAAGTCCTAACAATGAACAGAGAGGGCTGAAATATGAGCCTAGGAATGAAAGAAGACTTGCAAGTCCTAACAATGAACAGAGAGGGCTGAAATATGAGCCTAGGAATGAAAGAAGACTTGCAAGTCCTAACAATGAACAGAGAGGGCTGAAATATGAGCCTAGGAATGAAAGAAGACTTGCAAGTCCTAACAATGAACAGAGAGGGCTGAAATATGAGCCTAGGAATGAAAGAAGACTTGCAAGTCCTAACAATGAACAGAGAGGGCTGAAATATGAGCCTAGGAATGAAAGAAGACTTGCAAGTCCTAACAATGAACAGAGAGGGCTGAAATATGAGCCTAGGAATGAAAGAAGACTTGCAAGTCCTAACAATGAACAGAGAGGGCTGAAATATGAGCCTAGGAATGAAAGAAGACTTGCAAGTCCTAACAATGAACAGAGAGGGCTGAAATATGAGCCTAGGAATGAAAGAAGACTTGCAAGTCCTAACAATGAACAGAGAGGGCTGAAATATGAGCCTAGGAATGAAAGAAGACTTGCAAGTCCTAACAATGAACAGAGAGGGCTGAAATATGAGCCTAGGAATGAAAGAAGACTTGCAAGTCCTAACAATGAACAGAGAGGGCTGAAATATGAGCCTAGGAATGAAAGAAGACTTGCAAGTCCTAACAATGAACAGAGAGGGCTGAAATATGAGCCTAGGAATGAAAGAAGACTTGCAAGTCCTAACAATGAACAGAGAGGGCTGAAATATGAGCCTAGGAATGAAAGAAGACTTGCAAGTCCTAACAATGAACAGAGAGGGCTGAAATATGAGCCTAGGAATGAAAGAAGACTTGCAAGTCCTAACAATGAACAGAGAGGGCTGAAATATGAGCCTAGGAATGAAAGAAGACTTGCAAGTCCTAACAATGAACAGAGAGGGCTGAAATATGAGCCTAGGAATGAAAGAAGACTTGCAAGTCCTAACAATGAACAGAGAGGGCTGAAATATGAGCCTAGGAATGAAAGAAGACTTGCAAGTCCTAACAATGAACAGAGAGGGCTGAAATATGAGCCTAGGAATGAAAGAAGACTTGCAAGTCCTAACAATGAACAGAGAGGGCTGAAATATGAGCCTAGGAATGAAAGAAGACTTGCAAGTCCTAACAATGAACAGAGAGGGCTGAAATATGAGCTAGGAATGAAAGAAGACTTGCAAGTCCTAACAATGAACAGAGAGGGCTGAAATATGAGCCTAGGAATGAAAGAAGACTTGCAAGTCCTAACAATGAACAGAGAGGGCTGAAATATGAGCCTAGGAATGAAAGAAGACTTGCAAGTCCTAACAATGAACAGAGAGGGCTGAAATATGAGCCTAGGAATGAAAGAAGACTTGCAAGTCCTAACAATGAACAGAGAGGGCTGAAATATGAGCCTAGGAATGAAAGAAGACTTGCAAGTCCTAACAATGAACAGAGAGGGCTGAAATATGAGCCTAGGAATGAAAGAAGACTTGCAAGTCCTAACAATGAACAGAGAGGGCTGAAATATGAGCCTAGGAATGAAAGAAGACTTGCAAGTCCTAACAATGAACAGAGAGGGCTGAAATATGAGCCTAGGAATGAAAGAAGACTTGCAAGTCCTAACAATGAACAGAGAGGGCTGAAATATGAGCCTAGGAATGAAAGAAGACTTGCAAGTCCTAACAATGAACAGAGAGGGCTGAAATATGAGCCTAGGAATGAAAGAAGACTTGCAAGTCCTAACAATGAACAGAGAGGGCTGAAATATGAGCCTAGGAATGAAAGAAGACTTGCAAGTCCTAACAATGAACAGAGAGGGCTGAAATATGAGCCTAGGAATGAAAGAAGACTTGCAAGTCCTAACAATGAACAGAGAGGGCTGAAATATGAGCCTAGGAATGAAAGAAGACTTGCAAGTCCTAACAATGAACAGAGAGGGCTGAAATATGAGGCTAGGAATGAAAGAAGACTTGCAAGTCCTAACAATGAACAGAGAGGGCTGAAATATGAGGCTAGGAATGAAAGAAGACTTGCAAGTCCTAACAATGAACAGAGAGGGCTGAAATATGAGGCTAGGAATGAAAGAAGACTTGCAAGTCCTAACAATGAACAGAGAGGGCTGAAATATGAGGCTAGGAATGAAAGAAGACTTGCAAGTCCTAACAATGAACAGAGAGGGCTGAAATATGAGGCTAGGAATGAAAGAAGACTTGCAAGTCCTAACAATGAACAGAGAGGGCTGAAATATGAGCCTAGGAATGAAAGAAGACTTGCAAGTCCTAACAATGAACAGAGAGGGCTGAAATATGAGCCTAGGAATGAAAGAAGACTTGCAAGTCCTAACAATGAACAGAGAGGGCTGAAATATGAGGCTAGGAATGAAAGAAGACTTGCAAGTCCTAACAATGAACAGAGAGGGCTGAAATATGAGGCTAGGAATGAAAGAAGACTTGCAAGTCCTAACAATGAACAGAGAGGGCTGAAATATGAGGCTAGGAATGAAAGAAGACTTGCAAGTCCTAACAATGAACAGAGAGGGCTGAAATATGAGGCTAGGAATGAAAGAAGACTTGCAAGTCCTAACAATGAACAGAGAGGGCTGAAATATGAGGCTAGGAATGAAAGAAGACTTGCAAGTCCTAACAATGAACAGAGAGGGCTGAAATATGAGGCTAGGAATGAAAGAAGACTTACAAGTCCTAACAATGAACAGAGAGGGCTGAAATATGAGGCTAGGAATGAAAGAAGACTTACAAGTCCTAACAATGAACAGAGAGGGCTGAAATATGAGGCTAGGAATGAAAGAAGACTTACAAGTCCTAACAATGAACAGAGAGGGCTGAAATATGAGGCTAGGAATGAAAGAAGACTTACAAGTCCTAACAATGAACAGAGAGGGCTGAAATATGAGGCTAGGAATGAAAGAAGACTTACAAGTCCTAACAATGAACAGAGAGGGCTGAAATATGAGGCTAGGAATGAAAGAAGACTTGCAAGTCCTAACAATGAACAGAGAGGGCTGAAATATGAGGCTAGGAATGAAAGAAGACTTACAAGTCCTAACAATGAACAGAGAGGGCTGAAATATGAGGCTAGGAATGAAAGAAGACTTACAAGTCCTAACAATGAGTTGTGAGACATAGAGAGATATGATTGTAGATTATGAGTTGCCATCTTCGGCCCGAGAGAAGCTATATTTGTCACCAAAAAGATGTAACCAGACTCTTGACTCCAGATTTGCTCTTGTTTTCCCTTCTCCCAAATTTACTAAATCAATGCATTCTCATTGTTACCCCCCCCCCTATTTGATTGCATTTCTACCTGTGACTCCTGATTAAATTTCTTACTTCTGTTCCCATAACGTGAAAATGGCACAGCCAAACACTAGAAACATTAACTACACAGAGACGACGTTGAAGTGTGTTGCAAGTATCGGCTGCTCAGGCAAAAATTGTAAAAGTAGAAATACAAATTCATACCGTCATTAAAATATGAAGCGTTGATGAAATCATCTGTGAAATAGTCACGACTAGTCAGCAACCTGAGTTAGTCATCACAGAAATAGGGTGCACTAGTCACGACTAGTCAGCAACTAGAGTTAGTCATCACAGAAATAGGGTGGCGCGGGCACACTACTGCACTACTAACTGGGCGGTATTCAATGAAAGTTGATTAAACAAAAGAAACTAATGGGGATGATCTAGAATTACATTTTAAAAAATCAATACGCTGAAAGACTGGCCACCTAGAGAAAATATAATATAAACGACACCGAAAAGGGAGGGGGGGGAGGGGAGACAAAGAAACCTGACAGCAGCTGATAATAAGCCACCAACGAATCATAGCTGATGGCTCGCTCCAAGATCTGTTTACCAGACCAACCAGATCCTGCTCTACTACTTAATCGGGCCTCTCTCTCTCTCTCTCTCTCTCTCTCTCTCTCTCTCTCTGCCTGGGCACGGAATATGGAGATAGTGCTTTACCCAGTCGCACTATCCCCCTCTCGACTTCGTATCCAAAATGTCCGAAGGAGGGACCTAGTCATGACGTTCGGAATTGAAAGAAGATGCAGGGGATGACAGAAAGACGGTTAACGCCGTCTACTGCCTTAGGGTCCCTCCCTCCGGATTTTTATTC
Source organism: Megaustenia siamemsis (assembly GCA_032433765.1). Lineage (NCBI taxonomy): Eukaryota > Metazoa > Mollusca > Gastropoda > Stylommatophora > Ariophantidae > Megaustenia > Megaustenia siamemsis. The sequence goes on along the minus strand of JAVIAB010000001.1, from coordinate 89,185,763 downwards.
TGGGTGTACTCCCTTAGCCTTCGATTCTAACTAGAATCTAGTTCACAAGGTAGTGGAGGGTTTTGTGACCGAAGTTTCCCTTCTTCTAGACGGGTTGCCAATCGTGCCTCTAGTAACATTAATAAATAGTCAAGTCTGGACAAGTAAGGATCGAGAGGAAAGGCAACTTTGGTACTCAAAAATGCAATACTGAAGTCGGATGTGTTGGGCCGAATGGCGCAAATATCACAGTTCAACCACAACACTCGTCCTTCTTTGTAAAGGCGGATGACGAAGAATAAGTGAATTTCTTTAGCCATCGGGTGAACACAGACAGGCACTGAAGGAGTGTTCTGGAAAGTGAAGAAGAAGCAGAAGAAAACCAACAGGCACCTCACCGATGCTACACTGTCCGCAAAGTGTGCTCATGTCTTCTTTTATCAGTTCCGGCATTTGATACAATTCTACTTGGTAACAAATAACAAGAAAGTGCCCCGTCACGCCGTATGGGGAATGTTAGTGACCATCATTTGTAAAAACATTCGGCACAAGGTTTCTTGGTGTAATATGCTCCGTATTACGCCATTGACTGTTTAATTTTCCAGAAAAAAAATTATGTAAAGATTTAAGGCTGGGTGAACCTGGAAGCCATCGATCAGGATCGAACCCGATCTCTTGTTATTAACAATCTAGTTCACTAATCACTGAGCTAGCGCGGCTCCCAAATCTGCTAAGTGCCTGTTTTTGTGTGTTTTTTTTAAACCAGGGAGGGTAGGAGGATTGAGAATAAAGGCCACGTGCTCAATGCAGTGATTTGTTCAGGTCAGAGTTTATATTTCAACTCGATGAAACGAAAAAACAAGTTGTTCCTTTATCTTACGGCAGCTTGAATTCCTCTTGGTTTCATTATGGGTGACGTCACGTGTGTATGAGTTCAAGGGTCAAGGCAAAGAAATCGAAGTTTGAGTACAGCTGATTGTAAAGGAGAAGTGAAGAAAAATCGCATGGTTAAAGCTGTACGTATTTAATGGACAACACAAATCTTAACGACGTCTCGGCTCAGTAGGCCTTCAGCAGGAACAACAAACAACACAACACACAGATATATAAGTGTATTTATATATATATATATATGTATGTAATTATGTGTATGCATGTATGTATAGATATATTCATATATATGTATATAAGTATGCTCTATAAAATATCCCCTCCCCCAGATATTTGTAGAACCCTTGCACCTGTGTGTTGGCCCTCCCTTTAGTTGGTCAGCTACTAGCCTGCAGGGACTAGCCAGTGTATAACGTTCGCTCTGCTCCTGGCGCCAGCGCATTGTTCGGGACAGACATTTGTATTTTTATTTCTCATTCCAGTTCTATATCATTTTGTTTTAGATATTTCATTACTATTTTGCTATTTAATGTTTAATTTTATTTATTTACATATACATGTGTTATTTGCTGTTCCAGCTGAAGGAAGGTCTATAGAGCCGGAACGTCGTTTAATTTTGTGTCGTCCATTAATTACGTAAAGCTATAACGAAACTATTTTTTTTTCTTTTTCTTTTCATTCCTCCTTTTATTCGTTCAGCCACCAGCTCTCTGGTCTTCTGTTACTGTCAGGAGCATACTGGGATTAGTGCTGTACAGTCTAGATTTAAACAATCGCGTATTTAATGCATATTAACATATGCGATGTATGTATAGAGGCAATATGTGGTAAACATGCATTGCTGCTTGGAGCCGCGATAGTTCAGTGGTTAGTGAACTTGACTACAAAAGACAAGAGGTAGAGTTCGGTCCCAACCGACGGCTTCCACGTTCACCCCGCCTTCAATGGGTACCGGATTTTTTTCTGGGAAAGTAAAGCGGCACGGGCGTAATATCGACCACATTACCCCAAAAATCATGTGCTGAAGGTCTGTAAAATTTATGGTCACTAACACCATATTCCCTATGCGCCACTTGGCGTGACAGGGGCTCTTTACTTTACTTTTACTTATGCATTCCTGCTGCTTGTTTGCGTTCGCCCGATGCGTCAAGGAATACACCTCTTCATCATCCGCCCTTAAAAGGACGTTAAGTGGCGTACATACGTCGTGTTGTGGTGTGCAGTAAAACTATATTTGCAGCGTTCAACCCAATACATCCGACTTCAGTGTGTTATTTTTGAGTAAAATGAGGGTTATCTTCCCTCTTCGATCTCTACTCACTTGGCCAAACTAGACAGGTTAGTCTGTTTCTGGAGGCACCACGGATAGGTGGAGCAGGGTCTAGATGGTTCTGGTTCACCGATCTTGACACAAGCCATTAGCTGTGGGTCGCTGACAACTTCCAACCTTCTAAATTAAAAAAAAAACAAGCAAAAATGAACTGTGATAAGCTACTTATTGCAACAATCACAACGTAGGACAGAGTAGCATTTTGAATGCTGAAAGTTTCACTCGATATCTTCGATTTCCCCGACATTCTATCGATAACTTCAATTTCCTCGGCATTCTGACGATAACTTCGATTTCCCCGACATTCTATCGATAACTTCGATTTCCCCGACATTCTATCGATAACTTCGATTTCCCCGACATTCTATCGATAACTTCGATTTCCCCAGCATTCTATCGATAACTTCGATTTCCCCGACATTCTATCGATAACTTCGATTTCCCCGACATTCTATCGATAACTTCGATTTCCCCGACATTCTATCTATATCCTCGATTTCTCCGACATTCTATCTATATCCTTGATTTCCCCGACATTCTATCTATATCCTCGATTTCTCCGACATTCTATCTATATCCTCGATTTCTCCGACATTCTATCTATATCCTCGATTTCTCCGACATTCTATCTATATCCTTGATTTCCCCGACATTCTACCTATATCCTTGATTTCTCCGACATTCTATCTATTTCCTCGATTTCTCCGACATTCTATCTATATCCTCGATTTCCCCAACATTCTATCTATATCCTCGATTTCCCCCAACATTCTATCTATAACCTCGATTTCTCCGACACAAAGGCACCTTCCATACATCTTGCATCTCCTAAACGTCACTAGTATTAACCACGTTCCCGATATTGCTAACAGCTAAAAGTATTCTAGTAAATTATCTCTTTGCCTTAAAACCAATAAAAGAAATTACGTTTTGGAAGATTTCTTATCAAAGTCTACAATTTGTTTATCTTCTTCTTCTTCTTCTTTTCTTCCTCATCTGCCTTTCAGCGTCGAGAGGACACTAATTTGCTTTCTTTTACTCTTCTGTTCGCCTCTGCTGCTGTTATGTTTCCTAGTGCCTCTAATATTCCATCGACCCATCTTTTTCGTGGTCGACCCTTGGGTCTGGTGTTCTCACAACGTTTGTTGAAGGCTCGTTGTGTTGTCGTTTGTTCTTTCTGCCTTGTCACGTGGCCAAACCATTTTATCTGTTGTTTCCTTATATATTCTATGGCGGGGGCTATTCCTAGCTTTTTCTCAGTTCTTCATTTCTGATCTTATCTCTCAGACTGTTTCCTGTCATTCGTCTAACACATTTCATGTCTGTAAAGGTTATTTTCTTATTGTTCTTGCATCTAGGGTCCAGGTCTGGCATTGGTAGCACAACGTTGGGATGAAGATTGTATTGTATAGTGTTCGTTTTGCCTCCAGAGTTATTTCCTTGTTGGACAATAGTAAAAGTAAAAAGTAAAGTAAAGTACCCCGTCACGCCAAGTGGCGTATAGGGAAATATGGTGTTAGTGACCCTATATTTTACAGACCTTCAGCACATGATTTTTGGGATAATGTGGTCAGTATTACGCCCGTGCTGTTTTACTTTCCCAGAAAAAAATCCGGTACCCATTTAAGGCTGGGTGAACCCGGAAGCCGTCGGTCGGGATCAAACCCTACCCCTTGTCCGTGGTAGTCCAGTTCACTAACCACTGAGCTATCGTGGCTCCCTTGTTGGACAATAGTGGTGATAATTGTCCGATGATTTGACAAGCTTTGTTGCATCTTGATTCTATCTCTGCTGTTTGAGAATCATCGTTTGTCATTAGACTTCCTAGGTATTTGAATTCCTCTACTTGTTTTAGTTGTCTGCCTTCTATAGTTATGTTGATGTTCTGTTTATTTTTGGCGACAATCATGACTTCTGTTTTGTTGAGGTTGATTTTAATGTTGTATTTTGTGCCTGAGTTGTTGAGTATTTATTTATCGGAAACTCGTAAAGTTCGACAATTTAATTAACCTGTTTTGTAGATTTCTATCTATTGACCTTTCGAGCCGTAACCGGCCCATAGGGCGTAGACCAAGATACACCTTCTCCTATATGAATTTTTGTTCTAGCAGTTTTCTTTTAAAGATATTTTATCAAATCTCGCCATCTGTCTCTGTTCTGTGCAAGCAGTTCTATCTCATTGAGGGAGCCGATTCCTGCTGCTCTTGCCTCTCTCATCAATGTTCTTCTCAGTGTCTCCCTGGGTCTTCCTCTTTTTCTTTTACCTGTTGTTTCCCATATGAGGGCTTGCTTTGCTATTCGATTATTATCTCTTCTCATCACATGTCCAACGTATGACCATCGTCTTTTCTTTATTACTGAAGATATTAGTGGTAGATTGTAGATTTCATCCACTTAATAATTCCTTTCTGTCACTGCATCTATCCATCTTCTTCTTTTCTCTTTTCACTGATACCTAAAAGGTGTCCTTATTATATCATCTATCGTTCATGCGCTGCTCTAACTGTCTGAATTAGTGATTTTCCTTTGTTGCTACATGTCTCTTTCACTGCATCTATCCATCATCTTCTGGGTCTTCCTCTTGGCTTTTATCCATACATTCTCGAGAAGAACGCCCTTGATAGTGATTGGTGATGATTCATGCTGACCCGGTGGCCAAACCATTTAAGTTGTTGTTGTTCTATATATTCTTGGTAGGGTTTACTTCCTACCATTTTTCTTATGGTTTCATTTGGTATTCTATCTCTTCTTGTGTTGTTTGTTACTTTTCTCAAACATCGCATCTCACATGTATTGATCTTTCTTAAATGTGATTTAGAATGGGTCCATGTTTGACTTTCATAGCACAAAGTTGGTATGAAAATGCTATTTATCATTTGTTGCTTAGCTGGCATAGTTTGGATGTGTTAACAAAGGTGAAAGCTGGTATGTGACAGCATTTGCTTGTTGTATTCTCGTGTCAATTTCTCTGTCTAGTTTTCCATCTTCTGTAAACATACGTGAAACACTTAATCATTATGAAGAGATAATCCAGATATTCTCATCTATTGACCGTCAGTCGCTGCGTCCTAAGAACTGCAATTTCTCAGTGCAAATAGCTACAAATCAGGGGAGGACTACCCAGCTAAGTTATCTATTTCCTATTCTATTAACGTTCTTGTTCTATCTGTGCAGGCAATGTAGTCGTAAAAGCAAATGAAAATCAAATAAGTGTGATCTATTTATATGGTTTGTTTGTCTTATCAGTGAATAAATAATAGGAAAAGGTTGAATAAGACATAGGCGAATAGAAAGTAATATGAAAGAACAATAACTTATTGTATATACTGGTTATTATTTGTAGTTATAACTTTTTTATTTTTCGAAAAAATATTTACTGGAAGAAGGAAATTGTTTGGGGTATTATTGAGGACGGGACGGGTTGGTGTGGATAGAAGGAGAGGGGGTTGTCGTTGGAGTTATAGAATGAGGATTGGAGAATGTGGGTTGTTCATTTGATTGACGTGGAGGAAATTATAGTGTCCAGTAACTGACGCCTTATTAAAGCCTGGAGTGAAAATGATTGGTTAGAAGTAATTTGTTTGAAAATGATTGGTTAGAAGTAATTTGTTTGAAAATGATTGGTTAGAAGCAATTTGTTTGAAAATGATTGGTTAGAAGCAATTTGTTTGAAAATGATTGGTTAGAAGCAATTTGTTTGAAAATGATTGGTTAGAAGCAATTTGTTTGAAAATGATTGGTTAGAAGTAATTTGTTTGAAAATGATTGGTTAGAAGTAATTTGTTTGAAAATGATTGGTTAGAAGTAATTTGTTTGAAAATGATTGGTTAGAAGCAATTTGTTTGAAAATGATTGGTTAGAAGTAATTTGTTTGAAAATGATTGGTTAGAAGTAATTTGTTTGAAAATGTTTGGTTAGAAGCAATTTGTTTGAAAATGATTGGTTAGAAGCAATTTGTTTGAAAATGATTGGTTAGAAGCAATTTGTTTGAAAATGATTGGTTAGAAGCAATTTGTTTGAAAATGATTGGTTAGAAGTAATTTGTTTGAAAATGATTGGTTAGAAGTAATTTGTTTGAAAATGATTGGTTAGAAGTAATTTGTTTGAAAATGATTGGTTAGAAGCAATTTGTTTGAAAATGATTGGTTAGAAGCAATTTGTTTGAAAATGATTGGTTAGAAGCAATTTGTTTGAAAATGATTGGTTAGAAGCAATTTGTTTGAAAATGATTGGTTAGAAGTAATTTGTTTGAAAATGATTGGTTAGAAGTAATTTGTTTGAAAATGATTGGTTAGAAGTAATTTGTTTGAAAATGATTGGTTAGAAGTAATTTGTTTGAAAATGATTGGTTAGAAGTAATTTATTTGAAAATGATTGGTTAGAAGCATTTAAAAAAAATGATTGGTTAGAAGCAATTTGATTGAAAATGATTGGTTAGAAGCAATTTGTTTGAAAATTATTGGTTAGAAGCAATTTGTTTGAAAATTATTGGTTAGAAGCAATTTGTTCGAAAATGATTGGTTAGAAGCAATTTATTTCGAAATGATTGGTTAGATGCAGTTTGTTTCAAAATGATATTTGTAGTAGAAACGATTAAGTGTATGTTGGTTGTTTTCTAGCATTACGTAACTGTGAATTTGAATAATGACATAGCATTACCAATTGTAAGTAACTGATCGTGAGCTGTGATATATTTTCTGAACATTGTGTCCAAACGAATGTGTTGTTAATGTGCTCATTTTTAAATTTGTCTAGCATAGCTTTAATGATTCATGATTGTACACAGAAATTACAACGGTGGTTTTCTGTTGCCTTCCTTCGGTTTGTTTTACGGTTGACTCCGCTAACCTTTGACTAAAAAGTCGCACCCACTAGGCAGTCGGATTGTTTTATTCCAGTGCACCCTCCCTTAACCTTATACTCTCCCGAGCTTACCTACAAGGCAGCAGGGCAGCCGCAGGCTCTTTACTGCACACATTAGCAGTTAAAATGATCGGACCAGACACCTACAGGGTACAACGGAGGTGAGATGGTAGATGTACAACAGAGGTGAGATGGTAGATGCACAACAGAGGTGAGTTGAAGAATGCCTCAAATAAAAACAGCTATGCAAAAAATTAGGAAGATACTGTACAATCCATTGTCGACAATCGAAACAAGAAAAAGAGTTCTTAAATGTTATGTAGAGTCAGTCTTAACATATGGATGTGAATAATGAATAATAGGACAACAGACAAGAAAACCTGAGGCTGTAGAAAAGTTTTACAGAAGAATGTTGAGAATACCATGGACTGCGATGAAGAGTAATGAAAACGTTCTGAAAGAGGCCAAAGAAAAAAGAGCAAATTTCCAATATTAGGAAGAAACAATCATCAGATTTGGGCATGTAACGAGAACGGAACAACTGGATATTTTTGTAACAACTGGGAAAATTGAGGGACGAAGAGATAGAGGGAAGCAAAGAGAAAACATACCAGGCAGTTAAGAGAATGGCTTGGTAGAAGGTCAACAGCAGTAATGATAAATAACTGTCGATATCGAAAGTTGTGGAGAGACATGAACACCTACGCCAGCAGGCTTGGTACTTGGTGATGATGAGCTTGGCTTTGACAGGCTCTGCAATTAAATTTGGCTGAAATAATGAACTACTAACCGCATGGCCAATGAGTTCAAGATACCAGATACTCATTATACAAGATACTTAAGATACAGTAAAATTTGGCTTCTTGCCGTAAAAACAATTAATTATTAATTTTACATCACGTTTGTACAAATTGTCAATTTTGTTCTAAATTAACGTATTTATTTGTATTGTTTATTTTTCCTATTGTTTCCTAATTGTTGGTTTCCTACTTTGTGTTAATGTCCTTTGCGACTGTGTCATTAATATGTTGCAAACTATTTAATAAAAGATCTTTACAAGGACTGAAAGCTGCTAATGTTATAAAGAGGTAAACACAACATTTACTCGTTAGTGTGTTGTTATTGTATTCTGTTTCAATGAATTTCTAGTTTTCTACGTTGAACATTACATGGAAATATACTTCTATAACCACGCACTTTCAGGAATGTTCATACAATATTCTCTTCTCCTAATGTTCATGCAATATTCTCTTCTCCTAATGTTCATACAATATTCTCTTCTCCTAATGTTCATGCAATATTCTCTTCTCCTAATGTTCATACAATATTCTCTTCTCCTAATGTTCATACAATATTCTCTTCTCCTAATGTTCATACAATATTCTCTTCTCCTAATGTTCATACAATATTCTCTTCTCCTAATGTTCATACAATATTCTCTTCTCCTAATGTTTTAAATATCAAATTATTCCATCTATGTCCATTAGCATTCCAATATCATCAGAAAAAAAAAAAACGAACGAGATGCTTAAGAGATAGCTAGGGCATGTGACTCGTAAGGAAGGAAAGTGGTAGAATTTCAAAAGAAATGATTGTTAGATTGATGGATACGTTACTTATCGGCCTTCCAGCATTACATTTTAAATACATCTCCTTGTGAAACATGAAACAGTTCAACGTCAACAGTGAACATGTGAACATGAGAAACATGTGACTTGGAGAAATAAAAACGGAACACACTGTTTAAAAAAGGAATCAAAATGGAAGTCATAATAAGAACACAAACATGGTCACAAGAGAAAAGACGTAAAAACAAAGACTTATAAAAATCACCAGCGTTAGCTTCTTTATTTATATACGCCTGTTCTATATGTTGATGAGACTTCATTTCAAAACAGGACCTTTCTGTCGTAATAAATGGTGTCTTCGCCCTTAAGCGATCTACAGTGATACATCGATTGATCTCCCTAGATACAAATGATAGTATTATCATCAACGCTTACTACTTCGGTGAACGGATACAAATCTAGAACGACAAATTGACTACAACAATATAGGATATCATTTTGAAACATGTACTCGAATATGACAAGTAATCAGAGTGAGGAAATATCGATATATGACCATGATATGAATACTATCACATGGGCCCACAGTGATCACAACGAGTTGTGTCATGCGTTGTTTCTTCATTATTCCCTGCTCACTTACCATGAAAAAAAAAAAAACAGACGAGACCAAAATTATGACAACATTAGTTTGCAGAGAGCACGTGAGAAGCAAGTCAATAATGATAAAAAAAGAAAACAAGTGGTTACTTCAGTGAACTACAAGAATGTACACAAATTAATCATCATCATCATCATCATTGAGTGTCGTCTTCGCATCGACGGTTAGCTATCATGTAGCCGTTATGTAACATGCTTTGATACTGCAGGTTGTCATAGGTTCACTTCTCCTAATTTTGATGTTACTTGTCGATGTTAGTTTTGGTCTGCCTCTGTCTCTTTTACCTTGTATTTTCCTTTTCAAGATTACTTTTATTAGGCTGTTGTGTCTCTTAACATGAACCGAACATTTCGTTTGTCTTGTTCTAATTGTGTTTAGTAGTTTTCTTTTTTAGTAGCTTATAGTGAAGCGAATCATGGACAGTAGACAAACAAATGAACGACGGTTAGAGACCACAGAGATGGAATTTCTCAGAAGAATGTTGAAAGTTCCCTGGACAGCTAAAAAGACCAATGAGGAAATTCTCAAAGAGGCCAACACAAAAAGGGAGCTACTAAAAAACAGCACAAAGAAACAATCAACATTTTCAGAGCACATCACGAGAAGAGGAAAGTTTGAATACTTTGTTATAACTGGCAAAATAAAAGTAAAGAGAGATCGTGGACGACAAAGAGAGAAAATACTGGATAGCTTAATGTCATCGCATGGCAAAAAGTCAACAACAGAACTGATACGATGCACTGTAGATAGAAGATTGTGGATGAATATGATTGCCTACGCAAATGGCATGGCACATGATAATGATGAGTTTTCTTTTAATTTTTTAGTTGTTTTAAAATTTCATAATTTGTTCTCTTTTCTTTCTATCCAATTCTACCTATTGTTCTATAAATCCACATTTCAAAGGCTTCAATTTTTTGTTGTGTTTTCTTGTCTATTGTCCGTGTTTCGGCACCATACAGGAATATTGAGAAGATATAACATTTTGCTATTCTTAGTTTTAATCCTGGTGTTATTTGTTTGATGTTAGTTCATATTTCATGATATTAAACATGCTTTTTGCCATTCCTATTCTTTTGTTTATTTCATTTTTACATTTTACATCACTGGTTATAGTATATCCAAGGTAGTTGTAGCTCGGAAATGTCTCCAGATCTGTTCCTTAATTAATTTTCTTGAAACCATTCTACAAAAACGTCAAACAGACAAATCCAAGATTATCAAATACATTCTTTCTGAAGAGGCAGTCTACTGTATTTATTTATTCGGATTTTGCAAAAGTAAAATTGATGGAATCAAATAATCGTTATATATAAACAATATAATCAAAACAACCACCACTCCAACGCTACAAAGACACCTGCAAACCTGGACATGGAAGTGTTTGTCCTCAACACATCGACTGATATGGACTTGATAAAGTCTGATTCAAATGCAGACATAAAAAATAGTTGATCTGAGAATAAACTCAAACTAAGACAGACTGTTGATTCCATACACGCACGTTGACAAATAAAATAAGTCACGTGGGCACCAAAGTAATTTTATGACGAGACTAAAATGACCTCAATGCAACTCATAATATCGTAATGTATTAGAGAGAAAGCTTGTACACAGTGACAAAAAAAACGTACTTAATAAAGTCGAATGAAAATAAAATGTGAATTTTCAATAAATCTCCAGCGAGTCGTGACAATATATGTAGCAGAATGCAGGAAACAGCTTCAATCTTGCGTCTGAGAGACTAAATCACTGACTGTTGTTTAACATATTACTTTTATTCAAATCATTTCTGAAACCGAGGCACGATCGAGACGGCAAACACGAATACAAGAACAAGTGCCGCTTTTAGACACTCGAAATTGATAAGTTGTTCCTGGAGCTCGTGCTTTCCATTAGTTTTATGAGTGTGTGTTTGTGGGCGCCCGTGCACGTGTGTACTATGATCATAAATGTGTTTTCCAACATTAATTAGCTGTATTTTGCACTGAATATTTCTTTTTCAAACAAATTGTCATTAAGTTACAATCAATTTTCATATTTTTGTTCACATCATTAAATAAATGGAGAGTTTTTTTTTTTCTTAATGAAATTTAAGACAATGTCTCTTTTCTCTAGTTTCTTGTTTATTGCGTAATCTTGTTTTTACCAGAAAAAGAAAACGGAAACTTCACATTACAAATGAAAGCTTTATTAAACAAGAACAATGAAACAATGAACTAATGAAGAAACACAAGGAGAGTTCAACAATGAACTAATGAAGAGGATTGTAATTATTATAAGGGAACGATAGTTGCCCCGATAAGGCAGATACTCCTGGAGACAAGTAATAATAAATAAATAATTATAATATAAATATAATAATAAATAAATAATTATAATATAAATATAATAATAAATAAATAATTATAATATAAATATAATAATAAATAAATAATTATAATATAAATATAATAATAAATAAATAATTATAATATAAATATAATAATAAATAAATAATTATAATATAAATATAATAATAAATAAATAATTATAATATAAATATAATAATAAATAAATAATTATAATATAAATATAATAATAAATAAATAATTATAATATAAATATAATAATAAATAAATTATTATAATATAAATATAATAATAAATAAATAATTATAATATAAATATAATAATAAATAAATATTATTACGAACAGAAACTTTGCGAGTGGACAGATCAACGAATTATTCCAAGGGAAGAGCTATGTTGACAACACTTGGACAAATCTACAAATAATCAACAACAGAAAAAAAGCACAAAGAACAATAGACAGCCGAAGTATGGACGAACCCAACTCATCGGCACGGGGCTTTGCAACGAGGTCAACAGTCGATCGGGAATCTGTACATGCAAGAGAACATTCTATGGGTCAGACTGCACTCTCAAATCTCCGGACAACTGTTTCAACGACACCTGTCAACAGTCGATCGGGAATCTGTTCATGCAAGAGAACATTCTATGGGTCAGACTGCACTCTCAAATATCCGGACAACTGTTTCAACGACACCTGTCAACAGTCGATTGGGAATCTGTACATGCAAGAGAACATTCTATGGGTCAGACTGCACTCTCAAATATCCGGACAACTGTTTCAACGACACCTGTCAACAGTCGATTGGGAATCTGTACATGCAAAAGAACATTATATGGATCAGACTGCACTCTCAAATCTCCGGACAACTGTTTCAACGACACCTGTCCATAGTCGATCGGGAATCTGTACATGCAAGAGAACATTCTATGGGTCAGACTGCACTCTCAAATCTCCGGACAACTGTTTAACGAAACCTGTCAACAGTCGATCGGGAATCTGTACATGCAAGAGAACATTCTATGGGTCAGACTGCACTCTCAAATCTCCGGACAACTGTTTCAACGACACCTGTCAACAGTCGATCGGGAATCTGTACATGCAAGAGAACATTCTATGGGTCAGACTGCACTCTCAAATCTCCGGACAACTGTTTCAACGACACCTGTCAACAGTCGATCGGGAGTCTGTACATGCAAGAGAACATTCTATGGGTCAGACTGCACTCTCAAATCTCCGGACAACTGTTTCAACGACACCTGTCAACAGTCGATCGGGAATCTGTACATGCAAGAGAACATTCTATGGGTCAGACTGCACTCTCAAATCTCCGGACAACTGTTTCAACGACACCTGTCAACAGTCGATCGGGAATCTGTACATGCAAGAGAACATTCTATGGGTCAGACTGCACTCTCAAATCTCCGGACAACTGTTTCAACGACACCTGTCAACAGTCGATCGGGAATCTGTACATGCAAGAGAACATTCTATGGGTCAGACTGCACTCTCAAATCTCCGGACAACTGTTTCAACGACACCTGTCAACAGTCGATCGGGAATCTGTACATGCAAGAGAACATTCTATGGGTCAGACTGCACTCTCAAATCTCCGGACAACTGTTTCAACGACACCTGTCAACAGTCGATCGGGAATCTGTTCATGCAAGAGAGCATTCTATGGGTCAAACTGCACTCTCAAATCTCAGGACAACTGTTTCAACGACACCTGTCAACAGTCGATCGGGAATCTGTAAATGCAAGAGAGCATTCTATGGGTCAGACTTACTCCCAAATCTCCGGACAACTGTTTCAACGACACCTGTCAACAGTCGATCGGGAATCTGTTCATGCAAGAGAACATTCTATGGGTCAGACTGCACTCTCAAATATCCGGACAACTGTTTCAACGACACCTGTCAACAGTCGATCGGGAATCTGTACATGCAAGAGAACATTCTATGGGTCAGACTGCACTCTCAAATCTCCGGACAACTGTTTCAACGACACCTGTCAACAGTCGATCGGGAATCTGTACATGCAAGAGAACATTCTATGGGTCAGACTGCACTCTCAAATCTCCGGACAACTGTTTCAACGACACCTGTCAACAGTCGATCGGGAATCTGTACATGCAAGAGAACATTCTATGGGTCAGACTGCACTCTCAAATCTCCGGACAACTGTTTCAACGACACCTGTCAACAGTCGATCGGGAATCTGTACATGCAAGAGAACATTCTATGGGTCAGACTGCACTCTCAAATCTCCGGACACCTGTTTCAACGACACCTGTCAACAGTCGATCGGGAATCTGTACATGCAAGAGAACATTCTATGGGTCAGACTGCACTCTCAAATCTCCGGACAACTGTTTCAACGACACCTGTCAACATTCGATCGGGAATCTGTACATGCAAGAGAACGTTCTATGGGTCAGACTGCACTCTCAAATCTCCGGACAACTGTTTCAACGACACCTGTCAACAGTCGATCGGGAATCTGTACATGCAAGAGAACATTCTATGGGTCAGACTGCACTCTCAAATCTCCGGACAACTGTTTCAACGACACCTGTCAACAGTCGATCGGGAATCTGTACATGCAAGAGAACATTCTATGGGTCAGACTGCACTCTCAAATCTCCGGACAACTGTTTCAACGACACCTGTCAACAGTCGATCGGGAATCTGTACATGCAAGAGAACATTCTATGGGTCAGACTGCACTCTCAAATCTCCGGACAACTGTTTCAACGACACCTGTCAACAGTCGATCGGGAATCTGTACATGCAAGAGAACATTCTATGGGTCAGACTGCACTCTCAAATCTCCGGACAACTGTTTCAACGACACCTGTCAACAGTCGATCGGGAATCTGTACATGCAAGAGAACATTCTATGGGTCAGACTGCACTCTCAAATCTCCGGACAACTGTTTCAACGACACCTGTCAACAGTCGATCGGGAATCTGTACATGCAAGAGAACATTCTATGGGTCAGACTGCACTCTCAAATCTCCGGACAACTGTTTCAACGACACCTGTCAACAGTCGATCGGGAATCTGTACATGCAAGAGAACATTCTATGGGTCAGACTGCACTCTCAAATCTCCGGACAACTGTTTCAACGACACCTGTCAACAGTCGATCGGGAATCTGTACATGCAAGAGAACATTCTATGGGTCAGACTGCACTCTCAAATCTCCGGACAACTGTTTCAACGACACCTGTCAACAGTCGATCGGGAATCTGTACATGCAAGAGAACATTCTATGGGTCAGACTGCACTCTCAAATCTCCGGACAACTGTTTCAACGACACCTGTCAACAGTCGATCGGGAATCTGTACATGCAAGAGAACATTCTATGGGTCAGACTGCACTCTCAAATCTCCGGACAACTGTTTCAACGACACCTGTCAACAGTCGATCGGGAATCTGTACATGCAAGAGAACATTCTATGGGTCAGACTGCACTCTCAAATCTCCGGACAACTGTTTCAACGACACCTGTCAACAGTCGATCGGGAATCTGTACATGCAAGAGAACATTCTATGGGTCAGACTGCACTCTCAAATCTCCGGACAACTGTTTCAACGACACCTGTCAACAGTCGATCGGGAATCTGTACATGCAAGAGAACATTCTATGGGTCAGACTGCACTCTCAAATCTCCGGACAACTGTTTCAACGACACCTGTCAACAGTCGATCGGGAATCTGTACATGCAAGAGAACATTCTATGGGTCAGACTGCACTCTCAAATCTCCGGACAACTGTTTCAACGACACCTGTCAACAGTCGATCGGGAATCTGTACATGCAAGAGAACATTCTATGGGTCAGACTGCACTCTCAAATCTCCGGACAACTGTTTCAACGACACCTGTCAACAGTCGATCGGGAATCTGTACATGCAAGAGAACATTCTATGGGTCAGACTGCACTCTCAAATCTCCGGACAACTGTTTCAACGACACCTGTCAACAGTCGATCGGGAATCTGTACATGCAAGAGAACATTCTATGGGTCAGACTGCACTCTCAAATCTCCGGACAACTGTTTCAACGACACCTGTCAACAGTCGATCGGGAATCTGTACATGCAAGAGAACATTCTATGGGTCAGACTGCACTCTCAAATCTCCGGACAACTGTTTCAACGACACCTGTCAACAGTCGATCGGGAATCTGTACATGCAAGAGAACATTCTATGGGTCAGACTGCACTCTCAAATCTCCGGACAACTGTTTCAACGACACCTGTCAACAGTCGATCGGGAATCTGTACATGCAAGAGAACATTCTATGGGTCAGACTGCACTCTCAAATCTCCGGACAACTGTTTCAACGACACCTGTCAACAGTCGATCGGGAATCTGTACATGCAAGAGAACATTCTATGGGTCAGACTGCACTCTCAAATCTCCGGACAACTGTTTCAACGACACCTGTCAACAGTCGATCGGGAATCTGTACATGCAAGAGAACATTCTATGGGTCAGACTGCACTCTCAAATCTCCGGACAACTGTTTCAACGACACCTGTCAACAGTCGATCGGGAATCTGTACATGCAAGAGAACATTCTATGGGTCAGACTGCACTCTCAAATCTCCGGACAACTGTTTCAACGACACCTGTCAACAGTCGATCGGGAATCTGTACATGCAAGAGAACATTCTATGGGTCAGACTGCACTCTCAAATCTCCGGACAACTGTTTCAACGACACCTGTCAACAGTCGATCGGGAATCTGTACATGCAAGAGAACATTCTATGGGTCAGACTGCACTCTCAAATCTCCGGACAACTGTTTCAACGACACCTGTCAACAGTCGATCGGGAATCTGTACATGCAAGAGAACATTCTATGGGTCAGACTGCACTCTCAAATCTCCGGACAACTGTTTCAACGACACCTGTCAACAGTCGATCGGGAATCTGTACATGCAAGAGAACATTCTATGGGTCAGACTGCACTCTCAAATCTCCGGACAACTGTTTCAACGACACCTGTCAACAGTCGATCGGGAATCTGTACATGCAAGAGAACATTCTATGGGTCAGACTGCACTCTCAAATCTCCGGACAACTGTTTCAACGACACCTGTCAACAGTCGATCGGGAATCTGTACATGCAAGAGAACATTCTATGGGTCAGACTGCACTCTCAAATCTCCGGACAACTGTTTCAACGACACCTGTCAACAGTCGATCGGGAATCTGTACATGCAAGAGAACATTCTATGGGTCAGACTGCACTCTCAAATCTCCGGACAACTGTTTCAACGACACCTGTCAACAGTCGATCGGGAATCTGTACATGCAAGAGAACATTCTATGGGTCAGACTGCACTCTCAAATCTCCGGACAACTGTTTCAACGACACCTGTCAACAGTCGATCGGGAATCTGTACATGCAAGAGAACATTCTATGGGTCAGACTGCACTCTCAAATCTCCGGACAACTGTTTCAACGACACCTGTCAACAGTCGATCGGGAATCTGTACATGCAAGAGAACATTCTATGGGTCAGACTGCACTCTCAAATCTCCGGACAACTGTTTCAACGACACCTGTCAACAGTCGATCGGGAATCTGTACATGCAAGAGAACATTCTATGGGTCAGACTGCACTCTCAAATCTCCGGACAACTGTTTCAACGACACCTGTCAACAGTCGATCGGGAATCTGTACATGCAAGAGAACATTCTATGGGTCAGACTGCACTCTCAAATCTCCGGACAACTGTTTCAACGACACCTGTCAACAGTCGATCGGGAATCTGTACATGCAAGAGAACATTCTATGGGTCAGACTGCACTCTCAAATCTCCGGACAACTGTTTCAACGACACCTGTCAACAGTCGATCGGGAATCTGTACATGCAAGAGAACATTCTATGGGTCAGACTGCACTCTCAAATCTCCGGACAACTGTTTCAACGACACCTGTCAACAGTCGATCGGGAATCTGTACATGCAAGAGAACATTCTATGGGTCAGACTGCACTCTCAAATCTCCGGACAACTGTTTCAACGACACCTGTCAACAGTCGATCGGGAATCTGTACATGCAAGAGAACATTCTATGGGTCAGACTGCACTCTCAAATCTCCGGACAACTGTTTCAACGACACCTGTCAACAGTCGATCGGGAATCTGTACATGCAAGAGAACATTCTATGGGTCAGACTGCACTCTCAAATCTCCGGACAACTGTTTCAACGACACCTGTCAACAGTCGATCGGGAATCTGTACATGCAAGAGAACATTCTATGGGTCAGACTGCACTCTCAAATCTCCGGACAACTGTTTCAACGACACCTGTCAACAGTCGATCGGGAATCTGTACATGCAAGAGAACATTCTATGGGTCAGACTGCACTCTCAAATCTCCGGACAACTGTTTCAACGACACCTGTCAACAGTCGATCGGGAATCTGTACATGCAAGAGAACATTCTATGGGTCAGACTGCACTCTCAAATCTCCGGACAACTGTTTCAACGACACCTGTCAACAGTCGATCGGGAATCTGTACATGCAAGAGAACATTCTATGGGTCAGACTGCACTCTCAAATCTCCGGACAACTGTTTCAACGACACCTGTCAACAGTCGATCGGGAATCTGTACATGCAAGAGAACATTCTATGGGTCAGACTGCACTCTCAAATCTCCGGACAACTGTTTCAACGACACCTGTCAACAGTCGATCGGGAATCTGTACATGCAAGAGAACATTCTATGGGTCAGACTGCACTCTCAAATCTCCGGACAACTGTTTCAACGACACCTGTCAACAGTCGATCGGGAATCTGTACATGCAAGAGAACATTCTATGGGTCAGACTGCACTCTCAAATCTCCGGACAACTGTTTCAACGACACCTGTCAACAGTCGATCGGGAATCTGTACATGCAAGAGAACATTCTATGGGTCAGACTGCACTCTCAAATCTCCGGACAACTGTTTCAACGACACCTGTCAACAGTCGATCGGGAATCTGTACATGCAAGAGAACATTCTATGGGTCAGACTGCACTCTCAAATCTCCGGACAACTGTTTCAACGACACCTGTCAACAGTCGATCGGGAATCTGTACATGCAAGAGAACATTCTATGGGTCAGACTGCACTCTCAAATCTCCGGACAACTGTTTCAACGACACCTGTCAACAGTCGATCGGGAATCTGTACATGCAAGAGAACATTCTATGGGTCAGACTGCACTCTCAAATCTCCGGACAACTGTTTCAACGACACCTGTCAACAGTCGATCGGGAATCTGTACATGCAAGAGAACATTCTATGGGTCAGACTGCACTCTCAAATCTCCGGACAACTGTTTCAACGACACCTGTCAACAGTCGATCGGGAATCTGTACATGCAAGAGAACATTCTATGGGTCAGACTGCACTCTCAAATCTCCGGACAACTGTTTCAACGACACCTGTCAACAGTCGATCGGGAATCTGTACATGCAAGAGAACATTCTATGGGTCAGACTGCACTCTCAAATCTCCGGACAACTGTTTCAACGACACCTGTCAACAGTCGATCGGGAATCTGTACATGCAAGAGAACATTCTATGGGTCAGACTGCACTCTCAAATCTCCGGACAACTGTTTCAACGACACCTGTCAACAGTCGATCGGGAATCTGTACATGCAAGAGAACATTCTATGGGTCAGACTGCACTCTCAAATCTCCGGACAACTGTTTCAACGACACCTGTCAACAGTCGATCGGGAATCTGTACATGCAAGAGAACATTCTATGGGTCAGACTGCACTCTCAAATCTCCGGACAACTGTTTCAACGACACCTGTCAACAGTCGATCGGGAATCTGTACATGCAAGAGAACATTCTATGGGTCAGACTGCACTCTCAAATCTCCGGACAACTGTTTCAACGACACCTGTCAACAGTCGATCGGGAATCTGTACATGCAAGAGAACATTCTATGGGTCAGACTGCACTCTCAAATCTCCGGACAACTGTTTCAACGACACCTGTCAACAGTCGATCGGGAATCTGTACATGCAAGAGAACATTCTATGGGTCAGACTGCACTCTCAAATCTCCGGACAACTGTTTCAACGACACCTGTCAACAGTCGATCGGGAATCTGTACATGCAAGAGAACATTCTATGGGTCAGACTGCACTCTCAAATCTCCGGACAACTGTTTCAACGACACCTGTCAACAGTCGATCGGGAATCTGTACATGCAAGAGAACATTCTATGGGTCAGACTGCACTCTCAAATCTCCGGACAACTGTTTCAACGACACCTGTCAACAGTCGATCGGGAATCTGTACATGCAAGAGAACATTCTATGGGTCAGACTGCACTCTCAAATCTCCGGACAACTGTTTCAACGACACCTGTCAACAGTCGATCGGGAATCTGTACATGCAAGAGAACATTCTATGGGTCAGACTGCACTCTCAAATCTCCGGACAACTGTTTCAACGACACCTGTCAACAGTCGATCGGGAATCTGTACATGCAAGAGAACATTCTATGGGTCAGACTGCACTCTCAAATCTCCGGACAACTGTTTCAACGACACCTGTCAACAGTCGATCGGGAATCTGTACATGCAAGAGAACATTCTATGGGTCAGACTGCACTCTCAAATCTCCGGACAACTGTTTCAACGACACCTGTCAACAGTCGATCGGGAATCTGTACATGCAAGAGAACATTCTATGGGTCAGACTGCACTCTCAAATCTCCGGACAACTGTTTCAACGACACCTGTCAACAGTCGATCGGGAATCTGTACATGCAAGAGAACATTCTATGGGTCAGACTGCACTCTCAAATCTCCGGACAACTGTTTCAACGACACCTGTCAACAGTCGATCGGGAATCTGTACATGCAAGAGAACATTCTATGGGTCAGACTGCACTCTCAAATCTCCGGACAACTGTTTCAACGACACCTGTCAACAGTCGATCGGGAATCTGTACATGCAAGAGAACATTCTATGGGTCAGACTGCACTCTCAAATCTCCGGACAACTGTTTCAACGACACCTGTCAACAGTCGATCGGGAATCTGTACATGCAAGAGAACATTCTATGGGTCAGACTGCACTCTCAAATCTCCGGACAACTGTTTCAACGACACCTGTCAACAGTCGATCGGGAATCTGTACATGCAAGAGAACATTCTATGGGTCAGACTGCACTCTCAAATCTCCGGACAACTGTTTCAACGACACCTGTCAACAGTCGATCGGGAATCTGTACATGCAAGAGAACATTCTATGGGTCAGACTGCACTCTCAAATCTCCGGACAACTGTTTCAACGACACCTGTCAACAGTCGATCGGGAATCTGTACATGCAAGAGAACATTCTATGGGTCAGACTGCACTCTCAAATCTCCGGACAACTGTTTCAACGACACCTGTCAACAGTCGATCGGGAATCTGTACATGCAAGAGAACATTCTATGGGTCAGACTGCACTCTCAAATCTCCGGACAACTGTTTCAACGACACCTGTCAACAGTCGATCGGGAATCTGTACATGCAAGAGAACATTCTATGGGTCAGACTGCACTCTCAAATCTCCGGACAACTGTTTCAACGACACCTGTCAACAGTCGATCGGGAATCTGTACATGCAAGAGAACATTCTATGGGTCAGACTGCACTCTCAAATCTCCGGACAACTGTTTCAACGACACCTGTCAACAGTCGATCGGGAATCTGTACATGCAAGAGAACATTCTATGGGTCAGACTGCACTCTCAAATCTCCGGACAACTGTTTCAACGACACCTGTCAACAGTCGATCGGGAATCTGTACATGCAAGAGAACATTCTATGGGTCAGACTGCACTCTCAAATCTCCGGACAACTGTTTCAACGACACCTGTCAACAGTCGATCGGGAATCTGTACATGCAAGAGAACATTCTATGGGTCAGACTGCACTCTCAAATCTCCGGACAACTGTTTCAACGACACCTGTCAACAGTCGATCGGGAATCTGTACATGCAAGAGAACATTCTATGGGTCAGACTGCACTCTCAAATCTCCGGACAACTGTTTCAACGACACCTGTCAACAGTCGATCGGGAATCTGTACATGCAAGAGAACATTCTATGGGTCAGACTGCACTCTCAAATCTCCGGACAACTGTTTCAACGACACCTGTCAACAGTCGATCGGGAATCTGTACATGCAAGAGAACATTCTATGGGTCAGACTGCACTCTCAAATCTCCGGACAACTGTTTCAACGACACCTGTCAACAGTCGATCGGGAATCTGTACATGCAAGAGAACATTCTATGGGTCAGACTGCACTCTCAAATCTCCGGACAACTGTTTCAACGACACCTGTCAACAGTCGATCGGGAATCTGTACATGCAAGAGAACATTCTATGGGTCAGACTGCACTCTCAAATCTCCGGACAACTGTTTCAACGACACCTGTCAACAGTCGATCGGGAATCTGTACATGCAAGAGAACATTCTATGGGTCAGACTGCACTCTCAAATCTCCGGACAACTGTTTCAACGACACCTGTCAACAGTCGATCGGGAATCTGTACATGCAAGAGAACATTCTATGGGTCAGACTGCACTCTCAAATCTCCGGACAACTGTTTCAACGACACCTGTCAACAGTCGATCGGGAATCTGTACATGCAAGAGAACATTCTATGGGTCAGACTGCACTCTCAAATCTCCGGACAACTGTTTCAACGACACCTGTCAACAGTCGATCGGGAATCTGTACATGCAAGAGAACATTCTATGGGTCAGACTGCACTCTCAAATCTCCGGACAACTGTTTCAACGACACCTGTCAACAGTCGATCGGGAATCTGTACATGCAAGAGAACATTCTATGGGTCAGACTGCACTCTCAAATCTCCGGACAACTGTTTCAACGACACCTGTCAACAGTCGATCGGGAATCTGTACATGCAAGAGAACATTCTATGGGTCAGACTGCACTCTCAAATCTCCGGACAACTGTTTCAACGACACCTGTCAACAGTCGATCGGGAATCTGTACATGCAAGAGAACATTCTATGGGTCAGACTGCACTCTCAAATCTCCGGACAACTGTTTCAACGACACCTGTCAACAGTCGATCGGGAATCTGTACATGCAAGAGAACATTCTATGGGTCAGACTGCACTCTCAAATCTCCGGACAACTGTTTCAACGACACCTGTCAACAGTCGATCGGGAATCTGTACATGCAAGAGAACATTCTATGGGTCAGACTGCACTCTCAAATCTCCGGACAACTGTTTCAACGACACCTGTCAACAGTCGATCGGGAATCTGTACATGCAAGAGAACATTCTATGGGTCAGACTGCACTCTCAAATCTCCGGACAACTGTTTCAACGACACCTGTCAACAGTCGATCGGGAATCTGTACATGCAAGAGAACATTCTATGGGTCAGACTGCACTCTCAAATCTCCGGACAACTGTTTCAACGACACCTGTCAACAGTCGATCGGGAATCTGTACATGCAAGAGAACATTCTATGGGTCAGACTGCACTCTCAAATCTCCGGACAACTGTTTCAACGACACCTGTCAACAGTCGATCGGGAATCTGTACATGCAAGAGAACATTCTATGGGTCAGACTGCACTCTCAAATCTCCGGACAACTGTTTCAACGACACCTGTCAACAGTCGATCGGGAATCTGTACATGCAAGAGAACATTCTATGGGTCAGACTGCACTCTCAAATCTCCGGACAACTGTTTCAACGACACCTGTCAACAGTCGATCGGGAATCTGTACATGCAAGAGAACATTCTATGGGTCAGACTGCACTCTCAAATCTCCGGACAACTGTTTCAACGACACCTGTCAACAGTCGATCGGGAATCTGTACATGCAAGAGAACATTCTATGGGTCAGACTGCACTCTCAAATCTCCGGACAACTGTTTCAACGACACCTGTCAACAGTCGATCGGGAATCTGTACATGCAAGAGAACATTCTATGGGTCAGACTGCACTCTCAAATCTCCGGACAACTGTTTCAACGACACCTGTCAACAGTCGATCGGGAATCTGTACATGCAAGAGAACATTCTATGGGTCAGACTGCACTCTCAAATCTCCGGACAACTGTTTCAACGACACCTGTCAACAGTCGATCGGGAATCTGTACATGCAAGAGAACATTCTATGGGTCAGACTGCACTCTCAAATCTCCGGACAACTGTTTCAACGACACCTGTCAACAGTCGATCGGGAATCTGTACATGCAAGAGAACATTCTATGGGTCAGACTGCACTCTCAAATCTCCGGACAACTGTTTCAACGACACCTGTCAACAGTCGATCGGGAATCTGTACATGCAAGAGAACATTCTATGGGTCAGACTGCACTCTCAAATCTCCGGACAACTGTTTCAACGACACCTGTCAACAGTCGATCGGGAATCTGTACATGCAAGAGAACATTCTATGGGTCAGACTGCACTCTCAAATCTCCGGACAACTGTTTCAACGACACCTGTCAACAGTCGATCGGGAATCTGTACATGCAAGAGAACATTCTATGGGTCAGACTGCACTCTCAAATCTCCGGACAACTGTTTCAACGACACCTGTCAACAGTCGATCGGGAATCTGTACATGCAAGAGAACATTCTATGGGTCAGACTGCACTCTCAAATCTCCGGACAACTGTTTCAACGACACCTGTCAACAGTCGATCGGGAATCTGTACATGCAAGAGAACATTCTATGGGTCAGACTGCACTCTCAAATCTCCGGACAACTGTTTCAACGACACCTGTCAACAGTCGATCGGGAATCTGTACATGCAAGAGAACATTCTATGGGTCAGACTGCACTCTCAAATCTCCGGACAACTGTTTCAACGACACCTGTCAACAGTCGATCGGGAATCTGTACATGCAAGAGAACATTCTATGGGTCAGACTGCACTCTCAAATCTCCGGACAACTGTTTCAACGACACCTGTCAACAGTCGATCGGGAATCTGTACATGCAAGAGAACATTCTATGGGTCAGACTGCACTCTCAAATCTCCGGACAACTGTTTCAACGACACCTGTCAACAGTCGATCGGGAATCTGTACATGCAAGAGAACATTCTATGG
This sequence comes from Megaustenia siamemsis, assembly GCA_032433765.1. Classification (NCBI taxonomy): domain Eukaryota; kingdom Metazoa; phylum Mollusca; class Gastropoda; order Stylommatophora; family Ariophantidae; genus Megaustenia; species Megaustenia siamemsis. The sequence continues at coordinate 89,160,968 of JAVIAB010000001.1, read as the reverse complement.
GTCAGACTGCACTCTCAAATCTCCGGACAACTGTTTCAACGACACCTGTCAACAGTCGATCGGGAATCTGTACATGCAAGAGAACATTCTATGGGTCAGACTGCACTCTCAAATCTCCGGACAACTGTTTCAACGACACCTGTCAACAGTCGATCGGGAATCTGTACATGCAAGAGAACATTCTATGGGTCAGACTGCACTCTCAAATCTCCGGACAACTGTTTCAACGACACCTGTCAACAGTCGATCGGGAATCTGTACATGCAAGAGAACATTCTATGGGTCAGACTGCACTCTCAAATCTCCGGACAACTGTTTCAACGACACCTGTCAACAGTCGATCGGGAATCTGTACATGCAAGAGAACATTCTATGGGTCAGACTGCACTCTCAAATCTCCGGACAACTGTTTCAACGACACCTGTCAACAGTCGATCGGGAATCTGTACATGCAAGAGAACATTCTATGGGTCAGACTGCACTCTCAAATCTCCGGACAACTGTTTCAACGACACCTGTCAACAGTCGATCGGGAATCTGTACATGCAAGAGAACATTCTATGGGTCAGACTGCACTCTCAAATCTCCGGACAACTGTTTCAACGACACCTGTCAACAGTCGATCGGGAATCTGTACATGCAAGAGAACATTCTATGGGTCAGACTGCACTCTCAAATCTCCGGACAACTGTTTCAACGACACCTGTCAACAGTCGATCGGGAATCTGTACATGCAAGAGAACATTCTATGGGTCAGACTGCACTCTCAAATCTCCGGACAACTGTTTCAACGACACCTGTCAACAGTCGATCGGGAATCTGTACATGCAAGAGAACATTCTATGGGTCAGACTGCACTCTCAAATCTCCGGACAACTGTTTCAACGACACCTGTCAACAGTCGATCGGGAATCTGTACATGCAAGAGAACATTCTATGGGTCAGACTGCACTCTCAAATCTCCGGACAACTGTTTCAACGACACCTGTCAACAGTCGATCGGGAATCTGTACATGCAAGAGAACATTCTATGGGTCAGACTGCACTCTCAAATCTCCGGACAACTGTTTCAACGACACCTGTCAACAGTCGATCGGGAATCTGTACATGCAAGAGAACATTCTATGGGTCAGACTGCACTCTCAAATCTCCGGACAACTGTTTCAACGACACCTGTCAACAGTCGATCGGGAATCTGTACATGCAAGAGAACATTCTATGGGTCAGACTGCACTCTCAAATCTCCGGACAACTGTTTCAACGACACCTGTCAACAGTCGATCGGGAATCTGTACATGCAAGAGAACATTCTATGGGTCAGACTGCACTCTCAAATCTCCGGACAACTGTTTCAACGACACCTGTCAACAGTCGATCGGGAATCTGTACATGCAAGAGAACATTCTATGGGTCAGACTGCACTCTCAAATCTCCGGACAACTGTTTCAACGACACCTGTCAACAGTCGATCGGGAATCTGTACATGCAAGAGAACATTCTATGGGTCAGACTGCACTCTCAAATCTCCGGACAACTGTTTCAACGACACCTGTCAACAGTCGATCGGGAATCTGTACATGCAAGAGAACATTCTATGGGTCAGACTGCACTCTCAAATCTCCGGACAACTGTTTCAACGACACCTGTCAACAGTCGATCGGGAATCTGTACATGCAAGAGAACATTCTATGGGTCAGACTGCACTCTCAAATCTCCGGACAACTGTTTCAACGACACCTGTCAACAGTCGATCGGGAATCTGTACATGCAAGAGAACATTCTATGGGTCAGACTGCACTCTCAAATCTCCGGACAACTGTTTCAACGACACCTGTCAACAGTCGATCGGGAATCTGTACATGCAAGAGAACATTCTATGGGTCAGACTGCACTCTCAAATCTCCGGACAACTGTTTCAACGACACCTGTCAACAGTCGATCGGGAATCTGTACATGCAAGAGAACATTCTATGGGTCAGACTGCACTCTCAAATCTCCGGACAACTGTTTCAACGACACCTGTCAACAGTCGATCGGGAATCTGTACATGCAAGAGAACATTCTATGGGTCAGACTGCACTCTCAAATCTCCGGACAACTGTTTCAACGACACCTGTCAACAGTCGATCGGGAATCTGTACATGCAAGAGAACATTCTATGGGTCAGACTGCACTCTCAAATCTCCGGACAACTGTTTCAACGACACCTGTCAACAGTCGATCGGGAATCTGTACATGCAAGAGAACATTCTATGGGTCAGACTGCACTCTCAAATCTCCGGACAACTGTTTCAACGACACCTGTCAACAGTCGATCGGGAATCTGTACATGCAAGAGAACATTCTATGGGTCAGACTGCACTCTCAAATCTCCGGACAACTGTTTCAACGACACCTGTCAACAGTCGATCGGGAATCTGTACATGCAAGAGAACATTCTATGGGTCAGACTGCACTCTCAAATCTCCGGACAACTGTTTCAACGACACCTGTCAACAGTCGATCGGGAATCTGTACATGCAAGAGAACATTCTATGGGTCAGACTGCACTCTCAAATCTCCGGACAACTGTTTCAACGACACCTGTCAACAGTCGATCGGGAATCTGTACATGCAAGAGAACATTCTATGGGTCAGACTGCACTCTCAAATCTCCGGACAACTGTTTCAACGACACCTGTCAACAGTCGATCGGGAATCTGTACATGCAAGAGAACATTCTATGGGTCAGACTGCACTCTCAAATCTCCGGACAACTGTTTCAACGACACCTGTCAACAGTCGATCGGGAATCTGTACATGCAAGAGAACATTCTATGGGTCAGACTGCACTCTCAAATCTCCGGACAACTGTTTCAACGACACCTGTCAACAGTCGATCGGGAATCTGTACATGCAAGAGAACATTCTATGGGTCAGACTGCACTCTCAAATCTCCGGACAACTGTTTCAACGACACCTGTCAACAGTCGATCGGGAATCTGTACATGCAAGAGAACATTCTATGGGTCAGACTGCACTCTCAAATCTCCGGACAACTGTTTCAACGACACCTGTCAACAGTCGATCGGGAATCTGTACATGCAAGAGAACATTCTATGGGTCAGACTGCACTCTCAAATCTCCGGACAACTGTTTCAACGACACCTGTCAACAGTCGATCGGGAATCTGTACATGCAAGAGAACATTCTATGGGTCAGACTGCACTCTCAAATCTCCGGACAACTGTTTCAACGACACCTGTCAACAGTCGATCGGGAATCTGTACATGCAAGAGAACATTCTATGGGTCAGACTGCACTCTCAAATCTCCGGACAACTGTTTCAACGACACCTGTCAACAGTCGATCGGGAATCTGTACATGCAAGAGAACATTCTATGGGTCAGACTGCACTCTCAAATCTCCGGACAACTGTTTCAACGACACCTGTCAACAGTCGATCGGGAATCTGTACATGCAAGAGAACATTCTATGGGTCAGACTGCACTCTCAAATCTCCGGACAACTGTTTCAACGACACCTGTCAACAGTCGATCGGGAATCTGTACATGCAAGAGAACATTCTATGGGTCAGACTGCACTCTCAAATCTCCGGACAACTGTTTCAACGACACCTGTCAACAGTCGATCGGGAATCTGTACATGCAAGAGAACATTCTATGGGTCAGACTGCACTCTCAAATCTCCGGACAACTGTTTCAACGACACCTGTCAACAGTCGATCGGGAATCTGTACATGCAAGAGAACATTCTATGGGTCAGACTGCACTCTCAAATCTCCGGACAACTGTTTCAACGACACCTGTCAACAGTCGATCGGGAATCTGTACATGCAAGAGAACATTCTATGGGTCAGACTGCACTCTCAAATCTCCGGACAACTGTTTCAACGACACCTGTCAACAGTCGATCGGGAATCTGTACATGCAAGAGAACATTCTATGGGTCAGACTGCACTCTCAAATCTCCGGACAACTGTTTCAACGACACCTGTCAACAGTCGATCGGGAATCTGTACATGCAAGAGAACATTCTATGGGTCAGACTGCACTCTCAAATCTCCGGACAACTGTTTCAACGACACCTGTCAACAGTCGATCGGGAATCTGTACATGCAAGAGAACATTCTATGGGTCAGACTGCACTCTCAAATCTCCGGACAACTGTTTCAACGACACCTGTCAACAGTCGATCGGGAATCTGTACATGCAAGAGAACATTCTATGGGTCAGACTGCACTCTCAAATCTCCGGACAACTGTTTCAACGACACCTGTCAACAGTCGATCGGGAATCTGTACATGCAAGAGAACATTCTATGGGTCAGACTGCACTCTCAAATCTCCGGACAACTGTTTCAACGACACCTGTCAACAGTCGATCGGGAATCTGTACATGCAAGAGAACATTCTATGGGTCAGACTGCACTCTCAAATCTCCGGACAACTGTTTCAACGACACCTGTCAACAGTCGATCGGGAATCTGTACATGCAAGAGAACATTCTATGGGTCAGACTGCACTCTCAAATCTCCGGACAACTGTTTCAACGACACCTGTCAACAGTCGATCGGGAATCTGTACATGCAAGAGAACATTCTATGGGTCAGACTGCACTCTCAAATCTCCGGACAACTGTTTCAACGACACCTGTCAACAGTCGATCGGGAATCTGTACATGCAAGAGAACATTCTATGGGTCAGACTGCACTCTCAAATCTCCGGACAACTGTTTCAACGACACCTGTCAACAGTCGATCGGGAATCTGTACATGCAAGAGAACATTCTATGGGTCAGACTGCACTCTCAAATCTCCGGACAACTGTTTCAACGACACCTGTCAACAGTCGATCGGGAATCTGTACATGCAAGAGAACATTCTATGGGTCAGACTGCACTCTCAAATCTCCGGACAACTGTTTCAACGACACCTGTCAACAGTCGATCGGGAATCTGTACATGCAAGAGAACATTCTATGGGTCAGACTGCACTCTCAAATCTCCGGACAACTGTTTCAACGACACCTGTCAACAGTCGATCGGGAATCTGTACATGCAAGAGAACATTCTATGGGTCAGACTGCACTCTCAAATCTCCGGACAACTGTTTCAACGACACCTGTCAACAGTCGATCGGGAATCTGTACATGCAAGAGAACATTCTATGGGTCAGACTGCACTCTCAAATCTCCGGACAACTGTTTCAACGACACCTGTCAACAGTCGATCGGGAATCTGTACATGCAAGAGAACATTCTATGGGTCAGACTGCACTCTCAAATCTCCGGACAACTGTTTCAACGACACCTGTCAACAGTCGATCGGGAATCTGTACATGCAAGAGAACATTCTATGGGTCAGACTGCACTCTCAAATCTCCGGACAACTGTTTCAACGACACCTGTCAACAGTCGATCGGGAATCTGTACATGCAAGAGAACATTCTATGGGTCAGACTGCACTCTCAAATCTCCGGACAACTGTTTCAACGACACCTGTCAACAGTCGATCGGGAATCTGTACATGCAAGAGAACATTCTATGGGTCAGACTGCACTCTCAAATCTCCGGACAACTGTTTCAACGACACCTGTCAACAGTCGATCGGGAATCTGTACATGCAAGAGAACATTCTATGGGTCAGACTGCACTCTCAAATCTCCGGACAACTGTTTCAACGACACCTGTCAACAGTCGATCGGGAATCTGTACATGCAAGAGAACATTCTATGGGTCAGACTGCACTCTCAAATCTCCGGACAACTGTTTCAACGACACCTGTCAACAGTCGATCGGGAATCTGTACATGCAAGAGAACATTCTATGGGTCAGACTGCACTCTCAAATCTCCGGACAACTGTTTCAACGACACCTGTCAACAGTCGATCGGGAATCTGTACATGCAAGAGAACATTCTATGGGTCAGACTGCACTCTCAAATCTCCGGACAACTGTTTCAACGACACCTGTCAACAGTCGATCGGGAATCTGTACATGCAAGAGAACATTCTATGGGTCAGACTGCACTCTCAAATCTCCGGACAACTGTTTCAACGACACCTGTCAACAGTCGATCGGGAATCTGTACATGCAAGAGAACATTCTATGGGTCAGACTGCACTCTCAAATCTCCGGACAACTGTTTCAACGACACCTGTCAACAGTCGATCGGGAATCTGTACATGCAAGAGAACATTCTATGGGTCAGACTGCACTCTCAAATCTCCGGACAACTGTTTCAACGACACCTGTCAACAGTCGATCGGGAATCTGTACATGCAAGAGAACATTCTATGGGTCAGACTGCACTCTCAAATCTCCGGACAACTGTTTCAACGACACCTGTCAACAGTCGATCGGGAATCTGTACATGCAAGAGAACATTCTATGGGTCAGACTGCACTCTCAAATCTCCGGACAACTGTTTCAACGACACCTGTCAACAGTCGATCGGGAATCTGTACATGCAAGAGAACATTCTATGGGTCAGACTGCACTCTCAAATCTCCGGACAACTGTTTCAACGACACCTGTCAACAGTCGATCGGGAATCTGTACATGCAAGAGAACATTCTATGGGTCAGACTGCACTCTCAAATCTCCGGACAACTGTTTCAACGACACCTGTCAACAGTCGATCGGGAATCTGTACATGCAAGAGAACATTCTATGGGTCAGACTGCACTCTCAAATCTCCGGACAACTGTTTCAACGACACCTGTCAACAGTCGATCGGGAATCTGTACATGCAAGAGAACATTCTATGGGTCAGACTGCACTCTCAAATCTCCGGACAACTGTTTCAACGACACCTGTCAACAGTCGATCGGGAATCTGTACATGCAAGAGAACATTCTATGGGTCAGACTGCACTCTCAAATCTCCGGACAACTGTTTCAACGACACCTGTCAACAGTCGATCGGGAATCTGTACATGCAAGAGAACATTCTATGGGTCAGACTGCACTCTCAAATCTCCGGACAACTGTTTCAACGACACCTGTCAACAGTCGATCGGGAATCTGTACATGCAAGAGAACATTCTATGGGTCAGACTGCACTCTCAAATCTCCGGACAACTGTTTCAACGACACCTGTCAACAGTCGATCGGGAATCTGTACATGCAAGAGAACATTCTATGGGTCAGACTGCACTCTCAAATCTCCGGACAACTGTTTCAACGACACCTGTCAACAGTCGATCGGGAATCTGTACATGCAAGAGAACATTCTATGGGTCAGACTGCACTCTCAAATCTCCGGACAACTGTTTCAACGACACCTGTCAACAGTCGATCGGGAATCTGTACATGCAAGAGAACATTCTATGGGTCAGACTGCACTCTCAAATCTCCGGACAACTGTTTCAACGACACCTGTCAACAGTCGATCGGGAATCTGTACATGCAAGAGAACATTCTATGGGTCAGACTGCACTCTCAAATCTCCGGACAACTGTTTCAACGACACCTGTCAACAGTCGATCGGGAATCTGTACATGCAAGAGAACATTCTATGGGTCAGACTGCACTCTCAAATCTCCGGACAACTGTTTCAACGACACCTGTCAACAGTCGATCGGGAATCTGTACATGCAAGAGAACATTCTATGGGTCAGACTGCACTCTCAAATCTCCGGACAACTGTTTCAACGACACCTGTCAACAGTCGATCGGGAATCTGTACATGCAAGAGAACATTCTATGGGTCAGACTGCACTCTCAAATCTCCGGACAACTGTTTCAACGACACCTGTCAACAGTCGATCGGGAATCTGTACATGCAAGAGAACATTCTATGGGTCAGACTGCACTCTCAAATCTCCGGACAACTGTTTCAACGACACCTGTCAACAGTCGATCGGGAATCTGTACATGCAAGAGAACATTCTATGGGTCAGACTGCACTCTCAAATCTCCGGACAACTGTTTCAACGACACCTGTCAACAGTCGATCGGGAATCTGTACATGCAAGAGAACATTCTATGGGTCAGACTGCACTCTCAAATCTCCGGACAACTGTTTCAACGACACCTGTCAACAGTCGATCGGGAATCTGTACATGCAAGAGAACATTCTATGGGTCAGACTGCACTCTCAAATCTCCGGACAACTGTTTCAACGACACCTGTCAACAGTCGATCGGGAATCTGTACATGCAAGAGAACATTCTATGGGTCAGACTGCACTCTCAAATCTCCGGACAACTGTTTCAACGACACCTGTCAACAGTCGATCGGGAATCTGTACATGCAAGAGAACATTCTATGGGTCAGACTGCACTCTCAAATCTCCGGACAACTGTTTCAACGACACCTGTCAACAGTCGATCGGGAATCTGTACATGCAAGAGAACATTCTATGGGTCAGACTGCACTCTCAAATCTCCGGACAACTGTTTCAACGACACCTGTCAACAGTCGATCGGGAATCTGTACATGCAAGAGAACATTCTATGGGTCAGACTGCACTCTCAAATCTCCGGACAACTGTTTCAACGACACCTGTCAACAGTCGATCGGGAATCTGTACATGCAAGAGAACATTCTATGGGTCAGACTGCACTCTCAAATCTCCGGACAACTGTTTCAACGACACCTGTCAACAGTCGATCGGGAATCTGTACATGCAAGAGAACATTCTATGGGTCAGACTGCACTCTCAAATCTCCGGACAACTGTTTCAACGACACCTGTCAACAGTCGATCGGGAATCTGTACATGCAAGAGAACATTCTATGGGTCAGACTGCACTCTCAAATCTCCGGACAACTGTTTCAACGACACCTGTCAACAGTCGATCGGGAATCTGTACATGCAAGAGAACATTCTATGGGTCAGACTGCACTCTCAAATCTCCGGACAACTGTTTCAACGACACCTGTCAACAGTCGATCGGGAATCTGTACATGCAAGAGAACATTCTATGGGTCAGACTGCACTCTCAAATCTCCGGACAACTGTTTCAACGACACCTGTCAACAGTCGATCGGGAATCTGTACATGCAAGAGAACATTCTATGGGTCAGACTGCACTCTCAAATCTCCGGACAACTGTTTCAACGACACCTGTCAACAGTCGATCGGGAATCTGTACATGCAAGAGAACATTCTATGGGTCAGACTGCACTCTCAAATCTCCGGACAACTGTTTCAACGACACCTGTCAACAGTCGATCGGGAATCTGTACATGCAAGAGAACATTCTATGGGTCAGACTGCACTCTCAAATCTCCGGACAACTGTTTCAACGACACCTGTCAACAGTCGATCGGGAATCTGTACATGCAAGAGAACATTCTATGGGTCAGACTGCACTCTCAAATCTCCGGACAACTGTTTCAACGACACCTGTCAACAGTCGATCGGGAATCTGTACATGCAAGAGAACATTCTATGGGTCAGACTGCACTCTCAAATCTCCGGACAACTGTTTCAACGACACCTGTCAACAGTCGATCGGGAATCTGTACATGCAAGAGAACATTCTATGGGTCAGACTGCACTCTCAAATCTCCGGACAACTGTTTCAACGACACCTGTCAACAGTCGATCGGGAATCTGTACATGCAAGAGAACATTCTATGGGTCAGACTGCACTCTCAAATCTCCGGACAACTGTTTCAACGACACCTGTCAACAGTCGATCGGGAATCTGTACATGCAAGAGAACATTCTATGGGTCAGACTGCACTCTCAAATCTCCGGACAACTGTTTCAACGACACCTGTCAACAGTCGATCGGGAATCTGTACATGCAAGAGAACATTCTATGGGTCAGACTGCACTCTCAAATCTCCGGACAACTGTTTCAACGACACCTGTCAACAGTCGATCGGGAATCTGTACATGCAAGAGAACATTCTATGGGTCAGACTGCACTCTCAAATCTCCGGACAACTGTTTCAACGACACCTGTCAACAGTCGATCGGGAATCTGTACATGCAAGAGAACATTCTATGGGTCAGACTGCACTCTCAAATCTCCGGACAACTGTTTCAACGACACCTGTCAACAGTCGATCGGGAATCTGTACATGCAAGAGAACATTCTATGGGTCAGACTGCACTCTCAAATCTCCGGACAACTGTTTCAACGACACCTGTCAACAGTCGATCGGGAATCTGTACATGCAAGAGAACATTCTATGGGTCAGACTGCACTCTCAAATCTCCGGACAACTGTTTCAACGACACCTGTCAACAGTCGATCGGGAATCTGTACATGCAAGAGAACATTCTATGGGTCAGACTGCACTCTCAAATCTCCGGACAACTGTTTCAACGACACCTGTCAACAGTCGATCGGGAATCTGTACATGCAAGAGAACATTCTATGGGTCAGACTGCACTCTCAAATCTCCGGACAACTGTTTCAACGACACCTGTCAACAGTCGATCGGGAATCTGTACATGCAAGAGAACATTCTATGGGTCAGACTGCACTCTCAAATCTCCGGACAACTGTTTCAACGACACCTGTCAACAGTCGATCGGGAATCTGTACATGCAAGAGAACATTCTATGGGTCAGACTGCACTCTCAAATCTCCGGACAACTGTTTCAACGACACCTGTCAACAGTCGATCGGGAATCTGTACATGCAAGAGAACATTCTATGGGTCAGACTGCACTCTCAAATCTCCGGACAACTGTTTCAACGACACCTGTCAACAGTCGATCGGGAATCTGTACATGCAAGAGAACATTCTATGGGTCAGACTGCACTCTCAAATCTCCGGACAACTGTTTCAACGACACCTGTCAACAGTCGATCGGGAATCTGTACATGCAAGAGAACATTCTATGGGTCAGACTGCACTCTCAAATCTCCGGACAACTGTTTCAACGACACCTGTCAACAGTCGATCGGGAATCTGTACATGCAAGAGAACATTCTATGGGTCAGACTGCACTCTCAAATCTCCGGACAACTGTTTCAACGACACCTGTCAACAGTCGATCGGGAATCTGTACATGCAAGAGAACATTCTATGGGTCAGACTGCACTCTCAAATCTCCGGACAACTGTTTCAACGACACCTGTCAACAGTCGATCGGGAATCTGTACATGCAAGAGAACATTCTATGGGTCAGACTGCACTCTCAAATCTCCGGACAACTGTTTCAACGACACCTGTCAACAGTCGATCGGGAATCTGTACATGCAAGAGAACATTCTATGGGTCAGACTGCACTCTCAAATCTCCGGACAACTGTTTCAACGACACCTGTCAACAGTCGATCGGGAATCTGTACATGCAAGAGAACATTCTATGGGTCAGACTGCACTCTCAAATCTCCGGACAACTGTTTCAACGACACCTGTCAACAGTCGATCGGGAATCTGTACATGCAAGAGAACATTCTATGGGTCAGACTGCACTCTCAAATCTCCGGACAACTGTTTCAACGACACCTGTCAACAGTCGATCGGGAATCTGTACATGCAAGAGAACATTCTATGGGTCAGACTGCACTCTCAAATCTCCGGACAACTGTTTCAACGACACCTGTCAACAGTCGATCGGGAATCTGTACATGCAAGAGAACATTCTATGGGTCAGACTGCACTCTCAAATCTCCGGACAACTGTTTCAACGACACCTGTCAACAGTCGATCGGGAATCTGTACATGCAAGAGAACATTCTATGGGTCAGACTGCACTCTCAAATCTCCGGACAACTGTTTCAACGACACCTGTCAACAGTCGATCGGGAATCTGTACATGCAAGAGAACATTCTATGGGTCAGACTGCACTCTCAAATCTCCGGACAACTGTTTCAACGACACCTGTCAACAGTCGATCGGGAATCTGTACATGCAAGAGAACATTCTATGGGTCAGACTGCACTCTCAAATCTCCGGACAACTGTTTCAACGACACCTGTCAACAGTCGATCGGGAATCTGTACATGCAAGAGAACATTCTATGGGTCAGACTGCACTCTCAAATCTCCGGACAACTGTTTCAACGACACCTGTCAACAGTCGATCGGGAATCTGTACATGCAAGAGAACATTCTATGGGTCAGACTGCACTCTCAAATCTCCGGACAACTGTTTCAACGACACCTGTCAACAGTCGATCGGGAATCTGTACATGCAAGAGAACATTCTATGGGTCAGACTGCACTCTCAAATCTCCGGACAACTGTTTCAACGACACCTGTCAACAGTCGATCGGGAATCTGTACATGCAAGAGAACATTCTATGGGTCAGACTGCACTCTCAAATCTCCGGACAACTGTTTCAACGACACCTGTCAACAGTCGATCGGGAATCTGTACATGCAAGAGAACATTCTATGGGTCAGACTGCACTCTCAAATCTCCGGACAACTGTTTCAACGACACCTGTCAACAGTCGATCGGGAATCTGTACATGCAAGAGAACATTCTATGGGTCAGACTGCACTCTCAAATCTCCGGACAACTGTTTCAACGACACCTGTCAACAGTCGATCGGGAATCTGTACATGCAAGAGAACATTCTATGGGTCAGACTGCACTCTCAAATCTCCGGACAACTGTTTCAACGACACCTGTCAACAGTCGATCGGGAATCTGTACATGCAAGAGAACATTCTATGGGTCAGACTGCACTCTCAAATCTCCGGACAACTGTTTCAACGACACCTGTCAACAGTCGATCGGGAATCTGTACATGCAAGAGAACATTCTATGGGTCAGACTGCACTCTCAAATCTCCGGACAACTGTTTCAACGACACCTGTCAACAGTCGATCGGGAATCTGTACATGCAAGAGAACATTCTATGGGTCAGACTGCACTCTCAAATCTCCGGACAACTGTTTCAACGACACCTGTCAACAGTCGATCGGGAATCTGTACATGCAAGAGAACATTCTATGGGTCAGACTGCACTCTCAAATCTCCGGACAACTGTTTCAACGACACCTGTCAACAGTCGATCGGGAATCTGTACATGCAAGAGAACATTCTATGGGTCAGACTGCACTCTCAAATCTCCGGACAACTGTTTCAACGACACCTGTCAACAGTCGATCGGGAATCTGTACATGCAAGAGAACATTCTATGGGTCAGACTGCACTCTCAAATCTCCGGACAACTGTTTCAACGACACCTGTCAACAGTCGATCGGGAATCTGTACATGCAAGAGAACATTCTATGGGTCAGACTGCACTCTCAAATATCCGGACAACTGTTTCAACGACACCTGTCAACAGTCGATCGGGAATCTGTACATGCAAGAGAACATTCTATGGGTCAGACTGCACTCTCAAATCTCCGGACAACTGTTTCAACGACACCTGTCAACAGTCGATCGGGAATCTGTACATGCAAGAGAACATTCTATGGGTCAGACTGCACTCTCAAATCTCCGGACAACTGTTTCAACGACACCTGTCAACAGTCGATCGGGAATCTGTACATGCAAGAGAACATTCTATGGGTCAGACTGCACTCTCAAATCTCCGGACAACTGTTTCAACGACACCTGTCAACAGTCGATCGGGAATCTGTACATGCAAGAGAACATTCTATGGGTCAGACTGGACTGCACTCTCAAATCTCCGGACAACTGTTTCAACGACACCTGTCAACAGTCGATCGGGAATCTGTACATGCAAGAGAACATTCTATGGGTCAGACTGCACTCTCAAATCTCCGGACAACTGTTTCAACGACACCTGTCAACAGTCGATCGGGAATCTGTACATGCAAGAGAACATTCTATGGGTCAGACTGCACTCTCAAATCTCCGGACAACTGTTTCAACGACACCTGTCAACAGTCGATCGGGAATCTGTACATGCAAGAGAACATTCTATGGGTCAGACTGCACTCTCAAATCTCCGGACAACTGTTTCAACGACACCTGTCAACAGTCGATCGGGAATCTGTACATGCAAGAGAACATTCTATGGGTCAGACTGCACTCTCAAATCTCCGGACAACTGTTTCAACGACACCTGTCAACAGTCGATCGGGAATCTGTACATGCAAGAGAACATTCTATGGGTCAGACTGCACTCTCAAATCTCCGGACAACTGTTTCAACGACACCTGTCAACAGTCGATCGGGAATCTGTACATGCAAGAGAACATTCTATGGGTCAGACTGCACTCTCAAATCTCCGGACAACTGTTTCAACGACACCTGTCAACAGTCGATCGGGAATCTGTACATGCAAGAGAACATTCTATGGGTCAGACTGCACTCTCAAATCTCCGGACAACTGTTTCAACGACACCTGTCAACAGTCGATCGGGAATCTGTACATGCAAGAGAACATTCTATGGGTCAGACTGCACTCTCAAATCTCCGGACAACTGTTTCAACGACACCTGTCAACAGTCGATCGGGAATCTGTACATGCAAGAGAACATTCTATGGGTCAGACTGCACTCTCAAATCTCCGGACAACTGTTTCAACGACACCTGTCAACAGTCGATCGGGAATCTGTACATGCAAGAGAACATTCTATGGGTCAGACTGCACTCTCAAATATCCGGACAACTGTTTCAACGACACCTGTCAACAGTCGATCGGGAATCTGTACATGCAAGAGAACATTCTATGGGTCAGACTGCACTCTCAAATCTCCGGACAACTGTTTCAACGACACCTGTCAACAGTCGATCGGGAATCTGTACATGCAAGAGAACATTCTATGGGTCAGACTGCACTCTCAAATCTCCGGACAACTGTTTCAACGACACCTGTCAACAGTCGATCGGGAATCTGTACATGCAAGAGAACATTCTATGGGTCAGACTGCACTCTCAAATATCCGGACAACTGTTTCAACGACACCTGTCAACAGTCGATCGGGAATCTGTACATGCAAGAGAACATTCTATGGGTCAGACTGCACTCTCAAATATCCGGACAACTGTTTCAACGACACCTGTCAACAGTCGATCGGGAATCTGTACATGCAAGAGAACATTCTATGGGTCAGACTGCACTCTCAAATATCCGGACAACTGTTTCAACGACACCTGTCAACAGTCGATCGGGAATCTGTACATGCAAGAGAACATTCTATGGGTCAGACTGCACTCTCAAATCTCCGGACAACTGTTTCAACGACACCTGTCAACAGTCGATCGGGAATCTGTACATGCAAGAGAACATTCTATGGGTCAGACTGCACTCTCAAATCTCCGGACAACTGTTTCAACGACACCTGTCAACAGTCGATCGGGAATCTGTACATGCAAGAGAACATTCTATGGGTCAGACTGCACTCTCAAATCTCCGGACAACTGTTTCAACGACACCTGTCAACAGTCGATCGGGAATCTGTACATGCAAGAGAACATTCTATGGGTCAGACTGCACTCTCAAATCTCCGGACAACTGTTTCAACGACACCTGTCAACAGTCGATCGGGAATCTGTACATGCAAGAGAACATTCTATGGGTCAGACTGCACTCTCAAATCTCCGGACAACTGTTTCAACGACACCTGTCAACAGTCGATCGGGAATCTGTACATGCAAGAGAACATTCTATGGGTCAGACTGCACTCTCAAATCTCCGGACAACTGTTTCAACGACACCTGTCAACAGTCGATCGGGAATCTGTACATGCAAGAGAACATTCTATGGGTCAGACTGCACTCTCAAATATCCGGACAACTGTTTCAAGGACACCTGTCAACAGTCGATGGGAATCTGTACATGCAAGAGAACATTCTATGGGTCAGACTGCACTCTCAAATATCCGGACAACTGTTTCAACGACACCTGTCAACAGTCGATCGGGAATCTGTACATGCAAGAGAACATTCTATGGGTCAGACTGCACTCTCAAATATCCGGACAACTGTTTCAACGACACCTGTCAACAGTCGATCGGGAATCTGTACATGCAAGAGAACATTCTATGGGTCAGACTGCACTCTCAAATCTCCGGACAACTGTTTCAACGACACCTGTCAACAGTCGATCGGGAATCTGTACATGCAAGAGAACATTCTATGGGTCAGACTGCACTCTCAAATCTCCGGACAACTGTTTCAACGACACCTGTCAACAGTCGATCGGGAATCTGTACATGCAAGAGAACATTCTATGGGTCAGACTGCACTCTCAAATCTCCGGACAACTGTTTCAACGACACCTGTCAACAGTCGATCGGGAATCTGTACATCCAAGAGAACATTCTATGGGTCAGACTGGACTGCACTCTCAAATCTCCGGACAACTGTTTCAACGACACCTGTCAACAGTCGATCGGGAATCTGTACATGCAAGAGAACATTCTATGGGTCAGACTGCACTCTCAAATCTCCGGACAACTGTTTCAACGACACCTGTCAACAGTCGATCGGGAATCTGTACATGCAAGAGAACATTCTATGGGTCAGACTGCACTCTCAAATCTCCGGACAACTGTTTCAACGACACCTGTCAACAGTCGATCGGGAATCTGTACATGCAAGAGAACATTCTATGGGTCAGACTGCACTCTCAAATCTCCGGACAACTGTTTCAACGACACCTGTCAGCAGTCGATCGGGAATCTGTACATGCAAGAGAACATTCTATGGGTCAGACTGCACTCTCAAATATCCGGACAACTGTTTCAACGACACCTGTCAACAGTCGATCGGGAATCTGTACATGCAAGAGAACATTCTATGGGTCAGACTGCACTCTCAAATCTCCGGACAACTGTTTCAACGACACCTGTCAACAGTCGATCGGGAATCTGTACATGCAAGAGAACATTCTATGGGTCAGACTGCACTCTCAAATCTCCGGACAACTGTTTCAACGACACCTGTCAACAGTCGATCGGGAATCTGTACATGCAAGAGAACATTCTATGGGTCAGACTGCACTCTCAAATATCTGGACAACTGTTTCAAGGACACCTGTCAACAGTCGATCGGGAATCTGTACATGCAAGAGAACATTCTATGGGTCAGACTGCACTCTCAAATATCCGGACAACTGTTTCAACGACACCTGTCAACAGTCGATCGGGAATCTGTACATGCAAGAGAACATTCTATGGGTCAGACTGCACTCTCAAATATCCGGACAACTGTTTCAATGACACCCGTCAACAGTCGATCGGGAATCTGTACATGCAAGAGAACATTCTATGGGTCAGACTGCACTCTCAAATCTCCGGACAACTGTTTCAACGACACCTGTCAACAGTCGATCGGGAATCTGTACATGCAAGAGAACATTCTATGGGTCAGACTGCACTCTCAAATCTCCGGACAACTGTTTCAACGACACCTGTCAACAGTCGATCGGGAATCTGTACATGCAAGAGAACATTCTATGGGTCAGACTGCACTCTCAAATATCCGGACAACTGTTTCAACGACACCTGTCAACAGTCGATCGGGAATCTGTACATGCAAGAGAACATTCTATGGGTCAGACTGCACTCTCAAATATCCGGACAACTGTTTCAACGACACCTGTCAACAGTCGATCGGGAATCTGTACATGCAAGAGAACATTCTATGGGTCAGACTGCACTCTCAAATCTCCGGACAACTGTTTCAACGACACCTGTCAACAGTCGATCGGGAATCTGTACATGCAAGAGAACATTCTATGGGTCAGACTGCACTCTCAAATCTCCGGACAACTGTTTCAACGACACCTGTCAACAGTCGATCGGGAATCTGTACATGCAAGAGAACATTCTATGGGTCAGACTGCACTCTCAAATCTCCGGACAACTGTTTCAAGGACACCTGTCAACAGTCGATTGGGAATCTGTACATGCAAGAGAACATTCTATGGGTCAGACTGCACTCTCAAATATCCGGACAACTGTTTCAACGACACCTGTCAACAGTCGATCGGGAATCTGTACATGCAAGAGAACATTCTATGGGTCAGACTGCACTCTCAAATATCCGGACAACTGTTTCAATGACACCTGTCAACAGTCGATCGGGAATCTGTACATGCAAGAGAACATTCTATGGGTCAGACTGCACTCTCAAATCTCCGGACAACTGTTTCAACGACACCTGTCAACAGTCGATCGGGAATCTGTACATGCAAGAGAACATTCTATGGGTCAGACTGCACTCTCAAATCTCCGGACAACTGTTTCAACGACACCTGTCAACAGTCGATCGGGAATCTGTACATGCAAGAGAACATTCTATGGGTCAGACTGCACTCTCAAATCTCCGGACAACTGTTTCAACGACACCTGTCAACAGTCGATCGGGAATCTGTACATCCAAGAGAACATTCTATGGGTCAGACTGGACTGCACTCTCAAATCTCCGGACAACTGTTTCAACGACACCTGTCAACAGTCGATCGGGAATCTGTACATGCAAGAGAACATTCTATGGGTCAGACTGCACTCTCAAATCTCCGGACAACTGTTTCAACGACACCTGTCAACAGTCGATCGGGAATCTGTACATGCAAGAGAACATTCTATGGGTCAGACTGCACTCTCAAATCTCCGGACAACTGTTTCAACGACACCTGTCAACAGTCGATCGGGAATCTGTACATGCAAGAGAACATTCTATGGGTCAGACTGCACTCTCAAATCTCCGGACAACTGTTTCAACGACACCTGTCAACAGTCGATCGGGAATCTGTACATGCAAGAGAACATTCTATGGGTCAGACTGCACTCTCAAATCTCCGGACAACTGTTTCAACGACACCTGTCAACAGTCGATCGGGAATCTGTACATGCAAGAGAACATTCTATGGGTCAGACTGCACTCTCAAATCTCCGGACAACTGTTTCAACGACACCTGTCAACAGTCGATCGGGAATCTGTACATGCAAGAGAACATTCTATGGGTAGACTGCACTCTCAAATCTCCGGACAACTGTTTCAACGACACCTGTCAACAGTCGATCGCGAATCTGTACATGCAAGAGAACATTCTATGGGTCAGACTGCACTCTCAAATCTCCGGACAACTGTTTCAACGACACCTGTCAACAGTCGATCGGGAATCTGTACATGCAAGAGAACGTTCTATGGGTCAGACTGCACTCTCAAATCTCCGGACAACTGTTTCAACGACACCTGTCAACAGTCGATCGGGAATCTGTACATGCAAGAGAACATTCTATGGGTCAGACTGCACTCTCAAATCTCCGGACAACTGTTTCAACGACACCTGTCAACAGTCGATCGGGAATCTGTACATGCAAGAGAACATTCTATGGGTCAGACTGCACTCTCAAATATCCGGACAACTGTTTCAACGACACCTGTCAACAGTCGATCGGGAATCTGTACATGCAAGAGAACATTCTATGGGTCAGACTGCACTCTCAAATCTCCGGACAACTGTTTCAACGACACCTGTCAACAGTCGATCGGGAATCTGTACATGCAAGAGAACATTCTATGGGTCAGACTGCACTCTCAAATCTCCGGACAACTGTTTCAACGACACCTGTCAACAGTCGATCGGGAATCTGTACATGCAAGAGAACATTCTATGGGTCAGACTGCACTCTCAAATCTCCGGACAACTGTTTCAACGACACCTGTCAACAGTCGATCGGGAATCTGTACATGCAAGAGAACATTCTATGGGTCAGACTGCACTCTCAAATATCCGGACAACTGTTTCAACGACACCTGTCAACAGTCGATCGGGAATCTGTACATGCAAGAGAACATTCTATGGGTCAGACTGCACTCTCAAAACTCCGGACAACTGTTTCAACGACACCTGTCAACAGTCGATCGGGAATCTGTACATGCAAGAGAACATTCTATGGGTCAGACTGCACTCTCAAATATCCGGACAACTGTTTCAACGACACCTGTCAACAGTCGATCGGGAATCTGTACATGCAAGAGAACATTCTATGGGTCAGACTGCACTCTCAAATCTCCGGACAACTGTTTCAACGACACCTGTCAACAGTCGATCGGGAATCTGTACATGCAAGAGAACATTCTATGGGTCAGACTGCACTCTCAAATCTCCGGACAACTGTTTAACGAAACCTGTGATTCCCACGTTCAGAAGAGTCTGCCGACTACAACAAGCCCAAGCATATGGGCACTTTAATGTGTTTCTGTGCTAGACATGGTTCATTTTTTTGTGTTTTTTAGTGAAGCCATGGCTCATATCTTGCTGTTTTTCTGTCCTAGCCATGGCTCATATCTTAGCTTGTGTGTGCTGGCCATGGCTCATATCTTGGTGTGTGTCATGTTAGTCATATCTCATAACTCGGTGTGTCCGTGTTAATCATGTCTCATATCTTTATGTGTGTCTGTGTTTAGTCATATCTCATATCTTAGTGTGTACCAGTGTTAGTCATATGTCATATCTTTGTGTGTGCATGTCTGGGTTAGTGATATCTCATATCTTTGTGTGCATGTTTATGTTAGTCATATCTCATATCTTTGTGTGTGCATGTCTGTGTTTGTCACATCTCATATCCTTGTGTGTGCATGGCTATGTTAGTCCCATCTCATATCTTTGTGTGTGCATATCTATGTTAGTCATATCTCTGATCTTTTTGTGCATGTCTATGTTAGGCATGTGTCATATCTTTGTGTGTGCATGTCAATGTCAGTTATATCTCATATCTTTATGTGCATATTTATGTTAGTCATGTGTCATATATCTTGATGTGTGTCAGTGTTAGTCATGCCTCGTATCGCTGTATGAATGTCTGTGTTAGTCACATCTCATATCTTTGTGTGTGCATGTCTGTGTTAGTCACATCTCATATCTTTGTGTGTGCATGTCTGTGTTAGTCACATCTCATATCTTTGTGTGTGCATGTCTGTGTTAGTCACATCTCATATCTTTGTGTGTGCATGTCTGTGTTAGTCACATCTCATATCTTTGTGTGTGCATGTCTGTGTTAGTCACATCTCACATCTTTGTGTGTGCATGTCTGTGTTAGTCACATCTCACATCTTTGTGTGTGCATGTCCGTGTTAGTCACCTCTAGTGACTCGGGCAGATGGTGCTCGTAAACCTGGGAGGGCCGACCATCTAAGGGCAGAATCCCCCTACAGAAAAGACAACCTGCTGCATTGCAGGAAGATTGGGGACAATCAAAGGCTAGGGAAAGCAAACCCGAATAAAATGCTGGCTGAAATCGGATGCACTGGGCCACTGGCCCAGAACACAGTGCAACGTATTAACGGGTGTTCAGTCAGAGTGGATCTGACAGACTCTAATTGTGATGTTCTGTATGTGGGGGCGATCAACACACTTAGCCTGACAGCTGACTTCATATGAGAGTCTGGGATCCTTACTCTGATTGAGTCCTGAACACAGAGAGAGAGAGAGAGAGAGAGAGAGATAACTGTTTGTCTGCAACGCAAGTATTCAGCTTTATACTATCTAGGAGATACTTATCTTAATAGGACACTTACAGATATATAATTTATTCCCGAGTTCTGTTCATATATATATGCTATAATCACGATTACACATGCGTGACAGACTTCACAAGTGATAGCAACTCTTTTAGGTTGCTTAGCTGGCAGTGCACCGTAATATGATAATGCATAGTCTTTCGTGGCACTTCCCTGTGTCGAGGAGTAAGGGCTAGAAGGTCAAATTAGCTTGGAAGACCTGTCTGGTAAAATTATTACTGTAGCAATACGTTCTTCAAGGTTTCAAAGAACCTATGATCATCTAGATGGACAAGATGAAAACAAACTAAAAGACAAGCAGAGTTATTGATGATAAAACTCGATACAAGGAAAACAAACCAAACGACTAGCAGAGTTATTGAAGACAAAACCCGAAACATGGAAAACAAACCAAACGACTAGCAGAGTTATTGAAGACAAAACCCGATACAAGGAAAACAAACCAAAAGACTAGCAGAGTTATTGATGACAAAACCCGATACAAGGAAAACATTTCCAAAAGACTAGCAGAGTTATTGATGACAAAACCCGATACAAGGAAAACATTTCCAAAAGACTAGCAGAGTTATTGATGACAAAAACCTATACAAGGAAAACATTTCCAAAATACTAGCAGAGTTATTGATGACAAAACCCGATACAAGGAAAACAAACCAAAAGACTAGCAGAGTTATTGATGACAAAAACCTATACAAGGAAAACAAACCAAAAGACTAGCAGAGTTATTGATGACAAAACCCGATACAAGGAAAACAAACCAAAAGACTAGCAGAGTTATTGATGACAAAACCCGATACAAGGAAAACAAACCAAAAGACTAGCAGAGTTATTGATGACAAAACCCGATACATGGAAAACATTTCCAAAAGACTAGCAGAGTTATTGATGACAAAACCCGATACAAGGAAAACATTTCCAAAAGACTAGCAGAGTTATTGATGACAAAAACCTATACAAGGAAAACATTTCCAAAATACTAGCAGAGTTATTGATGACAAAACCCGATACAAGGAAAACAAACCAAAAGACTAGTAGATTATTGATGACAAAAACCTATACAAGGAAAACATTTCCAAAAGACTAGCAGAGTTATTGATGACAAAACCCGATACAAGGAAAACAAACCAAACGATTATCAGAGTTATTGATGACAAAACCCGATACAAGGAAAACATTTCCAAAAGACTAGCAGAGTTATTGATGACAAAAACCTATACAAGGAAAACATTTCCAAAAGACTAGCAGAGTTATTGATGACAAAACCCGATACAAGAATAACATTTCCAAAAGACTAGCAGAGTTATTGATGACAAAACCCGATACAAGGAAAACAAACCAAACGATTAGCAGAGTTATTGATGACAAAACCCGATACAAGGAAAACATTTCCAAAAGAATAGCAGTTATTGATGACAAAACCCGATACAAGGAAAACATTTCCAAAAGACTAGCAGAGTTATTGATGACAAAACCCGATACAAGGAAAATATTTCCAAAAGATTAACAGAGTTATTGATGACAAAACCCGATACATGGAAAACATTTCCAAAAGACTAGCAGAGTTATTGATGACAAAACCCGATACAAGGAAAACATTTCCAAAAGACTAGCAGAGTTATTGATGACAAAACCTGATACATGGAAAACATTTCCAAAAGACTAGCAGAGTTATTGATGACAAAACCCGATACAAGGAAAACAGTAGTTAATCCGGTATGAAAATGATACCACCCCCCTGAGCTCACCATCCCTGAAGCAAATCGAGCCCCCCAGCCCCCTCGAGTTTGGGGTGTCCCTCAAATCTACCTTTTTTTAGATCGTTTTGAAATCGGACGGTGTCCAGAAACCCTACCGGGACCCCTTAAGTTTGGGTTACCCAAACTCGAGGGGGGCTGGGGGGTTTTAATTTGCTTCAGGGATGGTGAGCTCAGGGGGTAGTATCATTTTCATACCGGATTAACTACTCAGGAAAAAACAGTTAGAGAGTGTAGCTCTATAGATATATGATATGGCGCCAGGCAAAAATCATTGTGCGTGGCTAGTGTGGGGATCTACTACAACCTGTGGGAGGACGTGCAGGGGTTCGTACTGCTGGATTCATAATGATAGATTGCGAAAAGGTGGCGGTACAACACCGTGTAGAGAATGCGGAGTGGGCGTCTCAAACAAGCTTAGTCTCTGTGTAAGATGTGGGTACCATAACGCACACACCAGAGAAAGCAAGGCACGTGCAAGAGCCTTTCACAAGGAGTTTACACGCCTAGCGCTAATCGAGATTTCCTATTAGAGAAATGAGGGCTAATGGCTATAGACATACAACATGCCTACTGTTAAGCAGTTGCGAATAGAAGCAAAGAGTTACGGGTTAGAAGGCTACTCAAAGATGAGGAAACCTGAATTGACACAATTAATCACAGATGCCCGACAACAAGTCCAACGTGAGCGCATAGCTCGTGGAGTAAAAAGTGGAAACTTAACTAGACGATACCCTGCCATGTTTAGTCTTAACTATGATGATCCCCAGAGGCTGGAAAAGCTGCGTCATGAACTAAAGATGTTTAATGCTGAGATAACTGCTACATTGCGAGCTCGTAAATATGAGCAAGCTGTCAAGAAAAAACCAAAACTTCGACTGCCAGCTCTGAGAAAGTGGATCGCAAGAATGAGCTTGCAATGGAAAGCCCGGCGGGTCTTAGGGCCCCTTCATCGCAGAGGAGAGCCCCCGGCTCGCAAGATCGCAAGGGAGGGTGAGAGAATACTTCAGGAGCTCATCCCGATAGACGGGGAATCGCGAGGAAGACGGGTCATCATCTGGAAATTCTTCCGAGGTCTATCGAGGTTCGTTGAAAATGGTAACACCCCTGTCGATCGTGCGATGGAGAGGGTAGCTGAACTGCAGACAGCTTTCTATCTCAGATATAGCTACACAATTCAGATCCGTCACATCGAGACTGGTAAAATCATGCTTTTCCACCCAAATGAACTTGGCAGTCGACGTGGCAGTAACCTATTGACCACACATGCCGCAGCTCGTCAGTGGCTAGAGGAACAGGAAGAAAAGCGTTTGGGGAATGAAAAGAAGCCCAATACAAAATGGATTTTCCTACGTTGGGTACAGGTCGAGATCAAGGCTATTCTGACCAATGAACTGCTGGTAGGAAACGGTCGATTACCAGACTGGCTGCGAAACAAGAAAGGGCTCGTTGCGCTGGACGGCTACAACGATAATTTCTGTTTCTTCCGGTGCCTAGCTGTTCATCGAGGATCCAGATCACACCGTTGTACTGCGAAAGCGCACGAACTAGCCAGATCTTTCTTTGGGGTAAATGTTGACCTTACTAAAACACCAAAGCTACTGTTCGCAGACTTTAAATTGGCCGAGGAGCATTTTCGTCTGGGCATACGAGTTTACGAGCCGAGTGAGGATGGCATCTGGAAGCTTATAAGACAACCAGCACACTATTCTGAAATAGGCATCGAACCAATAACGCTTTCTATCTACAACGAACATGCTTCGCTGATCACTGACATCAAGAAACTAGCCAACATCTATGCTTGCGGACACTGTAATCAGCGGTGCACGCAGTCAACTAGCCTGCAGCGACACGTCACTCGTTGTCAAAAGGGGGAAACCAAAGTCATTTGTAAGGGTGAGAAAGTGATACGCCTCCAATCTGCCTATGAAAAAGCCTTCGATCCTAAGTCAAGTGCCAGTCTCGCCTCGATACAGTGGATCGAGCACGAAGCACAAGCCCGAGGGTTACACATTCACCATGCTCACTGTGGTCACGGTGGGGAGCGGGAGATCGCAGGTGCTCCTGTAGACGGGTATGAGCCAATCACGAGGACAGTGTTTCAATTCCACGGTTGTTATTTCCACGGATGCCCTGACCACTGTAAGCAGGACGAAACTAGAAAAATAATCAAAAAGACACGACAGGGAATAAAGGAGGAGGCCGTCTATGTTCGAGATATACTCAAGAAGACCCGTCAGCAAGAACGAAAAATCGTAAACGCTGGGTACAACTTGGTGGTCGTGTGGGAATGTCGAAAGCCTCCGCGTTTAAATATCCCAATGCCTGCAGAAAGAACTGTTACATATCAACATTTTATCTTTTATGACTTCGAAGCTTTACTCGACAAAACGAAGAGAAATAAACCCACCCTCGACCTCACATATGAAAACGAACACACACCGATCTCAGTGTCGATAGGGGATACTCTAGACCGTCAACCAACACATATTTGTGACGCCGACCCAAAAGCTTTGACAAACAAATTCAGGCTAGAACTCCAGCGACGAGCTGCAATCTTAAGGGCTGAGGTCGAGACCCAGTTTCTACCAGACGACATCACTTTACTGTCTCAGAAGCAGCAAAATAAGATACGAGATTGGTGCTCGCAGGTCCCGGTATTAGGTTTCAACTCGGGCAAATACGATCTGAACCTCATCAAGCAATACTTTGTAGAAGAGCTCGCCGACACCTGTAAAAAAGTCTTTGTAGCCAGTAAAGGCACAAAAATAATGTTCCTAGTAACACCCGAGTTCAAATTCTTGGATATCATCAACTATTTAGGCCCTGGTGCCTCCTACGACAACTGGATCAAAGCCTACGGGTGTCAGCAGACAAAGTCGTGGTTCCCATACGAATGGTTTGACAGTCCGAACAAACTGACCTATCCAGGCCTTCCAGACTACCCTGCATGGTTCTCTCGGTTGAAAAATGCGTACCCCCTGTCTAAGACAGAATGGGGTGACTGTCAATGTATCTTCAGAGAGAAAGGAATGACAACTTTCGCAGATTGGCTACGTTACTACAACGACCTCGACGTAGGTCCTGGCATTGAAGCGGCTGAGAAGATGAGAACCTACTACGGCGAAAAAGGCATCGATATATTTAAAGACGCTGTTTCACTGCCAGGGGTGTCCCTACAGTATCTATTAAGGGGTACACCAGAAGGGTCCTTCTATGCTCCAGGTAAAAAGGCATACACGTATTTGAAAGCTGCAGTAACTGGAGGTCCCTCGATAGTCTTCACCCGTTATCACGAAGCGGGGGTCACACGAATCCGCTCGCATCAAAATCCTAAAGCAAAACGCTGTAAGCGGGCAGTTGGATATGACGCAAACGCCCTATATCTTTCTACAATGCTTCAGGACATGCCAGCTGGTAAAGAGAAGGTAATCGAGCTTAAAGAGCCTGAGGTTGATGCGCCCAGGGTACGTGATCTGGTCTTAAGCGGTCGATTGTTTGGTTTCGTCAGGTGCAAGCTTGCCGTACCACGAACACTATGGAAAAAATTCGAGGAAATGCCACCGATATTTATAAACCGTGAAGTTCCAGAAGCTGCCGTGCCTCAAGAAATGAAGGATTATTTGAAGCAGACAGATCGAAAACGTTCTTCCACAAAGAAACTGCTGGGTGTCCTTGAGGCCGATGACATTCTGGTATACACACCGCTGCTAAAGTGGTACTTGCAGCATGGACTAGAGCTCCAAGCCGTTTATACAATAATTCACTATAAGCCAGAAAAATGCTTGGCTTGGTTCGTCAAGGAAGTCACTAAGGCACGCCGACTGGGTGATGTTGACAAAGAGAAGGCACTCCTAGCCGAAATACACAAACTGATAGGAAACTCAAGCTACGGAAAACTAATCGAAGCCTTGGAGCGACACACCAACGTCTGCTACACAAAAGACGAGGAAACCGTGGACCGTGCACTACGTTCAGCCTGGTTCGATGATCTCACCGAAATAGGTGATGCCTACGAAATAAAAAGCCGCAAGCCTCGGGTATGTATATACAGACCATTCCAAGTCGGAATCGCGGTGTATCAGTTGGCAAAACTTCGCATACTTGAATTCTATTACGACTTCCTGGATCGGTTCGTCGACCGTCAAGACTTTGAGCTCATTCAAATGGACACCGATTCACTATACTTCGCTCTGAGCACCACCACACTAGAGGCTGCAGTTCGGCCAGAGCTCAAAGAAGAGTTTGCTAAGTGCAAAAAAGACTGGCTTTCTTGGGATACCTGGAGCGGACGAACTCCGGGCCTGTTCAAGCTCGAATTCTCAGGGCATCGAGCTATTGCTCTGTGCTCGAAATGTTATTTCGTCGATGGTAAGAAAAAGAGCAAACATTCGTGTAAGGGGATGTCGGCGAGGCTTAATAACCTGACATGGGAACGGTACAAGTTGGCTCTCTACGGTTTCAAAGACCATGCTGTGAACCGCGGCTTTCGTATGCATAACGGGCAGATGACCACCTACCACCAAGAAAAGCTCGGGCTCAGTGCATACTACGACAAGCGACGGGTCTTGCCTGATGGGATCCACACGGAACCCATTGAGTACACCGCTGCCTAGTCAGTAGCGTATATATGCTTACCTTGGAACACTATAACATCCCCCACGCCGTCTCTCTCGAGATCCCTTTCACGTATACCCGTAAATGTATAATCTTGGGGACTAGAGGCGAGAACTATACTCTGAATGACCACCCAAAAGCGCATGTTTGAGGTACCAATTTTAACGACGTCCCCCTGCGACAAGCCCATAAGGGCCTCGTTAGTCGGAGGTGGTGAACCGGGGCACTGTTGATGCTGAGCTTCTACTAGGACTAAAGGCATAGATGGATTATCATGACGCGCCATGGGTTCAAATGATTGAGAGTATTCGTCCTCCGGACGGGTAAAAGCCTCGCGCAGCGCCTCCGGACGGGTAAAAGCCTCGCGCAGCGCCTCCGGACGGGTAAAAGCCTCGCGCAGCGCCTCCGGACGGGTAAAAGCCTCGCGCAGCGCCTCCGGACGGGTAAAAGCCTCGCGCAGCGAAGGGTATATATCATATACATGCATACCTCGAAATTCTATAACGTCCCCGAGACGAGCACTAGAACTTACTAAGTTATTATCAAGCACACCAGTAAATCTAATATCAGAAGCATTCCAGTCCTGTGGGTACTCTACAGTTTGAATCTCCACCCAAAATCGCTCCTCCCCATTACAAACTTTTACGATGTCCCCTGATTTCAATCGCTGAAGCTCTTCATCGGGTGGGGCCCAAAATGTGCCTGGGTGTCGACGATGCATTTCTTGGGCATCTATTAGGAACATTGTTTCTGATGACGCCGTTAGATTACATGAGTCTCCTTGGGTTCAATTGATTGCAAGAATCTTACCTGGAGGAAGCTCTGTCCCCTCAGGAACAATCATCAACTCTTCACGCACAAACCCACGCTGTGGACCATCTTCCAAATAGTATACCGCAGGCTGGCCATTCTGCCGCAATACATTTCGGATCGAATGCAGGGTCACAGACCACACGGGGTCAGTAGCACGTTTTCGACCACCCTCGAGCTCGCCAGGCTGGTACAAATACCGAACCATTGCATCAGACGGGATCAGCGGCTCCTCGAGCCCTACAGGGCGTCCTGGAACGACAGATGAGGGTTGCGCAGTCACTCTCTGAAGTTTAATGGCATCCACAGGCTTCTTACCTGTCAGCCGAGTCGGCTCATTGTTTAAAGCCGCAACAACCGCAGGGAGTCGAGCCACCCATTCTGCAGACCGCTCAGAAGACCCACGGGCAGCAAGCAATAGCTCCTGAGCATACTGGTGACCAAAAAGCCGCTCGGCCAGAGTCCGGTTAAAACGTTCTACTATACCTTGGTCTCTATGGAGGTCCACACGCCCACGCCGTATTTCAGTCCCATGTTTTGCCATAAGTGATGATACCGAGCCCATGAATTCTCTTCCCGGGTCGACCTGAAGAAGCTTTGGAAAATCCATAGGGCTCCGTTTATAAATCCTCTCAAGGGCGTCTGCAACCTCTTGTGAATCTTTTGTAGCCAAGGGCTCTGCCTCTTTGTACCGGGAGGCTATATCGACGAGGGTCAAGGCGTATTTGTACGTGCGTCGTTTCACACGATCATGCGGCAGATATAATAAATCCGCTTGATGAACTTCGTTTGGCGCAGTCACGTTAAAATGTGGCCGTGGTATTCGTCGAGGAGCAGGTAAATAGAGCTGCCATATGTCTTGTTTCGAGAGCCAGTCCCGAGCATCCTTTTTGCTAACTCGGGCTGCCGCAGCAAGCTTCGGGATGGCCGCCAGCCCACGCCAATAGCCTTGAGGACTGTAGTAGAATTTCTCCATGATTGCTGACGTGCCGTCGGAGTCCTCCGGACAGGTAAAAGCCTCGCGCAGCGACTTCTCTGCCATAGAAAACTTCTTCAGTTTAGGAATATTTTCTACTACCTCCTTCGCGACTTTTTTTTAAGGCCCATCCCGAAGCGTGATTTCGCAGCCATAATCGCAGAAACCGTCTTAGCATCACGCTTTTCCCAGTCTGGAGCATCTGATAGTGCAATCTGCGATGCGGTAGCTGCCAGTACATCATCGGCATGATTCCGTCCGGGGGTATCTTTATGGGCTGCGTAGGCAACGTCGTGGTTTAGACAGGCACGATCAAGACTATTCACACCCCTATAGCCCTGAGAGAGGCGTTTGGCAATCTTGGTAAACGGCCCGCAATATGAGTATTTTCCAGTGTTTTGAAAAGTTCCACCCGGGACATCTTCAGATGGGACCCCTTTGGGGAGACGCATATGCATCTCGGGCAGAGGTAGGGCATTCATAGCACTGTTCAGAAGCCCAGCACCTTCGCTGCGCGAGGAGGACGCAGAAAGAATTTGACTCTTTCTAGCCCCACAGACCGTGCAAACACCTCTCTTGGCTGGTCGGTTGTTCTTTAGAGTTATAGTCTCCTCATTTGAAGTGGGAGTGTGTTGTTTACAGCGAAGGCAGTACATCTCTTCCTAAATATAGAAGTATGGAAATCTTAAATTTAGATCTTGATGAATCGAATCCACACGAGCACAACACCATTGGCTGCTTCCTAGTAGCATCCGTTGTGTAATTTGCGGCCCGTCCGGATGTGGTAAAACAAACCTGATGCTCAATCTCCTCCTAAGAAAGGATTTCCTTAAATACAATAGACTGCATATATACTCAAAATCCCTTAGACAAGAGAAATACCAGTGGCTGCAGGACTGGGCGGATGCCATTAAATCGGTCACTGGGAAAGAGGTAGCCTCGTTTCACAGCATATCAGATGATATCATCCCAGTAGAGAGTCTGAACAAAAACGAACGTAGCATTATGGTATTTGATGACGTTATGTTGGAAAAACAAACCCCCATCGAGAAATACTTCAGCCAAGGCCGTCACGGTGGTGCGGATTCATTCTATCTAACGCAGAATTATTTCAGGATTCCCAAACAAACGATTCGAGATAATTGTAACATGCTTATCATATTTAATCAAGACACGAAAAACTTGCGCGCCATACATGACACCTATGTGTGTGGTGACATGCCTTTCGAAGAATTTCGAAACTTCTTTAGTGCGTGCACGCGCGAGCCGTACGGGTTCTGTTGTATCGATCTGACCAGCCGGGCCTATGATGGTCGGTATCGATGTGGATTTGATCGATTCTACATACCGAAGTCATCTATTTAAAGTAGGGATGAAATCTATTTAAAGTAGGGATGACATCTATTTGAAGTAAGGATGTGGCGCAAAGTAACCGACATGCGCGATCGTACAGCCCTCGTCCGGAACTACCTAGCACTCAGGGACCAGGCTCGGCAACGCCTTCAAACAGAATCACTAGGGGAGTCGTCTCTGCAGGAAGAGGCAGCCAGACTTTTCAAACCAATCACCTCACACCAAGCAGCGGAGATAGGAAAAGTCACAGCCGCAATAGAGCGCTTGCCAGCACCTTCGCTGCGCGAGGCTTTTACCCGTCCGGAGGACACCGACGGCACGTCAAGACAAGCCTACGCACTCCACGGAGCGGCACCTTCGCTGCGCGAGGCTTTACCCGTCCGGAGGACACCGACGGCACGTCAAGACATGCCTCTGCCGGTAGAAGATGCCCCCACGCTATATATTAGTCCCGACCAAGGGTTGGATATTGAAGTGATAAGGCGCCACGGATTTAAGCCCCCCAGCGAACTCAACCTCAGCGACACACAAGTAATCACCAACACCCTCAATGAGGTCAATCGCATCAACCGATATGTACTGGGAGCGGAAAAAAAGCGTAAAGCCACCACAGAAGAAAGAAAGCAGCAATTAACGATGGAAAAGGACGCTCTAAAACAATATAGTGAACGTCTTCGCCTACTAACACAGGGTTACAGGCTCGTCCGATCTAGTGGGGCTACTTCGCTGCGCGAGGCTTTTACCCGTCCGGAGGACGCTACAGGTAGTGGGTTGAAACTAAAGGGAAACCGGTTTGGATCCCTCACAATCGACCCGCAAGCTTTGCAGGCGGGGAAACTGCGGGCGTTCGACAATGGTGACAATCTTGTGTTCGAAGCCCCGGCAGATGATTCGCTTTACACTCTCCTCACAAAACGCTTTTTAAAAACGATGCAATATACCCCCGAGGCTGTCAAAACTTTCCAGCGGCTGGCTGAACTTGCCGGCTTGCCTCTCCATGGGCGAAAGAGCAAAAAACACCAGCTGATAAGGTCCTCCGGACGGGTAAAAGCCTCGCGCAGCGAAGGTGGGGCTTTGCAATATTATAAGGATCCAGAAGCGCTAGTTGAAAGGCTACAGCTATTAGCTGCCTCGAAGCGTGCAGGTAATACGGGCCTTGATAATGAAATTTCGGCTATTTTAGACGAGCTCCTTCGCAGTGGCGCGGCTCCTAAGGCTTTGATTCTCGAATTGAACAGAAGCCTCCTATAAGTGCATACCCCAAATGGAGTTTCAGTTACAGAAGATTGAAAGCCATCTTCGCCCTAAAGAGGGTAACTCTTTCGTATTTTCGTCAAACAGCACCGACTGGACAACCACCTTCTCTCCGCCCTTTTACCTCGAACCCAACAATAAGTACGAATTAGCTCTAGTCAATTTGGAGACATATAACGCTGTCCCCAACATTACAGAAAGTAATAATACTTTCGTCTACAGCCCAGACGCAGGGGTTACCTGGAAGACAATTTCATTACCAGAAGGAAGCTATGAACTCGCTCAAATCAACGATGAGATTCAATGCCAGCTGAAGGGCAGCGGTGATTGGAATTCTGAGACGCAGGCACATTACATAGTTGTAGGAGCAAACAGGGCGACATTACGTGCCAACATCGAGATTACGAACCCTAGCTACAGAGTTGACATGAGCAAATCTACCATTGCGTCGACTCTCGGATTCGAGCCGAGGGTGCTATCCACTACTGGATTCCACACAGGGGACAAACCAGTAGACATTTCAACACTTAGTAGCATACTTGTAAACTGCGATCTAGTCGGTGGTTCTTACCTGAATGGCACCAACCACCCCGTTCTGTACAGCTTCTACCCAGGCGTACAACCTGGATTTAAGATCATTGAGACTCCACACAATTTGGTTTATTTGCCGGTAAGCCAGCGTGGCAGTATTCAAAGAATACGCTTGTGGCTAACGGATCAGAATGGCTCTCAATTGAATCTCCGAGGGGAACGAATTACAGCTAGATTACATCTTCGGCAGATTTGAAGTAAAATTCTTACATTAAACATTTTGACTGTCATTATAGAAAATCTTCTAAGCTACCATGTTGATAATTTCGCGGAACGTGGCAGAGGGAAACCGGCGGATGAAAAGACAGCGCTATGTAATCGGAAAAGGCCTGTCGGACTGGATACAACCCGTGGTGCGGGCCATTGGGGGTGTCGGTAAATTCGTTGTGGCAAACAAAGGCGCTATAGCAAATGTAGCGGACGTGGCCGGTAAAGTTGCTAAGGCCGGCGCTACAACCGCAGCCTCAATTAAGCAAATCGCTGACATTGTCCGCAGCAAAGCACGCTCGTCCACGCGAGCCGCTACAGGGCCGGAGAGAGTTATCTCTGAAAAAACCTTAGAGATTCTGCATGGGCTTGCGGCCCCCACGACTGAAGCGGCACGTCAAAATATCAACAGTCGGATAGCAGGCTCGGGTTTTAGGAAAATTCTTTATTAGAAAATAGAATTGTTTCTATATCTGAAGTAAATTTTCTATGGCGGATACACAAGAAATTACCGATGAAATGTTGACTCTTGTAGAGCAGACGCTTGTTGACGAGAGCATCGAGTCGTACGTCTACAAGGAGTATCACCCACAAAACCCCGCCACAATAAACAACAATCAGGATATAGCAATCGAAGTAAACTTCCAAGACGTTTACACACACCCGTCTAAAAGTTTTCTCAATGTTGAAGGGAGGCTAGCATCCGGCACAGAAGTCGACTACACACCTACAACGCTTGCTTCGCTCGTAAATAACGCCGTTATGTACATGTTCTCGCGGCTAAGGTACCGGCTCAATGATCAAGATATTGAGAATGTTCTCAACCCTGGCCAAGCCACAACAATTAAGGGCCTGTTGACATATGGAGATGATTTTTCAAAGGCCGAGGGTCTTAACATGTGCTGGCAAAAAGATACCTCAGCGGCGGCTGAATCAGCTAATACTGGGTTGGAGGCCCGACGGCAGCTAGTAGTGGTCAAGCCGAATCCAAGCGGGACGTTTTCGTTCTGCGTCCCGTTAAGCCACCTGTTCGGTTTTTGCGAGGACTACCGCAAGGTGGTTTATGGTTGTAAACATTCGTTGATATTATCTCGTGAATCAGATACCAAAGGTATATTTCGCGATGCTGCGGCGCCTAGAGGGAAAGTCACGCTAACTAAGCTTGCCTGGGTAATACCGCACGTCATGCCTTCTTTGGCTGCCAAGACAGAATTAGTAGAGCAGATAGCCAAGAAAGTTAAAGTGCCGATATCTTTTCGAGCTCTTCAATGCGAAAGCTTTGCCGTGCCGGAAGCCAGTTCGTTTACCTGGACTCTCTCCATTACGTCGGGCACTGAAAAACCACGATGGCTTTTGGTGGCTTTCCAAACCAACCGCGATAGCCAGACCAGCAATCCGGCTTGCTTTGACCATGTAAATTTAACTGACATTCATGTGAGGTTAAATACCGATCAGTATCCTGACTCCGAGGAAAAAATGGACTTTGTACAGCGAAAGATTTCCAGGGCTTACAAGAGGTTATGTGACTTTAAGGCAGAATACTATGGTATTGAGGGGAGCGTGTCCTCAAACCAGGTGACTCCGCTCGAATTTGTAGAATTATACCCAATCCACGTCATCGATGTCCGCAGACAGTCGGAGCGGTTGAAAACGGCCGTCCAAACCGTACAGGTCAGGGCGACTTTTGGAAACAACGTGCCAGCAGGAACCATGGCCTACGCAGTGCTCATTAGCGACCGGCTGCTGACGCTAGAGTCTGACGGCACGAAATTTAGCAAATTGTATTAAACAAAAATCTCCATCAATATACAGTATAGGAAAATGAAGTATACTCCTTTTGGGTTAACACTTACGCAGGGGCAGAAAGAATCATTGGCAAAAGCCGCCCATGATGGGGTAGGCGTTACTATTCGGCTGACGGTTGAGCAGCTTCATGGCGACGATACCCTGGGGCTCACTAAGCGCCAAATAGCTCACCTTGAGAAGAAACGCGCCGCCAGTGCTGGGGCCGAGCTCGTTATTTCCAAAACACAGCTAGCGGCTCAAAAAACGGGTGGGTTTCTCCCGTTTTTGCCCTTAATATTAGGCGGGCTCGCTGCAGCGGGGTCGCTAGCAGGAGGTAGTGCGGCTATCGCGAAAGCAGTCGACGATAAAAAAGCGAGTGCTCGAGCCCAGGCTGAGGCCGAGCGCCACAATCGTGAGGTTGAGAAACAGCTTGCTGCAGGTTCGGGGTTGTTTTTGGCACCTAGCACGGGGCGCGGCATGTGCCCCAAATGCAAGGGGTCAGGGCTCTACTTGGCGCCCCAAAAAAAGTAGAACCCCTGAGCAATTTTGATATTGAAAAGGCCGGCCGTACCATCCCCCACTTTCGTGGCGTGTTTTCGCGAAACACCCTGCCTAACAAGATTTCTCAGAAAGAATGCGGCATAGTTAATCTCGACTCCAGCAGTGGTGGGGGCACCCACTGGGTGGCGTATTACAAAGATGGCCGTACGATTTGTTATTTCGATAGTTTTGGGTTGGATCCCCCCAAGGAACTCGTGGAATATCTGTCCTCCTCACGGGTAAAAGCTTCGCGCAGCGAGGGTCTTCCTATACAGACACAGACGTTCCAACTGCAGAGACCCGAAGAGGTTATCTGCGGCCACCTATGTCTTCGAGTGTTGTGTGAACTCGCAGCTGGAAATGCTTTTAAAAATGTGATCTTACACATAGCTAAACAGAGAGTGTGATGCCTGTGGATAAGTTTTATATGGGTCATAGCACCGGCTGTGGAGCGGCGGCGGCCTCGTGGGGCAGCCCAGTCGGCCTCGTACATAGGGCTGGCGATACTATGCTTGGTGACCTATCATTGGGGGGCTTTCAGCTGAAAGACGTAGGGAACCCTTTAGAGGCTAGCGATGCGGCTACTAAAGAGTATGTTGACGCACGTGATGTCCTGCCTCTATCCGGAGGAAGTATGAGCGGTGCTCTCCATATGGGTGGCAACGAAATTGCGGGTCTTGCTGATCCACAAACAGATCAAAGCGCGGCAACCAAAAAATACGTTGACGCCCTCGTTATATCCACAATGGATATATTAAACGCTAAAGTCCTACAGCTGGATGGATCAAAAGCACCAACCCACGACATTAAGTGGGGTCATCACAAAATATCCGAGCTCGCCGACCCCGAAGCACCCCAAGACGCGGCCACTAAGGCATATGTTGAGGACACCATAAAAGATGAGCTCGTGAGAGCCTTGGGGCAACGCTACGATATATATGAGATTTCCTTGCAATGGACGTTATCTAGGACCTTATCGATCACCCCGATTGGGAACCCTCAGCTTACACAGGATCCGCGTAACGAAGGCGACAGCAAAGCAATCCTTTCCATAAGAGCGCCTGGGGTCTATAAGATTCAGTTGGTAGGACTGCGCAATGGGAGTATCCGCGAGTCGATTGACCTCTCGCTGCATATAGGCCCTCCCCCTGCGTTAGTGTTACAACATACGATAACACCCTACAGCCATTTCAACACCTCGGGAGTGTGTGTGATATCACAACCCTCGTCTTTAGAATTATCGATATCGATATCATCTGTGCGACCACCCATCAGTACTAATACAAAGTTCCTTAAAATAAAGGCAACACTCCTCCTTGAAAAACTGCAGTAGTTCGGGTCAATTCAACAAATATATTAGTTTTTAATATTGAATATGCCAGTATTACTACTATGCCAGTAGACAAGTTCTTGCAAGGTTCAAGCAATGAGCACAGACCTAAGGTCTGGGCCACGAGGAATTGCTTCGCCAACCTCGGAGATGTTCGAGGATTCGATGATCCGGGGGGCGCGGGGGTGATTTATGGGATGGAGTTAGCCAAAGGAGGCCTTTATCGGCGGGCCGCCATAGAAAGTCATACAAGT
This sequence comes from Megaustenia siamemsis, assembly GCA_032433765.1. Taxonomy (NCBI): domain Eukaryota; kingdom Metazoa; phylum Mollusca; class Gastropoda; order Stylommatophora; family Ariophantidae; genus Megaustenia; species Megaustenia siamemsis. Next base: position 89,124,120 of record JAVIAB010000001.1, on the reverse strand, counting down.
GGTTTTGAACCCAATTGGGAGCTCAGGCTGGACCTAGCCATGCGCTATATAGATTTGCAAAGTCCGGCCGAGGGTGGTATTACAAAAGTGGTATGGCTAATGAACGCTGGCAGCATGTTTGTCGGCTATCGCCCGTCCGGCGCAGAGCCGATGACCCTCAATGGGCACGTTAATTCTTACTACCTGGGTCCGAAGGGAGTTAACGTTGCGAAGTTACAGGCTCAAACAACGGTTCCAAGAGACCTAGAAATCTTAAGAAAACCCCCAAAGGGGTCCGTGATATATCTAGAAATTGAGACGGGCAGTATGCTCCCCAGCGCCCCGATCGAGATTTTGCCTGGGGTGTCAATCAAGTGGAAACGCCCCGAAATGACGGGTTTGGTTATAAAAATTGGGGAGGGGAAGGCAGACCTCTCAACGAATGTTAGCGATTTGGAAGCAAACGCGGTGTTTGAAAAAATATCCCTTGAATTTATATTCAGTGGATTGTCGTTTTACTTTAAACGGCTACTTTTTAGCCTGTCCCCGGTAAGTGATCGCGTTATTGAGCACCTAATTAAACAGATAAAAAGTTCTGCATAAAGCTTTATATACCTGTTCTGCCTGTCTATGTATCCCACACTAGACGCGTCAGTTGATCGGCCTGTCGACCAGTCCTACCGCATTCAAGAGGTTGTCCGCCTGCGAAAATGTTTGGAGGACGAGAGAGATAAACGGACGTCCCTATACAAGAAATATCGGCGCGGTGCTAATAGTCTAGACGGTATTGATACGGCACTGTTTACAGTCACAGCTGGGATGGGCGTTGGCGGTATTGCGCTTCTTTCAACCGTTATCATGGCTCCTGTAGCTCTAGGACTAGAGATTGGGGCCCTAGCTTGTGGCACCTTCGGGGCAGTCAGTAAGCTGGTAGCTCGCCAGCTGAATCTGAAGGCTAAGAAGCACGATGAGATTCGTGTTCTGGCTGAAAGCAAACTAAACACCATCACCGGCATCGTATCCACAGCCCTAGAAGACGGGAGTATCTCCGATGTGGAATTTAAAATGGTTCTTACAGAATTTGATAAGTACCTGCAGATGAAAAAAGAAGTGCGCGCCCCTGGCGGAAAATAATTGGACGAGGAGGCCTTAATTCAGAAAGGGCGAGAAGAAATCAACGCCGCAATTGCCAAGCACATGGCCAATTTCAAGTCTTCATAAGTTGTGTTTGTGGCGACGCCTCTGACGAGTGTGTGATTCCCACAGCGCCTCCTCCCTACAGTTATTAATTATATTTCTCTTACACACACGGTTCTCTTTTTACTACCACAAAAAATAACAGCTGCACTTGACACGAGATAACGTGTGAGCTAACATTTCCGATGGTTAGAAAATTATGAGCTATCATTTTTGAACAGATATGAATACTGTATGTAACGCATCGTCGTATCGGAACCACATACACCAATATGGATCCATCATGTAACATAGCAACTGAATTGCCGGACACAAAACATACGTCCGGGTGGCTATTCTATCTTAGTGAGCTAATGTCAGTACCAGGGATATGGAGGCTCGCCGGCAGGTGGCTCAGCTGGCGAACATACTTGCGTCGTGGTTATCTATGTTACGGCATGCCGCTGAGTATCAGAGGGCAGCTTCAAAAATACGACAATGATTTCAGGTTTGAGTATACCGCCAACCTTATAGTTCTAGCTATGAATGAGCTCGTGCGCCGCACAAAAACGGGGTCTCTCGAATTACATATCCAACCCTATAGTCGTGATTCAATCGAGTTGGGCTACCGCAGGGGAGGGGAGAAGCAGAGCTCATGAATCTAATTCTTAAAGACGCAGAGGCATGCGGCTATCACATAGAGCACGGGATAGACAAAATAACGATTCAGGAAAAAAAATAAGCGTGCGCCTCCTCCAAAAATATTATCAAGGAAGTCAAAAGTGCTATGTTTCGGGCGGCTTTTCCACGGATTAACTGAATTCCCCCGTTAAGTGAGCCACTTAACAGTCACATGCATATCCTCGGCTGCTCATTTTTTGTCAACTGTGATAACAATTTTCAGCTTGAAAAAAATGCGACAAACAGAACAACCGTGACACTCTTGTCACGGTTGTCACAAACGATTTTTCGCTCACGCTTTTCCTTTTAAACCCCTGTCACGTTACATAATTTTCTATTTTTACATGGATCATGTGATGGAGCGTATGACTGTCATGTGTTGATCATTTGCTTTCGCTGCGCGAGGCTAATTATCGCGCCTGCCGTCCGCAGGACTGCTACTGGCTAATCTTTATGAATTCTATACTCTGGTAAACGGTTCGAGGGTGCGCGACGTCTGAAAACTATAGAAGAGCCATCAGCTTGCTTTTTTTTTCTAATACATCATATCCATTTTGAAGAAGAAGTCGTATGCGTGCCGCACTTTTAGCTCCTCTCAAAAGTGGTACTCTACCCATGTTATATCCTGTAGGCATATTGGGACACTACGGTCTACATGTCTGTCTAACATACAGATGCAGAGTGTGTGTGCTCGTTATCATGCAATTCCATCAGTAATACACAAGATCCCAAGGATGAGGTGCTAGCTGTGGACCTCTATAATATGAAGTCTCAATCCAATCTTCATCCTCTGAATCGGTGTCCAGCCCCCTATCATATCTAGACATCCTCCTACAATATTTAGCTAGCGCGCTCGGTTTAATACATGAATCTACAGAATAAAGCTTCCTCCACTCATTTGTATCGTAGAGGGCTGTATGTAATTCTTCCACCACATCATCGAAGCGGAGTTTATGTTCACGTCTCAAAATCTCATATTGCAAAAGTCGTGGGAGCTCATCCAATGGTAACCCCCTTCCCAACAATCGAGTGCGCATGATTCTAAATATTGCCAAATCTTGAAGAGAGGCATCAAGAGGCTCCATGGGAATCAATAGGCCTCTATAACATCGGCAAAGTCGATAGTTGGTTATGACCCCAACACCACAAAGAGTGCACGTCCGTGTTACAGCCCCTCTTCGCAACTGCTTAACAGTAGGCATGTTGTATGTCTATAGCCATTAGCCCTCATTTCTCTAATAGGAAATTTCGATCCGCGCTAGGCGTGTAAACTCCTTGTGAAAGGCTCTTGCACGTGCCTTGCTTTCTCTGGTGTGTGCGTTATGGTACCCACATCTTACACAGAGACTAAGCTTGTTTGAGACGCCCACGTTGCAGCCAATACATGGTGTTGTTCCACCACCTTTTCGCAATCTATCATTATGAATCCAGCAGTACGAACCCCTGCACGTCTTCCCACAGGTTGTAGTAGACCCCCACACTAGCCACGCACAATGATTTTTGCCTGGCGCCATATCATATATCTATAGAGCTACACTCTCTAACTGTTTTTTCCTGAGTAGTTAATCCGGTATGAAAATGATACTACCCCCCTGAGCTCACCATCCCTGAAGCAAATTAAAACCCCCCAGCCCCCCCTCGAGTTTGGGTAACCCAAACTTAAGGGGTCCCGGTAGGGTTTCTGGACACCGTCCGATATCAAAACGATCTAAAAAAGGTAGATTTGAGGGACACCCCAAACTCGAGGGGGCTGGGGGGCTCGATTTGCTTCAGGGATGGTGAGCTCAGGGGGGTGGTATCATTTTCATACCGGATTAACTACTGAAAACATTTCCAAAAGACTAGCAGAGTTATTGATGACAAAACCCGATACATGGAAAACAAACCAAAAGACTAGCAGAGTTATTGATGACAAAACCCGATACAAGGAAAACAAACCAAAAGACTAGCAGAGTTATTGATGACAAAACCCGATAACTGGAAAACAAACCAAAAGACTAGCAGAGTTATTGATGACAAAACCCGATGAAAGGAAAATATTTCCAAAAACGTGGCATGACGCAACGAAGAACCGCTTAAGATATGCTACCAATAGAATTGCAAAATGTGGTAACAGAATCAGTTGAAGATAGATTTGTCGTGTGCTCAGAATAGATTCAGAATAATTCCATAAACTGTCACTCCTGAGGGAAAAGGAAAGATAGGCATATGACATAAACAAACGACATAGAATGATATCGGGAAAATCTAAAAATAGAAATATGGTTTTCCCAAGTAAAAAAATATTTATTTATGTATAAACATAAATGCAAAGAATACCCAGTGTCTGTGCAAAAATGGAGTAGTCAGATGGGTCAACCCGAAATGTTAGGAAATATTTCTGGACCAACAGCTCCGGGGTTCATCCAATGTCTAAGTATAGGTTACAGATTGTTTCCAAGAAATTAGAGCGGCATGGTGTGATATATATATATATATAACCAATCTTAACATATGGATGTGAATCATGGATAATAGGACAACAGACATGAAAGTATATGGAGGTTGTAGAAATGTGATTGTACATAAGAATGTTGAGGATACCATGGACAGCTAAGAAGGGTATTGAAAACATTCTGAAAGAGGTCAAAGCAAAAAAAAGGAGCTAATTCCAATGTTAGGAAGAAACAATCATCATTGTTTGGCCATGTAATGAAAAGAGAACAACTGAAATACATTGTGATAAGTGGGAAAATTAAAGGACGAAGAGAAGAAGAGAGGGCGTAGAGGGAAGCAAGGAGAAAATATACCAGACAGTTTAAGAGAATGGCTTGGCAGAAGGTCAGCAACAGAAATGATAAACAACTGTCGAGATTGAGAGTTGTGGAGAGACATTATCACCTACGCCAGCGGGCATGATACTTGATGATGATGATGTGATACTGATCAGATAACACATATTACATGCCTTTGATTATTGAAAGATATGAGCATTAATTTCACATTCCCTTTTCGAGTTATGACTGAGGGGAGATCCGCTACTTTGCTTCTGTTCTAAAAAGCTTTTCATTTTATGAAGATAACCTACTAATTTCAACTCAAGGTGACTAAAAATACAATGAAAGAGGAATTCTTATGTTCACAAAGCTAGTTATATTTAAATATTACACACAACAACAGTCTTTACAAATGAACTTTCTCAATTATTCTCTCATTTGTTCATAAACATGAGCTAGGTTAGAATGCAGACATGCGCAGTTTATTTCAAATACTTGGCGTATCGACACAGCAGAAGTTTACGAGAATCGAAAGATAAAGTCGTAATCATAAATATGACAGAATAATTGCGTAGATGCACGGGGGAGAATGCTCAATTCAGAATATAGTAGGAGCTGGGATCGATTCTGGATTTAAGGCTGTATGGAAATGAAATAACTACAAGTTCCTGCTATGCCAGAGTCCATCCGTGTCTAAGAAATCGATTACGTGAACAAAAGAGCAAATAGTTTAAAGATCACAGGAATGTATCCAAAGGCTCTTTCTTCGTGTTCTCACTCATTCTGTTCTTCATATTCTTCTCTTTCTTCAATAAATCTCCTAGAGAAGCACAGATCTTCAAGATGCTCATTTCACATCCCATGCCCTCTTTCACATGTTTTTACTTACCCTCGTTCGCTATTTAAGTGCATTTGTGTAGACCACGCTTATTCTTACGGTAAATCCTCCATATTCGCACATTTCAGCTGCACATATTTGATGTAAACGGTAGCTTCATTGACAGAATGAGAACCGCAACTGTTATCATACACGCTGACTTCTTGAAAAAAACGACAATGCTCTTTGTCCAGGCTGAAATAACGTCAATGCTCTTTGTCTAGGCTGAAATAACGTCAATGCCCTTTGTCCAGGCTGAAATAACGCCAATGCTCTTTGTGCAGGCTGAAATAACGTCAATGCTCTTTGTCCAGGCTGAAATAGCGTCAATGCTCTTTGTCCAGGCTGAAATAACGTCAATGCTCTTTGTGCAGGCTGAAATAACGCCAATGCTCTTTGTGCAGGCTGATAATAACGTCAATGCTCTTTGTGCAAGCTGAAATAACGCCAATGCTCTTTGTGCAAGCTGAAATAACGTCAATGCTCTTTGTCCAGGCTGAAATAGCGTCAATGCTCTTTGTCCAGGCTGAAATAACGTCAATGCTCTTTGTGCAGGCTGAAATAACGCCAATGCTCTTTGTGCAGGCTGAAATAACGTCAATGCTCTTTGTGCAAGCTGAAATAACGCCAATGCTCTTTGTGCAGGCTGAAATAACGTCAATGCTCTTTGCGCAGGCTGAAATAACGTCAATGCTCTTTGTCTAGGCTTAGATGATAACTTGTTGGACTTCAAACCAGGAGAGTGCGGGGTCCAATCCGGGTAGGGTTGACATTTGTTTCCATCAGATGTGAAATAAAAACTCCAACCCGAACTTCTCGCGGAGACAGCACTGAAGAAGCGGCTTTTATTTTGCGGGTCTATAAGTCGTCTCCAAGCAGAGCCCAGTATTGAGAAAATGACGTAAAGATAGTTTTTTTAAAAATGTTTCTGTGATGGTTTCTTCTTTCCATTCTCATTTTCCTTCCAGCACCGAGAAGAGAATATAAATGTCTTGTGTCTGTCTATTTGCTTCTTCTACTTTTGTTTATTATGTTTAATAGTGCTTTTAATATTCAATCAATCCCTTTGTTTTCTGTTGTGGGCGTAGGTTGGTCTGGTGCTGTCCTAGTGTTTGTCCAAGGGTCGTTGTGTCATATTTTGTTCTTTCTGTCTCACCGCCAAAATATTTTATCTGTTGTTTATTTTTGTATTCAACGGTTGGATTTATTCCTAGCTTTTTTCTTAAATCTTCACTTCTGATTTTATCCTCGACACTGTTTGCTATCATGCGTCTAACACATTTACTTTATGCAGTAGTTATTTTTCTTATTGTTCTAGAGTATAACTGACAGGTTTGGCAATGGTAGAACAGCGTTGGAGTGAAGATTGTGTGATAGAGTTGATGTTTTTTCTCATGAAATCTCTTCTTAGTTTATAGCAATGATCTGTCCTATAATTCATCATCACCATCAAGTATCATGCCTGCTGGCATAGGTGATCATGTCTTCCTACAACTCTCTATCTCAACAGCAGTTTACAATTTCTATTACTGTCCTCTCGACAAATCATTCTATAAAACCGTCTTGTTTCTTCTATCTCCGTTTCCCTCTATCTCTTAATCCTTTAATATTTCCAGTTGTCAATATATTCCAGCGTGCCCCTTCTCATGACATGACCAGATAATATATAAAATAAAAACATGGAGTAAATTGCGCCCCTTAGCTGTAAACATTGTGAACGAATGAACAGAAATGAACAAATATAGAGAGTAAAAGGTGGTATGGATAAAGCTTCGCGTAACAAGTGGACACCACCAATCAGAACGACGTTTCGGCGCAAAGTTATTACATCATTCGCTTTCGATATTACATATCGCGGTCAAAATACATGTTAGTGAAGGTTACTCCCCTTGCTATGCGTATGGGGAATATGGTGTTCTCTTCTTCCTTTCAGCTCCTTGTGGAGTATAGGTCTTTAACAAACACTGTCAGCTCCTTGTGGAGTATAGGTCTTTAACAAACACTTTCAGCTCACTGTGGAGTATAGGTCTTTAACAAACACTTTCAGCTCCTTGTGGAGTATAGGTCTTTAACAAACACTTTCAGCTCCCTGTGGAGTATAGGTCTTTAACAAACACTTTCAGCTCCCTGTGGAGTATAGGTCTTTAACAAACACTTTCAGCTCCCTGTGGAGTATAGGTCTTTAACAAACACTTTCAGCTCCCTGTGGAGTATAGGTCTTTAACAAACACTTTCAGCTCCCTGTGGAGTATAGGTCTTTATCAAACACTTTCAGCTCTTTGTGGAGTATAGGTCTTTAACAAACACTTTCAGCTCCCTGTGGAGTATAGGTCTTTAACAAACACTTTCAGCTCCCTGTGGAGTATAGGTCTTTATCAAACACTGTCAGCTCCCTGTGGAGTATAGGTCTTTAACAAACACTTTCAGCTCCCTGTGGAGTATAGGTCTTTAACAAACACTTTCAGCTCCCTGTGGAGTATAGGTCTTTAACAAACACTTTCCAAACGTTCGGTTTCTTGCCATATCTGTTGTTAGTGACTATATTTTTTTCACGACCACGGCACATTTTTGGGTGATGTAGTCGGTATCACGCCAGGCCATCTTTACTTTTCATAAGCATCTCTGGTATTCATTTTTAGATTCTGGGTGAACCCCGAAGCCTTCTCGATCCGACACAAAACCTGCCTCTTCTTGGAACTGAACCCTGACCCTTCTAAAGTGAGCCCAGAAACGACCCAGCCACCGCTCACGCCATCTTAGGGTGGACCCGACGTATTTACCTGTTATAGATCCAGATATAACAAAATTGTTCTAACAATAGATAGAACAAACTACCCTTATTTTGCACGTAGCTCAGTGAAGTTCCAGAAGGGGTTATTATCAACAGCGTTTAGAATAGGATGTAAATAAAAGTCTCTAAATAAACATTGTAAAACTCTGATCAAAGAACTGTAAAACCGTAAAACAATTGATTATCACAGAGCAATGTTACTTTTTTGTGAGAGTCGAGACGAACCCCCGTGATCTCGCCCAATGAGAATTGTTGTTTGTGTGGTCTCTCGGAGCAACGTTCCACTTTGTAGTTGGGTCGGAAACATGCAATCCCCTACAGAAATAGCGAAAACAAATAAATACAAATGGTAATAACAATAATGGTATGTGGATGCGAAAATAACCGATAATTGGTCATGAAACTGCAAGAACTTGGAGTCTGGCACGAGCCCAGTCCGATGGATCACTCACAAATATGGTCCTTGTGCTATTCCTGCTTTTGTGTGACTGCATATTGATAGATGATGTAAACAGTTGTGGTTTGGCGTCACGTCAGGCTGCCATAACTTCTGCAAGATAAACGTAATGGTCTTTATTTTCAGAATCTTGATGAGCCATAAAGCTCTGTCCGTCGGGATAAACAAATAATAAATTCGCTGCAGTTGAAAATTGAAAACTCGACCACGTGGTGAGCAGACGAATGCATTATCGTATTTTACCATCATGAGTTCTTTTTTTTTTAATAAATAAATAAATATAATTTATTCTTATTTCCTTGGTTACGATAAAACAATAGGGCGTAATGAGAAATGAATTATTATTAATTAAGCTACAATAAGGAAAAAAAATTGTATGCTGTTGCCTTACAGATACATAACGAAACTATACACACCAACGTTTAGTCCAAAAAAATGTTCAACACCGGACACATGTACCAAAACAAATTATAAAAAATTAAGATAAATGCAGTATATAGAGTGTCTACAATTTAGCCAGTAGAGTCACACTCCCTCAAATCTATGAGTCTGTTATATTTTCGGTCTTTAAAAAGTTGCATAGCTTATTTGGTGTTACTTAAAATAAACTGAATTAGTTATAGTAACAAGGTAACAACATCCTCAGACTTTCTTCACTGCCTATTGTTCTCTCCTTACATATTCAGACTCTGAAAAGGTCACGGTGACCTCAGAGCACGCCTACATAAGATTGTGACTTTGCAACATACGATTACATAGCACCCAGACAGACTTCAAACACCCTATCCTACAAGATGACATCGCTGCAAACACCATATCCTACAAGATGATATCACATCAAACACCCTATCCTACAAGATGATATCACTGGAAACACCCTATCCTACAAGATGATATCACTGGAAACACCCTATCCTACAAGATGACATCACTGGAAACACCCTATCCTACAAGATGACATCGCTGCAAACACCGTATCCTACAAGATGACATCGCTGGAAACACCCTATCCTACAAGATGACATCACTGGAAACACCCTATCCTACAAGATGACATCGCTGCAAACACCGTATCCTACAAGATAACATCGCTGCAAACACCCTATCCTACAAGATGACATCACTGGAAACACCCTATCCCACAGGATGACATCGCTCCAAACACCGTATCCTACAAGATGACATCGCTCCAAACACCTTATCCTACAAGATGACATCGCTTACATGATGACATGAGATGACAACGCTTAGATGACATACTTGGTTACAACTGGTAAAATAAAAGGAAAGATAGATCGTGGACGACAAATAGAGAAAATACTGGATAGCTTGGTGTCATGGCATGGAAAACAGTCAACAACAGAACTGATACGATGCAGTGTAGATAGAATTTTGTGGAATGACATGATCGCCTACGCCAACCGTTACATGGCACATAATGATGCTGATGACCAGCTTTTAGAGGCTGGATGAACTCCGGAGCATTGTCATTCACTTCTGGGAATCGATCCCGCTACACTTTGATCAGAAAGCGAGCATACTAACCACTCAGCCACGGAAGCTGAGATGTGCCATTAGTCTCGATTTAAATCAAATCCCAATTTTAAAATTACAAAGACTCGGGGTCAGGAAATAAAATCGAGAAACTATTTCCATGACGTCATCAGCTGTAGCAGCAATAGACGGCTGAAACTAGCCACAGCCGTTCCTGCTCGCAAAGTTGGAAACGAGCGTCACGCTAGCTGGAGGTGTTCCGGAAATTTCATGTCAGCCTGTAGGCCTTTGTAAAACTATTGATGGCTGTGTCTAAATAAATTCAGTTTGTAGCACCTTAGTAGCACCAGAAATAAATAAAAAGAAAATACAAGAAAAAAATAAAGACAGACAGACATGCATACAAAAATGGAAAAAGAAAGACAGGAAGAACGAATGAATGAAATGAAGGAAAAGAAGAATAAAGGAAAGAGAGAAAAAAACATAGAAAGAAAGAATGAATGAAAAGAAGAAAAGAAAGAAAAGAAAGAAAAAAAGAAAGAAAAAAGAAAGAAAGAAAGAAAGAACGAAAGAAAGTTAGAAAGAAAGAAAGAAAGAAAGGAAGAAAGAAAGAAAGAAAGAAAAAAAGAAAGAAAGAAAGAAAGAAAGAAAAAAGAAAGAAAAAAGAAAGAAAGAATGGAAGAAAGAAAGAAAGAAAGAAAGAAAGAAAGAAAGAAAGAAAGAAAGAAAGAAAGAAAGAAAGAAAGAAAGAAAGAAAGGGAAGAAACAACGTAAGAGTAAATAACGAAATCAATGCAGGAGTCACGCTACTCACCCATTTGGTTATCTTCTTAGTGGCGTTGTTCTATGACCACATATTTATAGATTATATAATAAGCAGTGTTTGGCACAACGCCATGCCGCCTACTTTTTTAATATTTTAAATTAACGATATTTTCAGAATCTTGATAAACAAAACAGGTAAGCAGATTGGGAGAAAAAGAATTCGAAGCAGTCAGAAGTAGTCACCTAGACTAATGTGCTATGAGTTTAACAGCTACATATGTATAACCTTCTTATTACATGGCCACATCATGATGATTGTTTATTCCTAATATTGGATATTAGCTCTCTGTTTGCTTTAGCCCCATTAAGATCGTTTATATTACTCTTCTCATCTGTCTTTGGTATTCTCAACATTCTTCTGTAAAATATTTCTACAGCCTCTGGTTTTCTTGTCTGTTGTCCTATTGTTAATGATTCACATCCATATGTTCAGACGGGCTCTACATAACATTTGAGAACTCTTTTTCTTGTTTCTATTGTGTCTATTACTGTCAGGTCGGGTAATTTTACCTGCTACTGTATGCAGTAAACAGTACAACTTGTGGCTGCCATTGTTCCCTTGCAGGTAAGCTCGGGAGAGTAAAAGGCTAAGGGAGGGTACCCCGAAGTGAAACAACCCCACTGCCTTGTGGGTGAGACTTTTTAGTCAAAGGCTAGCGGAGCCAATCATAAACAAACCGACGGAAGGCAACAGAAAACCACCGTCGTAATTTCTTTGTATAATCATGAATCGCAAAAGAGGCGAGATGCAGAATGGCTCAGGCAAAATGCAGCTTTCCAAAAAATGAGGAAAATGCTATGCAATCTATTTTTGACAATAGAAACAAGAAAAAGAGTTCTTAAATGTTACGTAGAGCCAGTCTTAACATATGGATGCGAGTCATGGACTATAGGACAACAGACAAGAAAATCACTGGAGTCTGTAGAAATGTGGTTTTACAGAAGAATGTTGAGAATACCATGGACAGCTAAGAAGAGTAATGAAGAGGTTCTGAGAGAGGTCAATACAAAAAGAGAGCTAATTTCCAATATTAGGAAGAGACAATCATCATTTTTTGGCCATGTAATGAGAAGAGAACAACTTGAATATATTGTAACAACTGGAAAAATTGAGGGACGAAGAGATAGAGGGAAGCAAAGAGAAAAAATAACGGACAGCTTAAAATAATGGCTTGGCAGGAGGTCAACAACAGAAATGATAAATAGCTGCCGAGATCGAAAGTTGTGGAGAGACATGATCACCTACGTCACTAGGTCCGGTACTTGATGATGATGATTGTCAAAAATGGATTGCACAGTATCTTCCTCAAAGTTGGGAAAGCTGCTTTTGCCTGAGCCATTCTGCATCTCACCTCTGTTGTACAACGACCATCTCACCTCTGTTGTACATCGACCATCTCACCTCTGTTGTACATCGACCATCTCACCTCTGTTGTACATCAACCATCTCACCTCTGTTGTACATCTACCATCTCACCTCTGTTGTACATCGACCATCTCACCTTTGTTGTACATCGACCATCGCACCTCTGTTGTACATCGACCATCTCACCTCTGTTGTACATCAACCATCTCACCTCTGTTGTACATCTACCATCTCACCTCTGTTGTACATCGACCATCTCACCTTTGTTGTACATCGACCATCGCACCTCTGTTGTACATCGACCATCTCACCTCTGTTGTACATCGACCATCTCATCTCTGTTGTACATCAACCATCTCACCTCTGTTGTACATCGACCATCTCACCTCTGTTGTACATCGACCATCTCACCTCTGTTGTACATCGACCATCTCACCTCTGTTGTACATCGACCATCTCACCTCTGTTGTACATCTACCATCTCACCTCTGTTGTACATCGACCATCTCACCTCTGTTGTACATCGACTATCTCACCTCTGTTGTACATCGACCATCTCACCTCTGTTGTACATCTACCATCTCACCTCTGTTGTACATCGACCATCTCACCTCTGTTGTACATCGACCATCTCACCTCTGTTGTACATCGACCATCTCACCTCTGTTGTACATCGACCATCTCACCTCTGTTGTACATCGACCATCTCATCTCTGTTGTACATCGACCATCTCACCTCTGTTGTACATCGACCATCTCACCTCTGTTGTACATCGACCATCTCACCTCTGTTGTACATCGACCATCTCACCTCTGTTGTACATCTACCATCTCACCTCTGTTGTACATCGACCATCTCACCTCTGTTGTACATCGACCATCTCACCTCTGTTGTACATCGACCATCTCACCTCTGTTGTACATCTACCATCTCACCTCTGTTGTACATCGACCATCTCACCTCTGTTGTTCATCGACCATCTCACCTCTGTTGTACATCGACCATCTCACCTCTGTTGTACATCTACCATCTCACCTCTGTTGTACATCGACCATCTCACCTCTGTTGTACATCGACCATCTCACCTCTGTTGTACATCGACCATCTCACCTCTGTTGTACATCGACCATCTCACCTCTGTTGTACATCGACCATCTCACCTCTGTTGTACATCGACCATCTCATATTAATGTCCCCTTATATTTAAATTCATTGACCCATTTACAATTGTAGTAACAAATACAAGCTCTAATAAATAAAACAAAATCTAATGTCTGTGTTTTCTTTCTTGACTTATGGAGTAGATTGTTTGATTTTGATGGGCAACAATAAATTCCTCACCTCGTGATCATGTCCCTGGTCAGATCAATATTTTTCTTCTCAGTTTGCGGTATCGTTCGACAGTTTACTCATGAAATGTTTCTTTTTGGCTTCCAGTGGCTGGCAGATCTTGTCATTATTTCCTGATCTTTTGAACCCAATGGGTGGCAATGTGTGACTATTTTTATTTCTATGGAACCCAATGGGTGGCAATGTGTGACTATTTTTATTTCTATGGAACCCAATGGGTGGCAATGTGTGACTATTTTTATTTCTATGGAACCCAATGGGTGGCAATGTGTGACTATTTTTATTTCTATGGAACCCAATGGGTGGCAATGTGTGACTATTTTTATTTCTATGGAACCCAATGGGTGGCAATGTGTGACTATTTTTATTTCTATGGAACCCGATGGGTGGCAATGTGTGACTATTTTTATTTCTATGGAATCCAATGGGTGGCAATGTGTGACTATTTTTTATTTCCATGAACCCAATGGGTGGCAATGTGTGACTATTTTTATTTTTATGGAACCCAATGGGTGTCAATGTGTGACTATTTTTATTTCTATGGAGCCCAATGGGTGGCAATGTGTGACTATTTTTATTTCTATGGAATCCAATGGGTGGCAATGTGTGACTATTTTTATTTTTATGGAACCCAATGGGTGTCAATGTGTGACTATTTTTATTTCCATGAACCCAATGGGTGGCAATGTGTGACTATTTTTATTTTTATGGAACCCAATGGGTGTCAATGTGTGACTATTTTTTATTTCCATGAACCCAATGGGTGGCAATGTGTGACTATTTGTTATTTCTATAGAACCCAATGGGTGTTGCTGTGATTGTTTTCTAAATCTCTTGAACCCTCTACCTGACAGTTCTTCTAATTGTTTCTTCTCTGGATCACTTCAGATCCCAGTATCTATAATATACACTTCAGATCCCAGTATCTATAATATACACTTCAGATCCCAGTATCTATAATATACACTTCAGATCCCAGTATCTATAATATACACTTCAGATCCCAGTATCTATAATATACACTTCAGATCACAGTATCTATAATATACACTTCAGATCCCAGTATCTATAATATACACTTCAGATCACAGTATCTATAATATACACTTCAGATCACAGTATCTATAATATACACTTCAGATCACAGTATCTATAATATACACTTCAGATCACAGTATCTATAATATACACTTCAGATCACAGTATCTATAATATACACTTCAGATCACAGTATCTATAATATACACTTCAGATCACAGTATCTATAATATACACTTCAGATCACAGTATCTATAATATACACTTCAGATCACAGTATCTATAATATACACTTCAGATCACAGTATCTATAATATACACTTCAGATCACAGTATCTATAATATACACTTCAGATCACAGTATCTATAATATACACTTCAGATCACAGTATCTATAATATACACTTCAGATCACAGTATCTATAATATACACTTCAGATCACAGTATCTATAATATACACTTCAGATCCCAGTATCTATAATATACACTTCAGATCACAGTATCTATAATATACACTTCAGATCACAGTATCTATAATATATACTTCAGATCACAGTATCTATAATATACACTTCAGATCACAGTATCTATAATATACACTTCAGATCACAGTATCTATAATATACACTTCAGATCACAGTATCTATAATATACACTTCAGATCACAGTATCTATAATATACACTTCAGATCACAGTATCTATAATATACACTTCAGATCACAGTATCTATAATATACACTTCAGATCACAGTATCTATAATATACACTTCAGATCACAGTATCTATAATATACACTTCAGATCACAGTATCTATAATATACACTTCAGATCACAGTATCTATAATATACACTTCAGATCACAGTATCTATAATATACATTTCAGATCACAGTATCTATAATATACACTTCAGATCACAGTATCTATAATATACACTTCTTTCACTTAAGGAACATGTTTCGGGGACATGATGAGAAGAGGAAAGTTGGAGTACTTGGTTACAACCGGCACAATATAGGGAAAGAGAGATTACGGATAATAAAGAGAGATGAAACTAGATCGCTTGGTGTCATGGCATGGAAAAACAGTCAACAACAGAATTGAAACGAAGCCCTGTTGATGGAAGATTGTGGAAGGACATGATCGCCTACACCAACCGCTGAGGCTCACGATGATAATAATTTAACATATTGCCTATTTACTACACATTCATATTTTTAAACAATACAGCATAAGAAAGAGAGAATAAAAAAAATAAAAGTAATTGGGAAGAAAATATCCACATCTGGGACTATTAAGAGTTGATTTCCTTGTACTAATGGCCCAGTGATGTATACTATCCAAGCGAAATACTCTCCTGTCGACTTAAATCAATAGAGAATGGGCAAGGAGCTTTCTGAATTAGAGAACGTTTCAACAGTGAGGAAGACCATTCTCCACCACCACCCGTCTCTCACTTTCAAATAATGTGGATCAGTTCGTGTAAATGTTTGAATTCTTCAATCTCCAAAGGCATGATTTGAACCTGGTCAACGTTTCTATTTGTATTGGAAGTTTAGTAATTAGACCGAAGGGTTAACGCGAGTGAAGGAGCAATATTTAGGGAAAGTACAACAAGGGTAGTTCATTTATTTCTCCATAAAATAACACAAATAAATATTGTTAAATAAATGTTGAGAAGAGTACTACAAATACAGGAGAGGTCAAGGGATTGAGAAGGACGAAGCGGTTCCTAAGGAAAATAGAGTGACTTAAGTTCACCTTCGATGCCGCTCTGCTTATGCTATTTGTGCGTGTGCTGTAGCTGCAATGATGGGGACTGCAGGTGCTTTTCTTTATTTGGATAAAATTTTAATTCGGATGATGGCACGGGCGGTTAATCAATTATGGATTTTCATTCGTTTGCAGTGATCCCGTGGCCTTCGATGAAAAACAACTGTAAATATAACCTCTGATAACATGAAATGGAAGAGAGAGTACGGTGCTAACAAGAATGAGAATAGGATTCCCGTTAGACTAATAGTGCCTCTTCTTTCTGGCGTTCAATTGATGGCTAGAAAGGAATGAGCACTCTTCTTCTTCAGCTGTTCTTAAAATGACGTAAAATGGGCGTAGGTTAAGATGCATTATGTTGTGCTTGTTTTTGCGACTTTCAGCCCCAAAAATCCGACTTTAACAAAACATTTGTGTTCACCAGATTGCCTTTCCGCACCGAAGGTTGGTGGAGCATTGTCTATCTCAGCTCTGTTATTCGCCAATTCTGACACCTACAGTCAGCTATGGGTTGTTGCCCCGCACTCAGCTCACCTGCTGGACGAGCGCCTTGACGCGTGTTGATGATTGTAAGAAGTACTGTGTTAGTGTTAATTTTGTCCACTGATACTTGGCATACGTCGTGTGATTAATATTAGAGTGATGATATTGATATCACGTAAGTTGCTCTATTTTCCCCAAGAAAATACTCTGGCACCGATTTCCACCGGAAGGATGAACCCCGTGTAGTAAAAGTAAAGAGCCCCCGTCACTCCAAGTAGCGTATAGGGAATATGGTGTTAGCGACCGTACATTTTACAGATTTTTGGGGTAATGTGGTTGGTATTACACCCGTGCCGCTTTACTACAATAGAAAAAATACGGTACCCATTTAAGGCGGGCTGATCCCGGAAGCTGCCGTGTGTTGATCGAACCCTACCCTTGTCCTTTGTAGTCCAGTTCACTTACTACTGAGCTATCGCGGCTCCATGAACCCTGTGTGGTCCAGGTTAAATCAAACTCGCCAAATTTAAGATTTAAACCGAGACCCTCAATGTGGATATACAACCTCAGCAAGCACGACCATACTACAAAATGGTGTAAAACTTCACAAGGGATTCCCTGCAGCTTCCATTACGTTATTATATATGATTGGGAGTTGGCCATTAAAGATACAACTTTTGTGGTGACGTCATACTTTCATTTATCTTTTTGTTTAATTTGCTAATTGAAGAGGAAAAAAAGGATAATGATACGGCTTCAATTAACTTGGAGTGCATTATTTGGTGCGTTTGTTATTATTGATCCACGTGTTGTTGTTATTGATCCACGTGCTTTGTTGTTATTGATCCACGTGCTTGTTGTTATTGATCAACGTGTTGTTGTTATTGATCCACGAGCTTGTTGTTATTGATCCACGTGCTTGTTGTTATTGATCAACGTGTTGTTGTTATTGATCCACGTGCTTGTTGTTATTGATCCACGTGCTTGTTGTTATTGACCCACGAGCTTGTTGTTATTGATTAACGTGTTGTTGTTATTGATCCACGTGTTTGTTGTTATTGATCAACGTGTTTGTTGTTATTGATCCACGAGCTTGTTGTTATTGATCCACGAGCTTGTTGTTATTGATCCACGAGCTTGTTGTTATTGATCAACGTGTTGTTGTTATTGATCCACGAGCTTGTTGTTATTGATCCACGAGCTTGTTGTTATTGATCAATGTGTTTGTTGTTATTGATCCACGAGCTTGTTGTTATTGATCCACGAGCTTGTTGTTATTGATCAACGTGTTTGTTGTCATTGATCAACATGTTGTTGTTATTGATCAACGTGTTTGTTGTTATTGATCAACGTGTTGTTGTTTTTGATCAACGTGTTTGTTGTTATTGATCCACGTTCTTGTTGTTATTGATCAACGTGTTTGTTGTTATTGATCAACGTGCTTGTTGTTATTGATCAACGTGCTTGTTGTTATTGATCAACGTGTTTGTTGTTATTGATCAACGTGTTTGTTGTTATTGATCAACGTGTTTGTTGTTATTGATCAACGTGTTTGTTGTTATTGATCAACGTGCTTGTTGTTATTGATCCACGTTCTTGTTGTTATTGATCCACGAGCTTGTTGTTATTGATCAACGTGTTTGTTGTTATTGATCAACGTGTTTGTTGTTATTGATCAACGTGTTGTTGTTATTGATCCACGAGCTTGTTGTTATTGATCAACATGTTGTTATTGATCAACATGTTGTTGTTATTGATCAACGTGTTGTTGTTATTGATCCACGAGCTTGTTGTTATTGATCCACGAGCTTGTTGTTATTGATCAACGTGTTGTTGTTATTGATCAACGTGTTGTTGTTATAGATCAACGTGTTGTTGTTATTGATCCACGTTCTTGTTGTTATTGATCAACGTGTTGTTGTTATTGATCCACGTACTTGTTGTTATTGATCAACGTGTTGTTGTTATTGATCCACGTGCTTGTTGTTATTGATCCACGTTCTTGTTGTTATTGATCAACGTGTTGTTGTTATTGATCCACGTGTTTGTTGTTATTGATCCACGTGTTTGTTGTTATTGATCCACGTGTTTGTTGTTATTGATCAACGTGTTTGTTGTTATTCATCCACGTGTTTGTTGTTATTGATCCACGTGTTTGTTGTTATTGATCCACGTGTTTGTTGTTATTGATCCACGTGTTTGTTGTTATTGATCAACGTGTTTGTTGTTATTTATCCACGTGCTTGTTGTTATTGATGAACGTGTTTGTTGTTATTGATCCACGTTTTTGTTGTTATTGATCCACCTGTTATTTGTTATTGATCCACGTGCTTGTTGTTATTGATCAACGTGTTTGTTGTTATTGATCCACGTGTTTGTTGTTATTGATCCACGTGCTTGTTGTTATTGATCAACGTGTTTGTTGTTATTGATCCACGTGTTTGTTGTTATTGATCCACGTGCTTGTTGTTATTGATCAACGTGTTTGTTGTTGTTGATCCACGTGTTTGTTGTTATTGATCCACGTGTTTGTTGTTATTGATCCACGTGTTTTTTGTTATTGATCCACGTGTTTGTTGTTATTGATCCACGTGCTTGTTGTTATTGATCCACGTGTTTGTTGTTATTGATCCACGTGTTTCTTGTTATTGATCAACGTGTTTGTTGTTATTGATCCACGTGCTTGTTGTTATTGATCCACGTCTTGTTGTTATTGATCAACGTGTTTGTTGTTATTGATCCACGTGTTTGTTGTTATTGATCCACGTGTTTGTTGTTATTGATCAACGTGTTTGTTGTTATTCATCCACGTGTTTGTTGTTATTGATCCACGTGTTTGTTGTTATTGATCAACGTGTTTGTTGTTATTGATCCACGTGTTTGTTATTATTGATCCACGTGTTTGTTGTTATTGATCAACGTGTTTGTTGTTTTTGATCCACGTGTTTGTTGTTATTGATCAACGTGTTTGTTGTTATTGATCCACGTGTTTGTTGTTATTGATCCACGAGCTTGTTGTTATTGATCAACGTGTTTGTTGTTATTGATCAAAGTGTTTGATGTTATTGATCCACGTGTTTGTTGTTATTGATCAACGTGTTTGTTGTTATTGATCAACGTGTTTGTTGTTATTGATCAACGTTTTTGTTGTTATTGATCCACGTGTTTGTTGTTATTGATCCACTTGTTTGTTGTTATTGATCAACGTGTTTGTTGTTATTGATCCACGTGTTTGTTGTTATTGATCAACGTGTTTGTTGTTATTCATCCACGTGTTTGTTGTTATTGATCTACGTGTTTGTTGTTATTGATCAACGTGTTTGTTGTTATTCATCCACGTGCTTGTTGTTATTGATCAACGTGTTTGTTGTTATTCATCCACTTGTTTGTTGTTATTGATCCACGTGTTTGTTGTTATTGATCAACGTGTTTGTTGTTATTGATCAACGTGTTTGTTGTTATTGATCAACGTGTTTGTTGTTATTGATCCACGTGTTTGTTGTTATTGATCCACTTGTTTGTTGTTATTGATCCACTTGTTTGTTGTTATTGATCCACGTGTTTGTTGTTATTGATCAACGTGTTTGTTGTTATTGATCAACGTGTTTATTTAGTCACATTCTTCTATACTGATTTTTTTTAAAATGTCAGAATTGAATTAATTTTTGTTTGCAAAACAACCAGAATTGAATTAATTATTGTTTGCAAAACAATAAAAAACTAACAACTAATAATAATTAATTATCCTACTAATAACTGCAATATATTGTAACAACTGGGAAAATTGAGGGTAACTGTCGAGATCGAAATTTGTGGAGAGACATGATCACCTACGCCAGCAGGCATGGTACTTGATGTTAATAACTAAGCCCATTTTACTATTCTCGAAACATGGGAGGTCGTTGAGGCACTCTTGATGACGTCTTCACTCTTTTCTTCTCACAATTAGGGCTCTCTGCTTTCTTAGATTCTGTTGAATCTCATATTCCGTGTGTCCTGTGCTTTCTGTCGCTCTTTCTCTCTCACTCTCACACTCTCTCTCTTTCTCTGCCTTGCCTTCTTTTGTCTGGTACTGTTCCCTGTTGAACTGTTTTATCAAGGCCTGTAGATCTTGTGATATTTCTGTACAATTTTAATTTTTGTTACTTTACTGCAGATAGTAAATCTACATACATTAACAAAAATAGGGGGCACGGTAGCCTAGTTGGGTAAATCAGCCAACTGGGCTACCGACGTTCGGACAACACATTTTCGATTCCCGCTGGAAGCAGTGTGAACTGTTCTGCTGGTTAGAATGAAAATACCACCGCGGTCGACCCAGCCGCTGGCAGAAATGGGTACAAGTGTAGTGCTCTGGGAAGGTGAAGAATGCAGCCTCGCATTGTGAGTTTCGATGCTTGAAGCGACACTATCCAGAAGTCTCAGAACTCTCCGACGGCACATATGGGTGAAAACTCGCGTGCTAAGACGCCGATCAAGTGTCGTACTTGACCTTGACCTTGACCTAGACAGTATATCTTGAACTGGTCCTGTGAATTTTTGGATTTTGTTGCGCAATGCCCTATTGGTGATATAGTCTTCTGTATAGGATGTGAGCACGATCTTTCTATACTATCTCATCTCTAAAACATATAGTCTTCTGTATAGGATGTGAGCACCATCTTTCTATACTATCTCATCTCTAAAACATATAGTCTTCTGTCAAGATCAGCAATGAATGTTTCGTTGACGTATAGAAATACAGATGCCACGGCTGTTCGCAATAATACCATCTATGCTCTTATGGAGATCATAACAAGAGCATAATATGAACACTAACAACATATTCTCCATACGCCGAGCAATGCGTGGAGGGATACTTTACTTTACTCTATTGAGATCGCTTTGCTTTTGTTTATATATTGTTTTGTAATAGAGCCCATTCTAACTTCGGTGGCTGAGTGGTTAATGTGCTCGTTTCCTGATCAGAACGGTTCGGGTTCGATCCCTAGAAGGACACACAATTCCCAGGACGTGCTGCGGAGTTCTTGCACGTCGGCTAGGATTAACCTCGGATTTTCTCGAGATTATCGAGGGATATATCGGGGCACCTATGGGTTTGCCAGGTTGCAGTGACGATGATCCCAACAACAAAACAACACCCCAACACTTCAAACACACTTATAGTGCTTTGATCTTCACACACTTCCAACACTTCAAACACACCCATAGTGCTTCGATCTTTACACACTTCCAACACTTCAAACACACCCATAGTGCTTCGATCTTTACACACTTCCAACACTTCAAACACATCCATAGTGCTTCGATCTTTACACACTTCCAATACGTCAAACACATCCATAGTGCTTCGATCTTTACACACTTCCAATACGTCAAACACACCCATAGTGCTTCGATCTTTACACACTTCCAATACGTCAAACACACCCATAGTGCTTCGATCTTTACACACTTCCAATACGTCAAACACACCCATAGTGCTTCGATCTTTACACACTAATGAGAACCATGAGCCACGTGCATGAACTCCGTTGCCCAGCCTGGTATCTATTAATAAATTATGCGGAACCGCTGCTGTCAGTTGTTAGTGCATGAAACCTAATTTAAGAGCATCATCATCAAGTACCATTCCTGATGCCGTAGGTGATCATGTCTCTCAAGAACTCTCGACAGTTATTTATCATTTCTGTTGCTGACCTTCTGCCAAGCCATTCTCTTAAACTGTCCGGTATCTTTTCTCTTTGCTTCCTTCTATCTCTTCTTCCCTCATTTTTTCAAGTTGTCACAATCTATCTATCTATCTTTCGTTCGCCTGAAGCATTGTCTATATCTGCAATGTCGTTTCCTGTATAAATGTTACTGTCTTTTGTAATTCTTGCAGTGGCCCATATAGTTTTGTCTGTAGTGTTGTATCTATGGGCCAATGGATTTTCCTCAGTCTACTATATTCAGTGCAGTCTTGAAGTATGTGTTCAGCAGTCTGGGGCGCCTGTCCACATGTACAAGTAGTTGAGGTGCCGATCTTGAATTTTGTATACATGTGACTATGGAGTCGATTGTGTCCTGTTCTGAGACGTATAATGATAACTTGTTCATATCTATTCATATTATAAAAGGCATCCTGATTTGGGGCTTGTGGTCCTCTGATTGATTTGATTATCTGTTTCTTATGATGGTATGTAACAGGTGTATCTAGTTGTGTGCCTGTTGAACCTTCCTTTGCCAACTGATCTGCTTTCTCATTTCCTGGTATTCCACAGTGAGATGGGATCCACTGCAGGGCAACCCTGTGGTGCTTGCAGAGTTCAGTCAATAAGGTCTGCAGATGTGGTAATTTTCTGGATTGTAGTGCCTGGAGTACTGATCTTGCATCTGTCAAAAACACTACAGGCTGCGGGCTAAGATTAATGTTCAGCAGTTTTTCTATTGCTAACTTTATTGCTTGTATTTCTGCATCATAATTGTGACAATATTTCCCTGTTGCTATTTTATTCATATCCCTAGTGTTATTTGGGTATTCTATATATGCACCTGCTCCCCCATTTTTTACTGCATTCTGTGCTGATCCATCTGTATACACACGAATCCATAGGTCTTGTGGGTATTCTTCATCCAGGAAACTGAGAGTTATTGTTTTTCGCTGTAGACTATTCTGTTCCTCTTTATCAACTATTCCTTTCACTTCTGTCCGTATTTGAACTGATAATCCAGATTCCTCTGTCCAGGGAGTCTGTTCTGGTATGGGCAGTAGGGGGTTAACAGCTCTTGGCATGTCTGGTGTTTGTCTACTAATACGCTTGGCTTGGTGGATAAAACTGCTTCTCTTAAGTCGTCCCAATGCAAGATTTTGGAATCGGTCCTTCATTGGATGTCTCGGCATGCAAGCAAATTTTTCTGCCTGTATCAGCACCTTTGTGTCCCTCCGTTCTCTCAGTGCTGGTATCCTCCACAATTTCTCCATCTCTAATATTGGTGTTGATTTCATTGCTCCTGTGATGACCCTAAGTGCCTGGTTTTGTACTTTATCCAGTTCTTGAAGTGTGGTGTTTGATGCTGAACACCATGCAGATGATCCATATTCTAAATGTGGGCGTATACTCTGTTGGTAAACTTTACTGAGTATTTTCCCACTCGCACCCCACGTAGTTCCACACAGCTTTCTTAGAATAGCCAATTTTCTCCTTGCTTTTTGGGTTGCCTTATTTATCTGCTGTTTCCAAGATAGTTTGTTATCAAATGTTGTCACAATATATTTCAGCTGTTCCCATCATAATAATAATTTAGGAGCAACTGCATCTATTGAGTTATACTGTTGCATGGTGTTAGATCTGACAGGCTAAGGAAATAAAAGTCTGTCATATATGACTCAAGCCAAACTCTGGATGTTTTCTCTCGTTCTCGTCTCACTCTCTGAAATTTAATTCTCTCAAATGTAATTCTCTCAAATGTAATTCTCTCAGATGTAATTCTCTGAAATGTAATTCTCTCAAAAGTAAATCTCTCAATTTTCATTTCAAAGCCTCAACCAAAACCTCCCCCTCGTTTATCATCAAAGTTCACACTTTCATGACATTTGAGAACACCCTTTCAGGAAATTATTAGGTAGGACAGTGACGTCATTTTTCAATTAAGTTTTATAGTGAAACCACGAATCCAGGATTAATATTGTTTAGATTACTGCGCGTGCTTTGTACAAATAAAAACGAAATTATTCATTACATTTTTAAAACAATGTATGAATTTCTTTATTAAAAGGAAGTAATTTATAATTAACAATGATAGATGAAACTAAAATAGTGTTTGCCAATCGAAATATTTGGAGATGCTCTTAGGGTTCAGTCGACATCAAACCAAGGATGACGTGGAAGTAAACTATCCAGTGTTTCTGTATTGATGGGCATTTCTGGAGAGCATCAGAAACTGAAACATCAACATTACTTTCAAATTTGTGATTGCTGGACATATTGGTCTCCAGGCAAGACGTCGGTCTCGAGACAGATGGGTTGTGCGTTCAAATCTAGGCTGCAACAGTTTTGGTTTTTATTTATGATTTCTCTCAGCGGCAACTTCCCTTAGTCTCAGCAGCGATGCCCGGCATGAAAGCGGCGGGGGACCTCTGTGCAAGGAAAAACGTAATAACACGCAAATTCAATTCTTTGGTTCTAGGGACTTCGCCAGAGGCGGATGCTGGCGAATGCAAAAATAAATTACAATAACTGTCCTGGAGTAGGTTTCCTAGGCACGGTTAAATATTAATCAAAGACACCCTGACAGAGAATGTTGAGACACACAATGCAGGGCAGGTTTGGGTTACACTGAAAATAGTGTTCAGGAACCAAATAAAATTGTAACTACTATTTTTAATGAAAACGTAGTCTACTGTAGCCTAATGTACACAGTCTGAGATTGCAAACAAACCCAAGGCCAAATGACAAATCGTAAATAATGTGTCCCTATACCTACGAAGGCGCTAGTCAGTTACTCTTTCATTTTACTGTCCCTAAAAATGAAGAGAAAGTAAATTAAACTTTCAAAACAAATGAAATCTTCTGTAGCGTGGCACGAAAACCTGGAGGAGAAAAATCGATACAACATAGAAGAATAAACTACAAACTTACTACTAACAACAAAAGATGTAATAGTTCCTTCCCCTGCCTTGCTAGACGTATGGAGAATAATGTGTTATTGCCCTTGTATTTCCATAACAGCGGCACATTTTTGAGGTGAAGTGGTCGGTATCACGCCAGGCCGCCTTCACTTCACACAAGCATCTCTTGTACTCGGTTTTTTAAGGGCTGTGTGAACCCCGGAGCCTTGTCGATCCGTTAAAAAACAAAATCCGACTCTTGTGGGTATTAAACTCGAACTTTTGTTATTATCCAGAAATGAACTACTAGTCGACATCTATTCGGTAGATACTTAGAACATGGACACAATAATAACAAAGTTGTCGTCCTGTCAATGCATCTGATTAAAAAGTCAATAAAACACAGAAATATAATTCATAGTTGTGGAGAACTTAAGCGTCTGTGGCGTCCGGTTGCAATAGCAGGGTCGGTGCTAGACCTTGCAGTTCTACCTCCTCGTGATCTTCCCCGGTTTCCTGCCACGCATATGACACATTTAATTTCTAATGTGTGTATTTTTTCACTTTTAGCATGCTTTTGGAATGAAGAATTTGTTGTGGAGTGCCTGTTTCGATTCTAGGGTTATTTTCTTCCTAGAGCTTGAGCCGTACGTCTGCCTAGATGGTAGGTATTGTTTTATATTGATTTCTGCTACTTGTGGCTCAAATATAACATAAATATGCACTAAGAAAGCGAATGATAGATCGCTAATTTATGTACAATTTAACAATAAAAATATGCGGCATGAAATAAATAATAAACTGTCATCTCTGTTATAGATAGCCTACAACGGGTGCGTGAATTTGAATTAATCATCTGTCAGTGGAAATATTATAAACAAAATCTGACACTGTGTACACATATTAACAAAACAATACACATTTTAAAAGGATTTGTAAAGTGGTTGATTAAAAATGGAAATGAATAGTAATGAATCAATTAGACACAAAATAACTAATGAAAGAATTAAATTTCAAAATCACAATTAACTCACCGATCGGAATGTTCTCCTTATATGCCAGAGTCACTGACAGGCAAATTAAGAAGTTGAGCAGAACGTTGGACATCATTGACATCGATCACTCAAGGCTCTCTTATTCCGACTGTCTAAGGCACAAAATAGCTTGTTAGTTGTTTATTAATTTGCTTTCATTCTTCCAGAAAACCTCGAGAAATATATTCCACTGACTTATGACATAACTTTGTAAATTATGACTTAACTGTAGCAGGAATCAATGTAGAATTATTGTAAACAATTGATTGTGAAGTGTTTTTTAAAAATCGAATTAATTTATCTCTAATTATTTTAGTTAAGTAACTGCACAAAATTACATTCTTGAATGGTTGTAGAACGTATAAAGTGTAGCCCAGGCACAAATGTTTCCATAAAATACTAGGTCAGCATATCAGACATTAAGTACTAACAGAAAACAATGTGATAGTTTCAGCTACAAACATATCGTCTACTACAAGGCAGTTGACAGCAGAATGAGACAATAACAACGAATGTTGACAGCAGAATGAGACAATAACAACGAATGTTGACAGCAGAATGAGACAATAACAATGAATGTTGACAGCAGAATGGGACAATAACAACGAATGTTGACAGCAGAATGGGACAGTAACAACGAATGTTGACAGCAGAATGAGACAATAACAACGAATGTTGACAGCAGAATGAGACAATAACAACGAATGTTGACAGCAGAATGAGACAATAACAACGAATGTTGACAGCAGAATGAGACAATAACAATGAATGTTGACAGCAGAATGGGACAATAACAACGAATGTTGACAGCAGAATGGGACAATAACAACGAATGTTGACAGCAGAATGAGACAATAACAACGAATGTTGACAGCAGAATGGGACAATAACAACGAATGTTGACAGCAGAATGAGACAATAACAACGAATGTTGACAGCAGAATGAGACAATAACAACGAATGTTGACAGCAGAATGAGACAATAACAACGAATGTTGACAGCAGAATGAGACAATAACAACGAATGTTGACAGCAGAATGAGACAATAACAACGAATGTTGACAGCAGAATGAGACAATAACAACGAATGTTGAGCTAAGTAACAGTTATCACTCACGTGATTATCGTTCGGGGAATGTGATATTCTGCTATATAATACTATTTATTAACCATCAGTTCATATGTAGTGAGTGATTAGGCCAGCACAACGTCGTGCCGCCTTAATCTATGAAAGAAAATGACATCGATATTAAGTAAGCCTACCTGTTGCATTAGATCCAGTTTTCCTTGCAAAAGTCTAACCAAATTGCAAGACGTAGATCAATCATTTTACGAACGTTAAGGATATCTGCGAAAGAGAGAGAGAGAGAGAGAGAGAGAGAGGGAGAGAGAGAGGGAGAGAGAGAGGGAGGGAGGCGGAGAGTGAGCTTATTGAGAGGAGAAAAACAATTCTCAAGAATTAAAAAAAATCTATTTCAGAGAAAGATTAACGTGTGAAGCTCTTTAAAACATTTCTGAAGTGATAATGAATCTCCGCAGTGCTAACCCACAATTAAACATAATTCTCGAATATTCTAAGCGAGGCACAGAACTCCCATGAACATTATCATAAAAAGAACGCAAGTGCTGACAATTCGATAATTTATTGTTATTTATCCAGTGGACTCCTATATACAAACAAGAAACGGGAATCTAATATTTTCTATTTGCTTTTATGAAAGCTCCAAAATTTCATTGAAAATAATGCTACCGGACGAGAAGGCGACGATCTATCTAAGTGGTCCGCGGTCCGAGTGCTCGGTTTCAAATAATGGCAAGATGAATCACAAAATCATTTGACAAATGGGGGAACTAAAATAAGAAATCTGTCTGGTCAACTTCGTTAGAATACCACTGAGATGACATAGGGTTATCGAGAGTACCTGACGAAAAGAGGAAATCCGAAACAACTATAAAAATGAATACATCCTGTGAATGTAACTCAAATCTACTGAAATGAATGGAAAGTGGGATTAATTCTTTTTTCTTCTTCTTTTCTCTTTCTCACTGATACCGAAAAGGTGTCGAGGTTATATCATTTGTCATTCTTGAGCTGCTCGAACTGTCTGAATTAGTGATTTTCCTTTGTTGTTACATGTCTCTGTCACTGCATCTATCCATCTTCTTCTTGGTCTTTTTACTTGCATTCTTGAGAAGAACGCCCTTGATGGTGAAGTGGGATTAATATGGTTCAATATTCAACAACGTCTATTTAATATCTTCGTTTCCGGAAGTGATACTCATCATCATCATCATCATCAAGTGCCAGGCCTGCTGGCGTAGGTGATCATGTCTCTCCACAACTTTCGATCACGGCAGCTATTTATCATTTCTGTTGTTGACCTCCTGCCAAGCTATTCTCTTAAGCTGTCTGTTATTTTTTCTCTTTGCTTCCCTCTATCTCTTCGTCCCTCAATTTTTCCTGTTGTTACAATATTTTCCAGTTGTTCTCTTCTCATTGCATGGCCAAAAAATGATGATTGTTTCTTCCTAATATTGGAAATTAGCTCTCTTTTTGCTTTGACCTCTCTTACAATATCTTCATTACTATTCTTAGCTGTCCTTGGTACTCTCAACATTCTTCTGTAAAACCACATTCTACAAACTCCAGTGATTATCTTGTCTGTTGTTCTATTGTCCATGATTCACATCCATATGTTAAGACTGGCTCTACGTAACATTTAAGAACTCTTTTTCTTGTTTCTTTTGTCAAAAATGGATTGCATAGTATCTTCCTCTTTTTTTGGAAAGCTGCTTTTGCCTGAGCCATTCTGCATCTCACCTCTTTTGTACATCTTCAGTCTGAGGTTAACAAAGTTCCCAAATATTTAAATTCATTTACCTGTTTTGATATTGTTCCACTTGTCTTTATTCTGCACTGAGGTGATGTCTTTTTCTTTGTTGTTACCATTACCTCTGTCTTTTTCCTATTAAGACTGAGTCCTTTATTTTTGCTTTCTTTCACTATATTGTCCAACATTTCTAGTAACTCATTTTCACTCTTAGCTATTAAGACTGTATCATCAGCATACCTAATATTATTTATATTATGACCTCCAATTGTTATTCCAGGCATGCACCTTATGGGTCTTAAAATAATCTCACTATAAATATTAAACAAATCTGGTGACAGCACACAACCTTGTCTAACACCCTGTTGTAAGAAAAACACACGCGGTATTTGTGATTATAACTTCAGTGACTTATGACATATTTATGAGTCATACTGTAAGCATCAACTAAGGACAAGAGTCCGGGCTCGATCCTGATTGACGGCTTCCAGGTTCACCCAGCCGTAAATGGGTACCGGTTTTTTTTTCTGGAAAAGTAAAGCGGCAAGGGCGTAATACCGACCACATTACTCCAAAAATCATACGCCGAAAGATATGTCAAAATTATTGTTACTAACACCATATTCCGTATACGCCACGTGGCGTGACGGGTAGTTTACTTTACTGTCATCATCACGCAAGGTCGCTCTTCTCCAAAGTCAAGGTTGACCATTCCCCTTTTTTATTATTTTTCATTATCTTCATTGTTTATTTTTCATTTATTTATTGTCTTTTTAAAATTTTTACATTATTTATTTTTTTTTTAAATATTTTAAATACGTATCTCTGTGAGCTGTATGTTTGTTCCTGCTGAAGGCCTATTGGGCCCAAACGTTGTGTCAATTTGTGTCGTCCAATTATTACGTAAACTTTAACAATATCGTTTTTTCTATATGTTTTTTCTATGTTTTTTCTATATGTTTTTTCTATATGTTTTTTCTATATGTTTTTATATTTGTTTTTTCTCTATGTTTTTCTGTATGTTTTTCTCTATGTTTTTTCTATATGTTTTTCCTGTATGTTTTTCTATATGTTTTTCTAAATGTTTTTCTATATGGTTTTCTATATGTTTTAATATGTTTTTTCTATATGATTTTCTATATGTTTTTTCTATGTGTTTTTTTTCTATACGCACCCCCCCCCCTCCCTCTTTCATATCCTGACAGAAGAAATAACATAACATTGTCTGTGACCTGGAAGACTGCCAGGTGGGTTCGACATTTGGAAATTAAACTAGTACCCACCTGGTCAGTCATCATCAAGTACCGTGCCTTCTGGCACATAACAAATTTACATAATATCAATGCGCCATACAGCATCAAAAGCGTTTGAGTGAGCTACGGAATAAATAAGTTCTTTTATCGCTCACAACAAAGTCGAACCGTTTTGGTTTTGTTGAATTATTGTTGCCAAATAAGGAACCAGCGTTACGTATCTCTTATGATGATCGCACCTATTCATCATCATCATGTATTATGCCTGCTGGCATAGATGATCATGTCTCTCCACAACTTTCGAACTTGACAGTTATTTATCTTTTCTGTTGTTGACCTTCTGTCAAGACATTCTTTTAAGCTTTCTAGTATCTTTTCTCTTTGTTTGCCTCTATGTCTTCGTCCCTCATTTTTCTCAATTGTCACAATATATTCCAGTTGTTCTCTTCTCATTACATGACCAAATCATGATGATTGTCTCTTCCTAATATTGGATATAAGCTCTCATTTTGCTTTGACCACTTTCATGACGTTTTTATTACTCTTCTTGGCTGTCCATGGTGTACTCAACATTCTTCTGTAAAACCACTTTCTACAGCATCCAGTGATTTTCTTGTCCTATTGTCCATGATTCACATCCACATGTTAACTCTTTCCGGAGGCTTTTATCAATGCAACGGAAAATTCCAGAGAGTAAATTTTTCATGTTTTAAGAATTAATCGACATATTTATCTAACACATAACATATTATATATGAATGATTAGATAATTGAACAAGGGATTAGATTTCACCAATGCCAAGATGATACACGACATGTGGAAAGATTGTGGGTTGATGATGGTTCACACTAATTAAACTGAATGACGCTCGGTGCTTCGAAACATGCGGAAAGAGTTCAGACTGGCTCCTGTCTTTTTGTTTCTATTGTCAAAAATGGATTACACAGTATCTTCCTCATTTTTTGGAAAGCTTCTTTTGCCTGAACCATTCTGCATCTGACCTCTGTTGTACATCTACCACCTGAGGTTAACGAAGATCACCAATATTGACATTCCTTTTCCTGAATTTATATTCTCCCACTCGCCTGGTCAGTAGACGTGTACATTAATAACATGGCTGCTAACTCTGCTCTTATTGGGCTGTTCATTAAAATTTGTTCACTTTGTTCTTGTCAATGTGCCCCAATCAATTTGATTTATGTTGATTGTTGTGTAATCATAATTCAGCAATCAATCATATTCATGGCATTCGCTCGGTCGATGATTACTTCTCTCCATCTAAACATCTAAAGTGTGATGACCTATATATAGAATTATGGAATTGAGAAGAATCCTGGACAAGAATCGGGGTTTTGCTTTTGGTTTAATAAACGCATGGTGCTGAGGCCGCGTAATATACAGGCTTTCTAATTTTATTTCGCACTCCCTTTTTGACGCGTCTGTCAATTGTGTTGGCTTCAATTCCAGCATCATCATCATGTGCCATATTTGTTGGCGTAGGTGATCATGTCCTTCCACAATCTTCTATCTACAGTGCATTGTATCAGTTCTAGTTGTTGACTGTTTTCCATGCAATGACACTAAGCTATCCATTATTTTCTCTCTTTGTCGTCCGCGATCTCTCTTTCTTTTTATTTTGCCAGTTGTAACCAAGTATTCCAACTTTCCTCTTATCTTGAAGTGTTCGAAATAAAATGGTTATTGTTTCGTTCTGATGTATTTTAGTAGCTCCCTTCTAGTGTTGGCTTCGTCATCATTGGTCTTTTAGTTGTCCAGAGAACTTTCAACATTCTTCTGAGTAATCCCATCTCTGTGGGAACTTTCAACATTCTTCTGAGAAATCCCATTTCTGTGGGAACTTTCAACATTCTTCTGAGAAATCCCATCTCTGTGGGAACTTTCAACATTCTTCTGAGAAATCCCATCTCTGTGGGAACTTTCAACATTCTTCTGAGTAATCCCATTTCTGTGGGAACTTTAAACATTCTTCTGAGAAATCCCATCTCTGTGGGAACTTTCAACATTCTTCTGAGAAATCCCATCTCTGTGGGAACTTTCAACATTCTTCTGAGAAATCCCATCTCTGTGGGAACTTTCAACATTCTTCTGAGAAATCCCATCTCTGTGGGAACTTTCAACATTCTTCTGAGAAATCCCATCTCTGTGGCCTCTAACCGTCTTTCATTTGTTATTTCAGTTGTTATTTGTCAATTGCAGCAGCTTGCTGTTAATGTTATATCCATAATCTGTTTTGAGTTTTCTTGATTATCATGCAGGTTAGCTCAATCGTGTCCTAAATTCTTCAATAAGTTAACATATTTCTTGTTGGGAACTTGTAACTCTGCTTTTAACTGATGTTTCTGATATTTTTCGTCATAATTTTTTGACTTCCAGAGGTTCAATCCAATGTCTTCTTCCTCCTCCTCCACCACTTCTTCTTCTTTGTCTTGTCTCTCTTTTTTCATCCTCATCTTTGTCTTCTTCTTATTTATTTTCTTCTTTTGATTATTTTTCTTTCTTTTTTTCTTCTCCTTCTTCTTCTTCCACCTCTTCTACTTCCTTTTACCATTTAAACTTCTTATGAAGCACAAGTCTTCAACATTTTATAAGCAGTGCCTGTTTGTTGTCATTTTTTAAGATTTCTCTACTCCAACGCCTTCATTTCCCTACCATCTTCCTCTTCATGATCCCGTATCTCTAGGGAAAAGGGGGGGGGGGGGTGTATGTCTTTGGGGAACCACAGACAGACATCGTTAACATTCTCAATTTCGCTCTATCTTCAGTCATTTCTTAGGACTGCAATGTCTGGACCTATCCATCCCTAGATGTTATCTTTCCATCTTTGGGACTGTCAAGTTGAGACCTATCCATTCCTCGATGTTATCTTCCCACCTTTAGGACTGCAAAGTGGAGACATGTCCTTTCCTCGATGTTATCTTCCCATCTTTAGGACTGCAAAGTGGAGACATGTCCTTTCCTCGATGTTATCTTCCCATCTTTGGGACTGCAAAGTCGAGACCTGTCCATTCCTCGATGTTATCTTCCCATCTTTGGGACTGCAAAGTCGAGACCTGTCCATTCCTCGATGTTATCTTCTCATCTCTTTCTCTGCCTACCTCTACTTCTTATTCCTTGCAGATTGTTATGCCAGAACGATCGATTTACATGACCAAACCAATTCATTTTGCGTTCATCCACAAAAGTCAAAAGATCTTGTTCTCCGATTGCATGTTGCATCATTGTATAACTTGTTCATTTGTGATATCATCTAATTAGGAGATTCCCAAAATGCTACGATAGCATTTCATCTCCTAAGCTTGTGTTTCTTATGCAGCACCGCTTCCACCTGTTTCCCAAATATATTTTGACGCTCAATTTAGTTCCCTCCTCTGGAGATTCTGAAAAGTGCTTGCTTTATAATATTCTCAGTTCGCTTCTTTTGTCTGATCTGTTCAGCTCCATCATCTTAGTCGCATCTCTTTGTTCACTCTGTACTTTCCTATATTGAGTTATCGAGTTATTGAGGTATTTGCGGGTCATCATCATTGCACTCCGAACATGTCCATAGGTGCTTGGATCCGTTCCTCAGCAGTCCCGCAGTGTCCAGCGACTGACGGCTACAGTTATGTGTTGGTTGATCAGTCTTTTTACACGCCCACTAATTTTCTCATTTCTGGCTACTTTCCTATAGTTCTATATTAGTATTTTTGCTTTGACATTTCAACACTTTTATTCTACACAGATATCCGCTAGGAAAAGGCTATATATTCACCTGACTAGCTTTTGAAGTTCTCCATGTCTCACAACCATATAACAGGACTGATTTAGCAATGGAATTTAATGTTTCATAATTTATTTTACATTTGTATCGAACCTATTTTTTTATTTCCACAAATTGTTTAGTTCATTATCAGCTGTTATTACTTTGTGTACCTTCATTCTGGCATCGTTCTATGTATTTGCCCCCTTCGTCTGTATTACTGCCTAGATATACATAATGTTCTACATGTTGTGTTGGTATTTCTCCAATGACGCTTATTAATTGCCAACTACACTAATTCTCGTAATTTTGCTATTATCTTGTTTTACGTTCTAGCTGTTGTGACCTTTCATTGTGTTTGTTCAATTGAAATTACATTCTGGACATCCGGTCAATATGGCGGATAGACGACAGGAACAATTGAGGCTCTGTTTGAAAGTTTGCAATTTCCTCATATTCCTTGCTGTCGGAGCTGCTGAGTTTAGTGCTCTGTGCACACCGTGAGCTGCTGAGTTTAGTGCTCTGTGCACACCGTGAGCTGCTGAGTTTAGTGCTCTGTGCACACCGTGAGCTGCTGAGTTTAGTGCTCTGTGCACACCGTGAGCTGTGGGTTTCATACAGATCGTTTTTTTCCGATATTCCGATTGTTTACGAAGAATGATGTTATCATATGATGAAGGACAGTTCAGCTGCATTCACTTTCGGTGCCGCTTGGCTTTATGTCTTTCAGCGTGCGCTGTAGATGCTATGATGGGGACTTTAACTGCCTTTCTTTGTTTGGATCCTTCAGTGAGATGAGTTTTAATTCGGATAATTCTACTGGTAGAGGAGGTTGAGGAATTATGGATTTTAGTTCGTTTAGAGTGATATCGCGACCTTCGACTTACTACAACCACAACTTGAATTCATGTATAATTATGTGAGAAAAGAGAAATGTTATCAGTAAAGTCTAGGTCGGATGAAGTTGCTTGATCACTGATTCCATTCCAGCTATTTTTGTGCTATTCTAATAATCTTATCTTTGGCTCGAAGGAAGGGAAATAGCTTTATCAGACGACCCAGCCTCACTCTTGTTTATTTTGCAATTGCTCTGTAATCTGTTCTTTATATACTATGTTAAATTTTATTTCTTCCTGTATTACTTTAATAAAATAATAAACTTTGGGATTCCATAACGGCTCAGCATCTCCCATAGTACTTCTACTCAAACTATCAAACCCCTTTTAATACTTTACAAATCCCGTAGAAAGTTGGAACTATAGTTAAATTGCTGGCTACAAATAAAGTAGGCTGCTGATTTTTAATAATGTCTTTCTAGAAATCAGCCAAAAACGATTGACATTTACACATTTTAAGTACTTCAGGATAGAGGGCAGTGTCCTCGGGAAATAGACCTGATTCTGTCTACATAAATAGTCTACAATGGAATGAAAGATACGGGATATCCATGACACACAACGTTTTGAATTTTAAACTATTAGCTTCTCGAAACGTAGCTGGGTTTGAGATCAAAATATTTATAATTCGCATCTGCCACTAATTTACTGATGATATCATGGTCTACGGAAGCCAACTTTGAGTATTACACAACAGGCCCTTTTTTGGAATCCCCAGGGGAAAAGACAAAGAGGAAGACCAAGGAATTCTTGGAGAAGACAGATAGAAGCAGAGATGAAGATAATTGGGAAGACATTGAATGATCTTAAAAGAATGGCAAAAAACAGAACGACTTGGAAAGTGTTTGTTGAAGACCTATGCTCCACTGGGAGCTAAAAAGGTAGAAGAGGAAGTAGAATCGTGGTCTTTCAGTTTATTTTAAACAATGCCTCTATTTTTTGTAAGGAAATGTCAGAACATGCCATAATAATCTTTCTATTCTAGTCATGTGACAACTATTCCATGCTTCTAGATAAAGATGTAAATGGTGCTGTGACGGTTCTTTCTACAGAAACAGAAGCTAGACAATAACTGTATCTTTCACATCGACCTAACAATTAAAATAGCTCACTTGATGCGACTCTGTGCAACAAACTCTAGATAACCGGTGAGAGCTCAAACATATCGCATACTTTTGCCAGTGGAGGTCTTGGCGTTCACATGCATATAAATAGCTAATCGTTAAAGAGAACAATTTTCCTTCTAAAAATTTCTGGCTGTTTCCATGGAAATTAATCTCTGTTTCTCATCTTAGGCCCTCCATCATTGTATGAGAATAGTGTTCACATGAGTCACGACATCTCTATAATAGCACGGCTGGGTGGCCTCGGTAGTCTAGTTGGGAAAACCACTCAACAGACGTTCGGACAACCCATGTTCGGTTCTCGCTGGAACCAGTGGCAATTGTACTCGTGGTTGGAAACAAAAATAGCCCTGTCGTCGACCCCAGCCGTTGGCGGAAATGGGTACCAGGGTAGTACTCTGGGGAGGTGAGGAATGCTACTTCGCATCGCGAGTTTCGATGCCTGAGGCGACACTGTCCAGAAGGCTCCAAACACTTCTGAAAGGTAGAATCGATGATAATACTAACTCATGTTTAAATTATGGTTATGGCTAGTAGAGGGCCCAGCATCACTGCTAAACTATAAATGCTCAACCGCCCGTGCCGGTGGAATCATCCAAATTAAAACTCATCTCATTGAAGGGTCCAAACAAAGAAAGGCAGCTGCAGCATTAAAGTATGGGCTGTTGCGTAGGGTCAAACAGAGGGTAGGATATGTATGTTCATAAAAACATAATTTAACATTCATTCCTTACTGTAACACTAAATAATATAACATTCATTCCTTACTGTAACACTAAATAATATAACATTCATTCCTTACTGTAACACTAAATAATATAACATTCATTCCTTACTGTAACACTAAAACCCGGCTGCACCAGTTGGGATTTTTATTTCTGATTTCTTTCTGAGGCAACCACCCCTGGTCTCAGCAGCGAGGTCACGCTTGAAACGTCAATTACTCATGGACGTAAAAAATATGAGTACCCACGAAGACGGAGTTATCTGCCTGTGCATCGAGGGACCCCTGTGCATACGGCTGTCAGGGAAAACGGACTAATACGCAAAATTCAGTTCGTAGTCTCTAGGGACTATGTCAGAGGTCAAAGCTGGCGAACTAAAAAAAAATCCTTACATTCTTGTGTACATCTTTCCTAATGTATCTACAAATGTAATATACATAATTCATAACATCTTCTATAATTAATTTAATTCTCAAAATACTTATTCTATGTGTAGATAAATTTAAATCTTATAATCATAACATCTAGGCATTAATTAATTAATTATTTAGAATTTAGCAAATTATATGGTGGGTGGGGGGGGGGGGGGGGGGTAGAATACAAACTCAGACACGAACACCTCGTGCGATTCCACTGGACAAGCAGCCTTTCTTCTCCAGTCCTATAAGTCCCACCGGACAGACCCCAGAAATTGGAAAATGTAACAATGCCGTTTTTTTTTCGTTTTATATTTCAAAACATAGGACCATTACTTTCACTGGCCACATCTTTTTGGGTGAGACTGTTTATTATTTCCCTGACAATGACCAGGGTGCCAATATATTCTTCAGCTGAGTTGACTGCATGACGTCAGTCGAACTCGTGTATTTTGGTAACGAAGCAAACCCCTGAGGTTACTGCCCATTCGTCCTCTTATAGTAGATATCATGTATAACAGTTACTGGATACTTCGAGGCTTGCTGAGGAGGGGATCTGAGCACCTATAGACACGTTCGGATTACAATAATGATGATCCGCTAGTAACTCAATGTACGTAATTATTAATATAAAGTCAGGAACTATCATAGAATCCGCCAGTAAATAGTAAAAAGGTAAAAGGAAAACAAGAGAAACATTGCAATACGTGGATAAGAGGAGTCATGCATATCACCTTACACAGGGACTACATAGAAAATATCGTAGAACAGGGGTTGGTGGAAAGTCCCATAGTTTTATGTGTAAATATAAATAAACTCATGTGTTACTTATCATGAACGTGTGGTAGATAAAGAGTCGTTAGTCAGATCAGGCTCATTTAACGTCGGAGAAAGACTTTCTCTGACATTGGGGGCGTAGTGTTCCAGTACAATGATATATCATACCCAAATATTTCTGTGAATACAATTGTAGTCACCACACAAGCGACAATGGCACACATTAAGATTGAGTTCTCATTGACCATTTCGCAGGCCAACAGTGCACTGACGGTGTGTGAGGTGCAAACATTTACAGATACCTATGTTCTGGACGGGCATTCTTGGTCGTTTTGTGCAGTGTGTAATGGGTGTTGCAAAGGCTGCAACGTCATAATCGGCACGTGTCACGGCATCTGTTCACATGGGATCTATGGACACGACTGCTCCGGGTCTCGTCTCAGTGTCTGTCCTTTTTGTGAGGAAAAATCTGGAAAATGCCTACAATGTAAACATCCTGGCTACACCTGTAATGACACTTGTCCCGATGGTAATATTGGGCTACAGTGCAAACAGACCTGTTCTGATGGCTGTGACATCATATGTGACCCGGAAAGTGCAAGGAAACGTACTACGGGTCAGACTGCTCTCTCAGGTGTCCAGACAACTGTTTCACGACACCTGTGAACAGTCAACCGGGAACTGTACATGCAAGGGAACGTTCTACGGGTCAGACTGCCCTCTCAAATCTCCGTACAACTGTTTGAACTAAACCTGTGAACAGTTAATCGGGGCCTGCGTCTCGTATGTCAATGATTCCCACGTTAAGAAGAGTCTGCCGACTGCAACACACCCAAGCATATGGATACCTTAATGTGTTTCTGTGATGGACATGGTTCATTTCTTGGTGTTTTTTCCGTGAAGCCATGGCTCATATCTTGATGTGTTTCTGTGCTAGCCATGGCTCATATCTCGATGTGTGTCATGTTAGTCATATCTCATATCCTGGTGTGTCCGTGTTAATCATGTCTCATATCTTTATGTGAGTCTGTGTTTAGTCATATCTCATATCTTAGTGTGTATCTGTGTTAGTCACGTGTCATATCTTTGTGTGTGCATGTCTGGGTTAGTAATATCTCATATCTTTGTTTGCATGTTTATGTTAGTCATATCTCTTATCTTTGTGTGTGCATATCTGTGTATGTCACATCTCATATCCTTGTGTGTGCATGACAATGGTAGTCACATCTCATATCTTTGTGTGCATGTCTATGTTAGGCATGTGTCATATCTTTATGCGCATGTTTATGTTAGGCATGTGTCATATATCTTGATGTGTGTCAGTGTTAGTCATGCCTCGTATCGATGTGTGCATGTCTGTGTTAATCACATCTCATATCTTTGTGTGTGCATGTCCTCTAGTGACTAGGGCAGATGGTGCTCGTAAACCTGGGAGGGCCGACCATCTAAGGACAGAATCCCCTACAGAAAAGATCATCTGTTGCCTTGCAAGAAGATTGGGCATAATCAAAGGCTAAGGAAAGCAAACCTGAATAAAATGCTGGCTGAAATCGGATGCATTGGGCCACTGGCGCAGAACACAGTGCAACGTTTTAACGGGTGTTCAATCGGAGTGGATCTGGCAGACTCTAATTGTGATGTTCTGCCAGTGGGGGCGATCAACACACTTGGCCTGACGGCTGACTTCATGTGAGAGTCTGGAATCCTGCTCTGATTGAGCCCTGACCGCAGAGAGAGAGAGAGAGAGAGAGAGAGAGAGAAATGTGATCATTAACGCTGATTCACAATCTATGTAATACTAAACAACTCTAACAGCATCCACTGTGAATGTTTGTTTTAATCTTAGCTCCAGCAATACCTTCTCAATACGAAACCAATCTACAAATTACAGATCGCGTGTTGCCAGCTAGGTCCTGACTCCAGCAATAATCTCCACTGACCTTTCAAAACGTGCTCCCAGAATGCATTTCGTGAAAGTTTGTAAACAGTTTATCAGCACTTCATATTTTAATGGTTTGCTGTGTAGCTTTCAAAATACTGCAGCCAAAATAACTTTTGGGTGAATAAACATTGGCTCTGAAAGGTAATAATCAAATGACCAGTATTTTGAAAAAAATCGGGTCGTTTTACATGCATAATAATAACCAGAATCTGGCGTGGATTTTTGGACAACCATTGACAATGTTAGCGAAATCATGAACACGAGGGGAACAACGCTGGGTGCAGACATGATGACTATTCTTTATGTGTTGATAAATTGAGGTTTCATGAAAGCCTCTCTGGCATGTTCAATAAAACAAGAAATGATGTCGGATCTAGTGGAAACGGTTGCCAGGTTTTCAGTCGAAAAGATTGTTGTTAACAGGAACTGGTGAGTTAGAAGGCTTCAGACGATGTAGAAATAGCTGAACATGATATCAGTATTAAGTATTATTGAACAAATGGGACAATATTCAAGTGAATTAATGAATTCAAATACCCAGACGTTACATAACAGCTTCAGAATGTAAATATTCAGTCGACACACGGTGGTAGAACACTCTGAGGAAGTGCATCAAGGAGTGGACACAAATAATGCTTCCAGTTTTCCCAATTCAAAAGTACAAAAAAAAAATCTAAACACACCTGTTTTTTTTTTCATTTCAAATTGTCAGTTAAGTTATAATTTTGGAAACGTTACAGCATTTGTGGATGTCCTGACCCTAGTTCATACTCTTCATTCTCAAAACTGATGTGACACCAGGCAGAAAAGGTAACATTTGTAGCTAAACTAAATATTGAATGATAATAGTTGATGCTTGTGACACAAACATCACAGATTTGTAAATAGGAGAGTTGCGGTGGATCTTCTTCTTCTGTCCTCATTTGCCTTTCAGAATCGAGGGGAGATACAATTTGTGGTCTTTTGCTCTTCTCTTTGCCTCTGTTGCTGTTATGTTTCCTAGTGTTTCTAATATTCAATCAGTCCATCTTTTTCAAGGGTGGTCGGCCCTTGAGCCTGGTGTTCTCGCAACGTTTATTTAGGCTCGCTCTGTTAGGCTTTAACTTTCTGCCGTATCACGTGGCCAAACCTTGTTATATATTCCGTATCACGTGGCCACCCTTGTTATATATTCCGTATCACGTGGCCAAACCTTGTTATATATTCCGTATCACGTGGCCAAACCTTGTTATATATTCCGTATCACGTGGCCAAACCTTGTTATATATTCCGTATCACGTGGCCAAACCTTGTTATACCTTGTATCTTTATATAATCAATGACTTGTGTTATTCCTTGCATTTTTTTTCTGGGGGATAAAATATTGAAGTGAAATCAGAAAAGTTCTGAAATTTAAAATACAACTTTTCTAACCACTTTTAATCTGTTATCTTCTTGGAAAGAAATTGGCAAATCAACTAAAGTTAATGACAAACAACTGTATATAGTATAATGAAGATCCAGTTCTCACAAGTAAATGTGAATCGTGGATAATCGAAAAATAGACACAATATTTGAAGCCATTCCAAAATAGGGTTTTATGAAGGAAAATTGAGAATAGCATGAACAGCTGAAGTGAATAGCATGTGGAATTGAAAGAAATAACAGGGACAGCTGAACAGAATAATATGGGCAGCTGAAAGGAATAACATGGAGAACTGAAAGGGATAAGATGGACAGCTGAAAGAAATGAAGTGGACAGCTGAAGAGAATAGCGTGTATATTCTTTAAAAAGGGCAATGTCAAAGAAAAAGATGGTTATATATTATTATTATGGTTATATATTATTAAAATCATATATTTCTTGCTGTGCAATAAGAAGAAAGGGAGACGCGATAACTCA
The DNA here is from genome assembly GCA_032433765.1 of Megaustenia siamemsis. NCBI lineage: Eukaryota > Metazoa > Mollusca > Gastropoda > Stylommatophora > Ariophantidae > Megaustenia > Megaustenia siamemsis. The sequence continues at coordinate 89,081,840 of JAVIAB010000001.1, read as the reverse complement.
GTGGTTAGTGAACTGGACTACAAAGGATAAGAGGTAGTGTTCGATCCCAACCGACGGCTTCCGGGTTCACCCAGCCTTAAATGGGTACCGGATTGTTTCTGGGAAAGTAAAGCGGCACGGGCGTAATACCGACCACATTACCCCAAAAATCATGTGCTGAAGGTCTGTCACATTTATGGTCACTAACACCATATTCCCTATACGCCACTTGGCGTGACGGGGCACTAACACCATATTCCCTATGCGCCACTTGGCGTGACGGGACCCTTTACTTTTACTAATAAGAAGAAAACAATTGGAATATATTGTGACAACTAGATTAATGTATAGAAGAAATGTTGTGTTATGTTATGTCATGTTATGTTGTGGTACGTTATGTTATGTTAGGATCATCAACACTACACACGGGACTTATCCATCGGTGCTTTGATTTTGCCATCGAGATATCGAGAATCTTCGTGGTGAGTCCTGACCCTCGTGCGCAAACTCTGTAGCAGGGCATTTCCTCACAGAACGGTCACACACAACATCAGAGACAGACATCTCCACAGAGAACGGTCACACAACATCAGAGACAGACATCTCCGCAGAGAACGGTCACACAACATCAGAGACAGACATCTCCACAGAGAACGGTCACACAACATCAGAGACAGACATCTCCGCAGAGAACGGTCACACAACATCAGAGACAGACATCTCCGCAGAGAACGGTCACACAACATCAGAGACAGACATCTCCACAGAGAACGGTCACACAACATCAGAGACAGACATCTCCACAGAGAACGGTCACACAACATCAGAGACAGACATCTCCACAGAGAACGGTCACACAACATCAGAGACAGACATCTCCACAGAGAACGGTCACACAACATCAGAGACAGACATCTCCACAGAGAACGGTCACACACAACATCAGAGACAGACATCTCCGCAGAGAACGGTCACACACAACATCAGAGACAGACATCTCCGCAGAGAACGGTCACACAACATCAGAGACAGACATCTCCACAGAGAACGGTCACACACAACATCAGAGACAGACATCTCCGCAGAGAACGGTCACACAACATCAGAGACAGACATCTCCACAGAGAACGGTCACACAACATCAGAGACAGACATCTCCACAGAGAACGGTCACACACAACATCAGAGACAGACATCTCCGCAGAGAACGGTCACACACAACATCAGAGACAGACATCTCCGCAGAGAACGGTCACACAACATCAGAGACAGACATCTCCGCAGAGAACGGTTATTTACATCAACAGAGACAGACATCTCCGCAAAGAACGGTCATTTACAACAACAGAGACAGACATCTCCGCAGAGAACGGTTATTTACAACATCAGAGACAGACATCTCCGCAGAGAACGGTCATCTACAACAACAGAGACAGACATCTCCGCAGAGAACGGTCATCTACAACAACAGAGACAGACATCTCCGCAGAGAACGGTCATCTACAACAACAGACGTGGTAATTGATGTTTATGGGACTTGGTATTAACAAGTCTGGCAGGATGAGTAGTAAACGAATGGGAAAGGCAAACTCGGTACCAAAAAATTGCCAATCTGAATCGGAATGTTGGGCTAAATAGCGCAGTTATCACAACTTCATGTAAAACTCCGTCACACCCGCGCATTTAGTGCGCCATTAATAGCAACAACGAAGAAAGACAATTATTGGATGAACGCAACAGAAAACGACAATTATGCATTATTGTTGTTTTTAATTTTAAATCTGACATTGCAATGCTGATCACTCGTTCTCAGATGTCAAAAACAGTTGTAGAAACTTCCATTGCCTTTTTTGGAAAGCGTTTGATAGAAAATAACCTTTATCTAGAATGTGAAATGGTTTCCATTATTCCTGGCCCACCGCGCTATCAGCACTATTGACAGAAGCCAAGAAGCTATGGAATGTTCACATATTTTATCTTTTACGTTGTGCTGATTTCCTATCTGAAAAGTCTCTGGCCGATTTGTGGGAATTTTCAGCTCTTGTGAATATTTAAAATCATGAAATTTTAGCAACACATGTTTTCAAAGTTTTTTTTAAAATGTATTTTTAATTTATTACCGGTTTCATCATCATCGAGTTGCATGTCCATTTGCAGAACCTTGTATTTACAGAGCCTTGTATTCACAGAGCCTTGTATTCACAGAGCCTTGTATTCACAGAGCCTTGTATTCACAGAGCCTTGTATTCACAGAGGCTTGTATTCACAGAGCCTTGTATTCACAGAGCCGTCGGAATGAAACTATTTCCAGCCAGATCTTTCACAGAACGTTACACTCACCAGAGCTGTAGAAAAGAATCTCTGTCTCTATCCAGATCTCCCACTTCTTCTGTGCTCATGTTCAATATATTTTTGATGTCTTGTAAACACTTTCTTCTTGGTCTGCCACTTTCTTGTCTTCATGGGACCATGCCTTTCATCATTGTTATCTCCAGCCCACAGTGCCTGCCACTGTCATGTCCTCATGGGACCATGCCTTTCATCCTTGTTACCCCCAGCCCACAGTGCCTGCCACTGTCATGTCCTCATGGGACCATGCCTCTCATCCTTGTTACCCCCAGCCCACAGTGCCTGCCACTGTCATGTCCTCATGGGACCATACCTTTCATCCTTGTTACCCCCAGCCCACAGTGCCTGCCACTGTCATGTCCTCATGGGACCATGCCTCTCATCCCTGTTACCCCCAGCCCACAGTGCCTGCCACTGTCATGTCCTCATGGGACCATGCCTCTCATCCCTGTTACCCCCTGCCCACAGTGCCTGCCACTGTCATGTCCTCATGGGACCATGCCTTTCATCCCTGTTACCCCCAGCCCACAGTGCCTGCCACTGTCATGTCCTCATGGGACCATGCCTCTCATCCCTGTTACCCCCAGCCCACAGTGCCTGCCACTGTCATGTCCTCATGGGACCATACCTTTCATCCCTGTTACCCCCAGCCCACAGTGCCTGCCACTGTCATGTCCTCATGGGACCATGCCTCTCATCCCTGTTACCCCCAGCCCACAGTGCCTGCCACTGTCATGTCCTCATGGGACCATACCTTTCATCCCTGTTACCCCCAGCCCACAGTGCCTGCCACTGTCATGTCCTCATGGGACCATACCTCTCATCCCTGTTACCCCCAGCCCACAGTGCCTGCCACTGTCATGTCCTCATGGGACCATACCTCTCATCCCTGTTACCCCCAGCCCACAGTGCCTGCCACTGTCATGTCCTCATGGGACCATACCTCTCATCCCTGTTACCCCCAGCCCACAGTGCCTGCCACTGTCATGTCCTCATGGGACCATACCTCTCATCCCTGTTACCCCCAGCCCACAGTGCCTGCCACTGTCATGTCCTCATGGGACCATGCCTCTCATCCCTGTTACCCCCAGCCCACAGTGCCTGCCACTGTCATGTCCTCATGGGACCATGCCTCTCATCCTTGTTACCCCCAGCCCACAGTGCCTGCCACTGTCATGTCCTCATGGGACCATGCCTCTCATCCTTGTTACCCCCAGCCCACAGTGCCTGCCACTGTCATGTCCTCATGGGACCATGCCTCTCATCCCTGTTACACCCAGCCCACAGTGCCTGCCACTGTCATGTCCTCATGGGACCATGCCTCTCATCCCTGTTACCCCCAGCCCACAGTGCCTGCCACTGTCATGTCCTCATGGGACCATACCTCTCATCCTTGTTACCCCCAGCCCACAGTGCCTGCCACTGTCATGTCCTCATGGGACCATGCCTCTCATCCTTGTTACCCCCAGCCCACAGTGCCTGCCACTGTCATGTCCTCATGGGACCATGCCTCTCATCCTTGTTACCCCCAGCCCACAGTGCCTGCCACTGTCATGTCCTCATGGGACCATGCCTCTCATCCCTGTTACCCCCAGCCCACAGTGCCTGCCACTGTCATGTCCTCATGGGACCATGCCTTTCATCCTTGTTACCCCCAGCCCACAGTGCCTGCCACTGTCATGTCCTCATGGGACCATACCTCTCATCCTTGTTACCCCCAGCCCACAGTGCCTGCCACTGTCATGTCTCCATGGGACCATACCTCTCATCCTTGTTACCCCCAGCCCACAGTGCCTGCCACTGTCATGTCTCCATGGGACCATACCTCTCATCCCTGTTACCCCCAGCCCACAGTGCCTGCCACTGTCATGTCCTCATGGGACCATGCCTCTCATCCCTGTTACCCCCAGCCCACAGTGCCTGCCACTGTCATGTCTCCATGGGACCATACCTCTCATCCTTGTTACCCCCAGCCCACAGTGCCTGCCACTGTCATGTCTCCATGGGACCATACCTCTCATCCTTGTTACCCCCAGCCCACAGTGCCTGCCACTGTCATGTCTCCATGGGACCATACCTCTCATCCTTGTTACCCCCAGCCCACAGTGCCTGCACGTAGATGTACTATGGTCATTTCCTCTGTAAGAAGTTTGTTATGGACCAGTATTTCTTTTCGAGACACTGAGAAGAGCATTGATGAGAGAGGCAAGAACAGCAGGAATCGGCTCCCTCAATGAGATAGAGCTGCTTGCACAGAACAGAGATAAATGGCGAGATTTGATAAAAGATCTTTTAAAAAATTGAAAACTGCTAGAACAAAAATTCAGATAAAAGAAGGAGTATCTTGGTCTACGCCCTATGGGCCAGCTACGGCTCGAAAGGTCTATAGATAGATAGATAGATAGATAGATAGATAGATAGATAGATAGATAGATAGATAGATAGATAGATAGATAGATAGATAGATAGATAGATAGATAGATAGATAGATAGATAGATAGATAGATAGATAGATAGATAGATAGATAGATAGATAGATAGATAGATAGATAGATAGATAGATAGATAGATAGATAGATAGATAGATAGATAGATAGATAGATAGATAGATAGATAGATAGATAGATAGATAGATAGATAGATAATAGATAGATAGATAGATAGATAGATAGATAGATAGATAGATAGATAGATAGATAGATAGATAGATAGATAGATAGATAGATAGATAGATAGATAGATAGATAGATAGATAGATAGATAGATAGATAGATAGATAGATAGATAGATAGATAGATAGATAGATAGATAGATAGATAGATAGATAGATAGATAGATAGATAGATAGATAGATAGATAGATAGATAGATAGATGGATAGATAGATAGATAGATAGATAGATAGATAGATTTTTGTTCAAGTCTTCTAATGTGTTTTAATTTGTTCTTTTTCATCATCCAAGGTTTCCTTGGGGTTTATTGACAGCACTTTGTTTCGAATGAACCAAGTTTATTCTTTGTTGTTTGTAAGATTGTTTATGATTACCCGGACCATATGTTGCTATCGAGAAGACACATGCTCTCAGTTGTTTTAATTGTACGTCCTTGTATTTTACTGGTGCCACATGTTCTTCATTAGATTGAATGCTTGTATTTCTATTGCTAGTCTTCTATTGATCATCTTCTAGCAATCTCTATTATTAGTTGTTACAGGGCGGCCAAGTCGAGAACTTGTGCTCGAAACAAGGAAGAAGCGGAGCACACGATAGGGCACAAGTGGTTAGTTTTCATTCATCGGTGAAATAAACCACTCAAAAGGTGGTTAGTTTCCATTCAGCGGTGAAATAAACGACTCAAAAAGTGGTTAGTTTTCATTCATCGGTGAAATAAACCACTCAAAAGGTGGTTAGTTTTCATTCAGCGGTGAAATAAACCATTTAAAAAGTGGTTAGTTTTCATTCAGCGGTGAAATAAACCACTCAAAAAGTGGTTAGTTTTCATTCAGCGGTGAAATAAACCACTCAAAAAGTGGTTAGTTTTCATTCAGCGGTGAAATAAACGACTCAAAAAGTGGTTAGTTTTCATTCTGCGGTGAAATAAACCACTCAAAAAGTGGTTAGTTTTCATTCAGCGGTGAAATAAACCACCCAAAAGGTGGTTAGTTTTCATTCAGCTGTGAATTAAACCACTCAAAAAGTTGTTAGTTTTCATTCAGCGATGAAAAAAACCATTCAAAAAGTGGTTAGTTTTCATTCAGCTGTGAAATAAACCACTCAAAAAGTGGTTAGTTTTCATTCGGCGGTGAAATAAACCACTCAAATCCTAACACCTCGAGACGACTGCTCAGGACAAGGACAAGCGGTCCTATATGTACCCCCCCCCCCTTCCCAAGCAGATCCTATGAATGGGATAATTCTGTAAAGATAATTTTTTTTTTACATTTTCAGATATTTTTTGCTGCAGGTTGTTTGTTGCTCATGATGATTTTTGACTGTTTGCTATGTCCATGGACATTTTTCTCTGTTTAATTGTCTTTCTGCAAACTGTAAACTGTCAACAATAGTTTACCGTTTACTATGATTGATAAACGAATCAGTGATCCCACTTTGTTGAATATAAATTAATCTACTTCTTCTTCTTCTACCTTTTTAGCTCCCAGTGGAGCATAGACCTTCAGTAAACACTTTCCAAGTCGTTCTGTTTTTTGCCATTCTTTTAAGATCGTTCCATGTCTTCCCCATCATCTTCATCTCTGCTTTCAACTGTCTTCTCCAAGAATTCCTTGGTTTTCCTCTTTGTCTTTTCCCCTGGGGATTCCAAAAAAGGGCCTGTTGTGTAATACTCAAAGTTGGCTTCCGTAGTGTGTGCCCTATCCAGCGCCATCGTCTTCGCTGTATCTCTTTATCCACTGGTGTTTGACTGGTACATTTCCATAATTCTATGTTAGTGACTTTGTCCTGCCATTTCCACCCTTTTATTCTGCGTAAGCATCCATTAATGAAAGTCTGTATCTTCGTGATTGTCAATTTTGTTGTTCTCCATGTTTCACAGTCATATAATAGGACCGCCTTAACATTTGAGTTGAAAATTTTTTTTTAGCATTTAACCTAATTTCTTTGGATTTCCATGTTTCCCAGTGCAATGAAAGCTCCTCTTGCTTTTGATATCCTTATTTTGGTATCTTTTTTCGGTAATATAGATAAAAGGAGGGAAACAGAAAATGATGATGAAATATAAATTAATACCAAATGCTAATTTGTATGAGAAAAGAAACAAGTATAAAGACGATTTTTTTAAGCTAAATCGTGAATCTTAGTGATTTTACCAAGACTAAATGTGTTTTCTTGAAATAAAGTGACTGAATCTTTAATATTGACATTTAAAAAAATTCATCTATACGCAGTTATTATTCATGTACTGTCACAAAAAATAACATTGTTCAGTTTTTAGCCTTTAACTTGGACTAACGTCATCGCAGTAAGAGCAATCGCATATCCGCTCTCCCGTCCGTTCTAGCAAACACTGAATTGTTTGTCTGCTTATTGTTCATGTCCGGCATTAATTGTGTTGCGGTCTTTTCCACTAATGATGTTTTTTCCTGCTTTAGCTCTTTGTGCCGCTACTTTTGACATTTTATTTGACATTTCATTTGACATTTCATTTGACATGTGCGTTATCCTCAGCTTTTCTGTAAAAGGTGGTTTCTAGAAGCCATCAAGATGTCATGTATGTCCATTTAAAAGATCCCCTGCGCAATTGCAGACCCTGCCAACCTGTCGGCCATCTTATTGTCACGAACTCCCGCGTGGCCGGAGCAATATATCCAAGTCAGGCTCTTAACGTGTGACACATGATGTTGATGCACCCACTCTCTGCGAAACATATTCTGGTCAATCCGGCTAAGGAAGTTTGTGAGTCAGTCAATATGATTGCATGTGTTATTGGTCTCTTAGCCAGCCACGTGATAGCTTTCATCATGACCTCATCACATGTGCTGCAGATAGTAGTCTTGTAGGCTCCTGTATCTTCCTCTATCTACCTTCATTTGTTATACACAGAACAACTCCAGTCCCACAGCACACCTTGTGTGACCGAACCATCAACGTTGGTGATTGGGGTTAGGAGTGAAGTGGTAGTACCCCATGGAGCTTGCGTTACGTCCGATGACTAAAGAAATACACCTCTTCGTGATCCCATCTTGAAAGGACGTTATGTGACACACCTCTTCGTGATCCCATCTTGAAAGGACGTTACGTGACACACCTCTTCGTGATCCCATCTTGAAAGGACGTTATGTGACACACCTCTTCGTGATCCCATCTTGAAAGGACGTTATGTGACACACCTCTTCATGGTCCCATCTTGAAAGGACGTTATGTGACACACCTCTTCATGATCCCATCTTGAAAGGACGTTATGTGACACACCTCTTCATGGTCCCATCTTGAAAGGACGTTATGTGACACACCTCTTCATGATCCCATCTTGAAAGGACGTTATGTGACACACCTCTTCATGGTCCCATCTTGAAAGGACGTTATGTGACACACCTCTTCATGGTCCCATCTTGAAAGGACGTTACGTGACACACCTCTTCATGATCCCATCTTGAAAGGACGTTACATGGCAACTATACCTTGTGTTGCGGTTTGCAGTAAAACTGTCATATTTGCGCCTTTCGGCTCAACACATCCGACTTCAGTATTTTATTTTTGAGTACCGGGTTGTCTTTCCTCTTCGATGCTTGCACGCTTGGCCAGACTAGACAGGTTGTCTGTATCTAGAGGCAACGCGAAGAGGTGGTCTTGAGTCTGGATGGTTCTGGTTCACCGATTCTGGCGCAAGCCATGTAGGTCGCTGACAGCTGTCAGTTCTGCTGCTGTTAGGCGTCTTGCCTCCACCTCCTGGATCTCGAAACTCAGTCACACCTTGCGACGACCAGTCGCTACATTTCCAGTCCAACATTGTTTACCCACCCGGGAAGAACACTTTGTAATTGCATTCAATTCGCTTATAAGAAAGGAGGACAACAGGAAAAGGACGATTAATCCATTATGTAAATTCTACACCAACAGCAAATGACAGCAGCTGAGATCGCTAAAAGAGCGAAAGCTAGACTTGTATATTTCACTTAAAGCCCCAAGAGGTGTATAATAAACGTGCAGGGAAAAGATGAGTGTTCACAATGAGTAGTTTCCATACTGATCTTTAAGCTACACCGACTTTTGTTATCAATGAAAGTTGTTCAGAAACCAGTCAAGCTTTGTAATGTATGTTTATACGGTGTTAGTGCTTTCGTTTTTATTTACCAACACCATTAGCACATAAATGGGTGATGTGCAGGATCACGCCACATCGTCTCATTTTGCAAAAATAAAAACACTCTAGCACTTATTTGTAAAGAAATTAAACCACAAAAATATGTCGGTCCCAAAAACTAGCTTCGTTTAGGATTTAACCTGAGCTGTCGTGGACAAATACAAACTGACCACACTAACTTCTTACACATTTCCTCAGCTACTTCCACTTTTGGTGCACTAGCGCTATTAAAGTTGTAAAAGTACTTAGTACTTTCAATAAAAAAAAAATTTAATATGCTATTTCAAATTAATACTAAATTGTACCCAACTTTCAAATATAATGCATCTATCTCTGCTATATTTAAGTTTACAATATTCTAGACAGCGAGAAATCATAAAAAACTTATCTAAATCAATGAATGTATTAATTGGATATTTATTTCCATTACAATGTGACTATTGATATCATTAGCACTTGGGAGATGTGTTGGTGACACAGACATGACAACAGCCAAATTGAAGACACCTAGGAATAAAGAAGGGAACAAGACAATCATCAAAGTCTTATAGATACAATACAAAGCCGCTTGTCAGTGGTTCAGCAAATTTAATCGATACATCATTATTGTAAGACATATTTATATCGATTACAAAAAGTTGTTTTTGAATTTTCATAAAATTCGACGAAGCTTGGTGGCCTAAAGATAAGATGTCGGCCTCTGAGCAAGAGGCTACGGGATTTGGAATTCACTGATATCTGATGTCCAGCCCCTTGCGAATAAAGGCCAGAAATAAGTAATCTGGTTTGCTCTTTGCCCACATTAAAGAATATTTGTTAGTTTAAAGTCGAAAAGAGAAGAACAAAAATGGCCGCTCCAAGGGAAACAATTAATTAATTAGAAAATCTACTCATGCCAAAAACAGATGTGTCGGGTCGAAAGGCACAGGTATCGCAACTTGTCGTAAATTAGTGATATCCACGATCATTACCAGGGAGCCGTAATAGCTCAGTGGTTAGTGAACTGGACTACAAAGGACAAGAGGTAGGGTTCGATTCCAACGGACGGCTCCGGTTCACCCAGCCTTTAATGGGTACCGGATTTTTTTCTGGGAAAATAAAGCGGCACGGGCGTAATACCGACCACATTATCCCAAAACTCATGTGTTGAAGGTCTGTAAAATTTATGGTCATCTAACACCATATTCCCTATACGCCACTTGGCGTGACCTTGGCACTTTACCCTTTTTTCCAATCATTACCTGGTAAACGCTAAATCGAAGAGAACAAATAAGATCCTTGAGTAAACATGACATTTCTTTACACCAGATATTGCTAGTCAAATGTCATGTTTATTATTATCAGCGTTAATGTGTTAAAATATTGTTGAAACAGACATTAATTAAGGCAGAAAGGTCACATCCTTTCCATGTTGTCACAAACTGGAGTCTGAGAAAATGTATTTTTCTTGCCTTCCTTTTTTCCTTTTAGAGTCGAGGACAAACATAGTTTGCGATCTGTTGATTTTCTGTTGGCTTCTCTAGATGTTACGCTTCCGTGTGTTTATAATATTCCTTTAATCCATATTTTTAGTGGTCTATCTTTGGATCTAGTGCTCTCAGTCACTGTGTTGTATTTTGGTCATTCAGTTTTTTCATCTGCTCAAATTGTTTTGTCTGGTGTTTCTTTATGTATTATATAGTGGGGAATTACTTCTACTTTTTTCTCGGTTCTTCATTTCTGATCTTATCTCTCAGGCTGTTTCCCGTCATGAGTCTGACACGCTTCATTTCTGATCTTATCTCTCAGGCTGTTTCCCGTCATGAGTCGGACACGCTTCATTTCTGATCTTATCTCTCAGGCTGTTTCCCGTCATTTGTCTATTGCATTTTCACATCGGTAGTATTTATTCTGTTTGTTCTTGAGGCGTCCATGTCCGGCATTGGTAGCACAACGTCAGAATAAAAATTGTTTTGTAGTGTGCTCGTTTTATCTACAGTGTCATTTCCATGTGATGACAACTGTTCGATGATTTGACAAGCTTTATTGCACCTTGAGTCTATGTCTGCTGCTTGTGAATTGTCGTTTGTCATTAGATGTTGCCAAGCTATTTTACTTGTTCCGCACCGTTCGACGCAACAAGGGCCATGTCGATTTCGATCATGTACGTTCAGCCGCACAGTGCGTCACTGTCAATTTGATTAGTGTAAAACGTCATCAAACCATATTCCTTTAACATGTCTTGTATCATCTTGGCATTGGTGAAATCTTAGTCCTTGTTTAATTATTTACAAATTCATAAATAATGCCTTATGTTTTAGATAAATATAAACATGTAGATTAATTTTTAAAAACATGAAAAATTGTGTCTCTATGCCGCTGAATTGATAACAACCTTCTGTACTGTAAGAGTTAAATCCCTCCACTTGTTTTATTATTCTGCTGTCTATTGTTACGTTGATACTATGTTTCTCTTTTGAAATTTTCATGACCTCTGTCTTGTTGATGTTGATTTTCATCTCTTTTTGTGTGCTTCTTATCTCGTCTGCTATTTAGAAAAGAAGATGAACATATATTGGACATATATCGGATATATAGTTAGAAGAAACGACCAGAAAAGAACTGTATCAAAAGAGGCAAGTATGACAGGCATAGACTCACTCTCTATAATTGTGCATTTCGCCCAGAAGAGAGGCAATTTGTGGAAGACTCTACGAGCCCTATGTGTCGTCGATCAGCACTGGAAGGATCAAGATAAGTTCAGGACTGAGAGCTTGAGAGGGTCTATTTCATTGTTGTTGAAGGCCTTCTATCTGCCCATGTATTCGTGCCTGTTAGTGTTAGTTGAAATAACGATATAGAAACAACAGGGAAATGTAACAAACTCATTCATCGCACAAATGTCTAGAACTAAATTAATAACTAATAGCTAAATTACCACTTCTAGATTAACACAAGCAGCTATGACGACTACACATCCTACCATTCTTCTTTTAATTGTGTCACAATTACCAACAGATTTGAAAGCTTTAGTTGATCATCCATGAACATTCTTGCCACATCCATTCTTCATGCTATCATTCTCCTCCATTCTTTATACTATCATTTTCATCCATTCTTCATGCTATCACTCTCATCCATTCTTCATGCTATCATTCTCCTCCATTCTTTACATTATCATTTTCATCCATTCTTTATGCTATCATTCTCCTCCATTCTTTACATTATCATTTTCAACCATTCTTCATGCTATCATTCTCCTCCATTCTTTACATTATCATTTTCATACATTCTTTATGCTATCATTCTCATCCATTCTTTATACTATCATTTTCATCCATTCGTTATACTATCATTCTTCCCCATTCTTTATGCTATCACTCTCATCCATTCTTCATGCTATCATTCTCCTTCATTCTTTACATTATCATTTTCATCCATTCGTTATGCTATTATTCTTCTTCATTCTTTATACTATCATTCTCCTCCATTCTTCATGCTATCATTCTCCTCCATTCTTTATATTATCATTCTCCTCCATTCTTTATACTATCATTTTCATCCATTCTTTATGCTATCACTCTCATCCATTCTTCATGCTATCATTCTCCTTCATTCTTTACATTATCATTTTCATCCATTCTTTATGCTATTATTCTTCTTCATTCTTTATACTATCATTCTCCTCCATTCTTCATGCTATCATTCTCCTCCATTCTTTATATTATCATTCTCCTCCATTCTTTATACTATCATTTTCATCCATTCTTTATACTATCATTCTCATCCATTCTTTATACTATCATACTCATCCATTCTTCATGCTATCATTCTCATCCATTCTCATCCATTCTTTTATACTATCATTCTCCTCCATTCTTTAAAATATCATTCTCCTCCATTCTTTATACTATCATTTTCATCCATTCTTTTATACTATCATTCTCCTCCATTCTTTATACAATCATTCTCCTCCATTCTTTATACTATCATTCTCCTCCATTCTTTATACTATCATTCTCATCCATTCTTTATACTATCATTCTCATCCATTTTTTATGCTATCATTCTCATCCATTCTTTTATACTATCATTCTCCTCCATTCTTTAAACTATCATTCTCCTCCATTCTTTATACAATCATTCTCATCCATTCTTTTATACTATCATTCTCCTCCATTCTTTATACAATCATTCTCCTCCATTCTTTATACTATCATTCTCCTCCATTCTTTATACTATCATTCTCATCCATTCTTTATACTATCATTCCCATCCATTTTTTATGCTATCATTCTCATCCATTCTTTTATACTATCATTCTCCTCCATTCTTTAAACTATCATTTTCCTCCATTCTTTATACTATTATTTTCATCCATTCTTTTATACTATCATTCTCCTCCATTCTTTATACTATCATTCTCCTCCATTCTTTATACAATCATTCTCATCCATTCTTTTATACTATCATTCTCCTCCATTCTTTATACAATCATTCTCCTGCATTCTTTATACTATCATTCTCCTCCATTTTTTATACTATCATTTTCATCCATTCTTTATACTATCATTCTCATCCTTTCTTTTATACTGTCATTCTCCTCCATTCTTTATACTATCATTTTCGTCCATTCTTTATGCCATCATTCTCATCCATTCTTTATGCCATCATTCTCATCCATTCTTTATGCCATCATTCTCGCATTATAAAGAGAAAGCAGATCAGACGATTGTGCCTATCTCAGCGTGACGAACCGTTTCAAATATGAAATATTTCCCTTGTGGTTGATGCTTCTTGTCCTGTTTTTGATGCAACCACGGTCTCTTATTCGCAGTCCCAAGTTATTTTATAAGAAAACATTCTCACAATCTCATGATTTCTTTTATTGTTCCATTTTACTTTATTATTTTATCGTTATAATTATTTAGTATCTGTATTATTATTATTATCATCGGTGTTTATATTTCTAAACAAAACTGGAACTGTGATATCGCATCCATACACCGAGAAAATCATAATGCACCGAGTCTCCGAAGCTCTAGTGTAGCTACATTAACAGTGTCTACAAGCAAAACATCAGAACGTAAACTTGCGTCAATTAGTTTTAAATTACTTATAACAATTACATTTTAAATTACTTATAACAATTAAAATTTAAAATACTTATAACAATTAAAATTTAAAATACTTATAACAATTAAATTTTAAAATACTTATAACAATTAAATTTTAAAATACTTATAACAATTAAATTTTAAAATACTTATAACAATTAAATTTTAAAATACTTATAACAATTAAATTTTAAAATACTTATAACAATTAAATTTCAAAATACTTATAACAATTAAATTTTAAATTACTTATAACATTTGTCGTGAACGCTGACGTCATAACAATTTCCAGGAGTACGTTCGGAATGTATAGTAATCCCGTCTAATAAATACTACTATTATATGTTTACTTTCATTATTATTAAGTGTATTTTTGCTGATTATTTTAAAATTCATTTGTACTTATAATTCTTTTTTTAAATTTGTATTTCAGTTTTTTGTTAGCGATTTCTATTACGATATATCAGTGGCCTATACTGGTTTTGGGGTCTGGGCTACCTCTGACATAATAAATAAAGACATACATTATATTCTATAGGCTAACGAATTAATATTTGCTAATAACATCACTACATTTTGAATTACTTACTTATTTATATGTAAACTTTATCCGTCTTGTTTGGGACGAAAATGTCTCGATGACCCTGTCATTGAAAGTAATGTTGGGTTGGTTTCTAAGTTTCTGAAGGAATGATTTCTCAATGGAAATTATTGCCAAACCAGATAAGGGTTCTTATGTCTGAGTTGAGCGACAATAAGATTTGATTCTCTTGAGAGCAGAAAAAAGTTCTTTCTACAGATGCTGATGCGCATAACGTAGTTACAAATAGGTTAGAAAGTTTCAGTAACCAGACATAGCTTCACTTTCACTTTGTGACGATTCTGATTGGCTAGAGCTAAAAATAACCCATGAAACCGCATTAGTGAAAGGGTAGCTTAGCCGTATTATTTTGACGGGAATTTTTGAATTTCAAGGTCATTAATTCAAAGTCGGAGAGAAGAGAAATGTACCACTGCTGATTAGAGGTTTCATGTACTATTTTTTATAGTAGTTTTGGTCTCATTCACAAACGTTATAGTGGCCAAAGGAAAACCTTGCTTTAATAAATGCAAATCAAAATTAATAAATCTTATTGGCCTACGAAATGTGTAATAGAATATTTGGAAATGTGTAATATAATTATGAAAAAAATATAATTAGTATTTCGATAATATGTTCAGGCTACCGGCGGTAGCTGCGGTAGCATAGAGAATAAGCCACTGAAATATATAGTGTTTAATATTCATCTTATGCCACGGTAAATATCGTTTCAAATTTCAAAATGGCGGATCTAGTCCACGTCCTCTCGATCGCTGCAGAAAGTGCACCCATGGTCTGATTAATTTCGGATCTACGTTGCACTCTCTGCGTTAAAGTCAAAATGATGATATACTTAATATATCTGTGTCGCTAAAGCGAGGTCGTAGGCCGACAACAGTCCGTTTTTGACAAATCAAGTGTTGTAAATTAGACCTTCCACAGTCTAGACTTGATCTGCGCTTTACTTCTCATTGGTGTTGTTCATGACCGTTATTGGAATTCATAGACACAAGTTATTTCCATGTTACACATTAATGTAAACTACTTCGTCAGCCGCTGTTTTATCTCTTTAGGGAATTTGCTTCGTGTTTTGTTCGTCGTAGGATGCTTACACTAGAGTAATCAGAAATCTGATGGGTGCGAGATTGTGTGTTCGGCGACATTGTTGTGTGCTACGTCATCGTAATGGTTCCCTAAACCGGCCGTGCGAAAATCTTACGATCTGTTGTTTGATGTGCGACGAGGATAATTTGACGACTGACTGTGTGTCTATATGTTCGGAATTGGAGTCATCAGCGATGGCCTAACATCATCAAGTGCTACGACGATCAGAGTCTGGAGTCCTACTCTGATTGAGTCCTGATCGCAGAGAGTAATTTCTGTAATATGAGATATTTTGTTTCAAATTCCTGTAATATGGTATATTGTTTTTCAAATTCCTGGTGTAGGCATCAGTTTTATATTCACAATATGGTATATAGTGTTTGATATGCGTTTTATGACATATAATGATTCGTGTTCTGGTATATGGTATTTCATATTCGTGTTCTGGTATATGGTGTTTCATATTCGTGTTCTGGTATATGGTGTGTCATATTACATTTATGTTAGCTATAACGGCCTGTCCCCTTCATCAGCCACCCCTTAAGGAACGTTAGATGGTCGTAAATATACGTAGGGAGGTCAAAAAGTAATGCACACCAATTTTTTTCTCGGCTAATAATAAAGATAGGAATATGAAATTTTGCACACTTGGAAGATGACATGTTCCAATTATGTGCACCAAATTGCACAGCATTTTGATAAATATTACACAATCTATGAACCGTTAAAATGGAGCTTGTCAACAATGTCCGTTACAAACAGCGAATTGTCATAGAATTTCTGGTTGCGGAGAAAGAAACTGTGGCAAACATTCATAAACGACTGTGTGCAGTGTACAAATGTTCTGCAGTCGATAGGAGCACAGTTAGTCGCTGGGTTCAGAGAATTAAAGCTGCAGAAAGTGTACGAGTAGAGCTGCATGATTTACCGCGTTCTGGACGTGTTACCTCGGCTACCAGCACAGACATGTTAAACCGGGCTGATGCCATTATTCGTAAGGATAGGCGTATCACTAGTCAGCAATTGGCATTACAGCTTACAGTCAGCAAGGGAAGTGCAATCTCAATTTTTAAAACTCTCGGATATTCAAAGATTTGCGCTCGACGGGTTCCTCGGTGCCTAACAAATGATCACAGAGTTCAAAGGAAAACATTCTGTTCTGAATTGTTGGAGCGTTTCGGTGTTGAAGGAGAAATGTTTTTGTCAAAAATTGTTACCGGTGACGAAACGTGGGCACATTATTATGAGCCTGAAACAAAAATGCAGTCAATGGAATGGCATCATCCGCAGTCACCAAAAAGAAAAAAATTCAAAACATCTCCATCAGCCGGAAAGGTGATGATCACTGTCTTCTGGGACATTGATGGTGTGATTCTTGTTGATGTAATGACAAGAGGTGAGACAATAAACTCGACAGCTTACATCAATACACTGACAAAACTCTAAAATCGGTTCCACAGAGTTCGGCATAATAAGCCATCTGCAGATGTGTTGCTTCAACATGACAATGCACGCCCTCACACAAGTCTGGTAACACGGGAAGCAATCAACAAATTTGGTTGGACTGTACTGCCCCATCCTCCTTACAGCCCTGATCTGGCTCCCTCAGATTTCCATCTGTTTGGACACCTCAAAAAATTCCTGCGTGGGAAACACTTTGACAATGATGAGGATGTGATCCGTGCAGTTAAAAATGGCTACGCGAGCAGGACAAAACTTGGTACAAACGAGGCATTCATGACCTAGTTTCGCGTTGGCGTAAGGCAATACGCTTGGACGGAGATTATGTTGAAAAATATGTAGTGTCAAGGGGATGTTCAGCTACAATCTGTGAAAATTTCACACATTTTGCCCGAATAGTTTCCGAGAAAAAAAGTGGTGTGCATTACTTTTTGACCTCCCTTCAGTAGTTTCTTCACAGCTTAATGCTATACCAACGCAATATATCTTCGTATCAACGCTTACCCGGCATGTAGACGTGGTTGCACTGTTTAGCTATTTTACGGAGAAGTTGAAATATTAACACCTTTAGTCGTGACACGTCCATCTTCAGCACTGGTAACTCATTTAGGCGCGACGCGTCCATCTTCAGCACTGGTAACACATTTAGGCGCGACGCGTCCATCTTCAGCGCTGGTAACACATTTAGGCGTGACACGTCCATCTTCAGCACTGGTAACACATTTAGTCGCGACACGTCCATTTTCAGCACTGGTAACACATTTAGGCGTGACACGTCCATCTTCAGCACTGGTAACACATTTAGGCGCGACACGTCCATCTTTAGCACTGGTAACACATTTAGGCGCGACGCGTCCATCTTTAGCACTGGTAACACCTTTAGGCGTGACGCGTCCATCTTTAGCACTGGTAACACATTTAGGCGCGACGCGTCCATCTTTAGCACTGGTAACACCTTTAGGCGCGACGCGTCCATCTTCAGCACTGGTAACACATTTAGGCGTGACACGTCCATCTTTAGCACTGGTAACACATTTAGGCGCGACGCGTCCATCTTTAGCACTGGTAACACATTTAGACGCGACACGTCCATCTTCAGCACTGGTAACACCTTTAGGCGTGACACGTCCATCTTCAGCACTGGTAACACCTTTAGGCACCACACGTCCATCTTCAGCACTGGTAACACCTTTAGGCGCCACACGTCCATCTTTAGCACGGGTAACACCTTTAGGCGCGACACGTCCATCTTCAGCACTGGTAACACTTTTAGTCGCGACACGTCCACCTTCAGCACTGGTAACACTTTTAGTCGCGACACGTCCACCTTCAGCACGGGTAACACCTTTAGGAGCGACACGTCCATCTTTAGCACGGGTAACACCTTTAGGCGCCACACGTCCATCTTCAGCACTGGTAACACCTTTAGGCGCCACACGTCCATCTTTAGCACGGGTAACACCTTTAGGCGCGACACGTCCATCTTCAGCACTGGTAACACTTTTAGTCGCGACACGTCCACCTTCAGCACGGGTAACACCTTTAGGAGCGATACGTCCATCTTTAGCACGGGTAACACCTTTAGGCGCGACACGTCCATCTTCAGCACTGGTAACACTTTTAGTCGCGACACGTCCACCTTCAGCACGGGTAACACCTTTAGGCGCGACACGTCCATCTTTAGCACTGGTAACACCTTTAGGCGCCACACGTCCATCTTTAGCACGGGTAACACCTTTAGGCGCCACACGTCCATCTTCAGCACTGGTAACACCTTTAGGCGCCACACGTCCATTTTTTTAACACTGGTAACATCTTTAGTCGCGACACGTCCATCTTTAGCACGGGTAACACCTTTAGGCGCCACACGTCCTTCTTTAGCACTGGTAACATCTTTAGGCACCACACGTCCATCTTTAGCACGGGTAACACCTTTAGTCGCGACACTTCCATCTTTAGCACGGGTAACACCTTTAGGCGCCACACGTCTATCTTTAGCACGGGTAACACCTTTAGGCGCCACACGTCCATCTTTAGCACGGGTAACACCTTTAGGCGCCACACGTCCATCTTCAGCACGGGTAACACTTCTTGTCCAGACTGAGGCTGTTTTGGACATACTCTTTTCGACTTTCAACTGATAATAGTTCTTTAACGTGCGCTAATACACACGGGACCTCCTATGTTTCGCCGTTATCCGAGACGGTGTTAAACATCAGACTTCTCTACCTAGAGAGGGCTAGATATTGGACATCTCTATATCGACTGGTATCCCAATTTTCGGTAGGACACGAGACGGTTCAGCTATGTGACTCATTTTTGTTATACACTTTCTTTGTTTTCTTTACATTAACTTTCTCCTCGCTCTCACACATTAAGTTCGAAATTATTATTTTAAAATATTTTTTGTTATTAAAATTTTTTTTTAAAATTTATTATTATTTTTTGTTTTAAAAAAATGTATGTATGTGTGTTGCATGTGTGTGTGTTGTTGTATGTTTGTTTCCTGCTGAAGGCCTATTAGGCCGAAACGTTGTTCAAATTTGTGTCGTCCAATTATTACGTAAAGCTTTAAGTTACAGTTTTTTTTTCAATTTTTCCTACATTTTTTTAATTTCTGGTCCTTGTTCTCCCTTTCTCTCTCTCTCTCTCTCTCTCTCTCTCTCTCTCTTTTTCTCTCTCTCTACCATACATCTAATATAACATAATCTCCTAACGTATTTTCGTATCGTTTATCTCTTCTTTCACTGTAGCATTTGTTTTACTCCAGAACATGTTGTCGAGTATATCTTCATTTCCTTGTCTGATTGTGTTGTCCCTGTTCTCTGAAGAAGGCCGCTTGTAGGCCGAAACGTCAAATATTTTGTAATGTCCTTTTATCTATAAAGCTGTCACAGTACTGTATAGGACTGGATGTTATACCCCCGATACATATACCCTGCTAACAGCTTTACCGCAGCATTGCATTTATTTACCTTTTCCTTACCCGCCTATTTCTATTTCCGGAGGACTTCCGGTCAATATGGCAGATAGGCAATAGGAACCGTTGAGGCACTGTCTGAATAGTGTCACTTGTTGCAGTTTCCTCATATGTAAAGTCCAGCTTACTGCCGGAGCTATTGAGTTTAGTGCGATGTGCATAACGTGAGCTGTGTTTTCCATCCGGATGGTGTTTTTATTGTTCAGATTGCTTACGATGAATGATGATATAGTATGACGAAGGACAGTTCAGCAGCTTTCACTTTCGGTGCTGATTCGCCTTATGTCTTTTGACGTTTGATGTGTTTTCTTTGATGGGGTCTGCAGCTGCTTTTCTTTGTTTGGATATTTGATGAGATGTTAATTCGGATGATTCCACTGGCACATGCGGTTGAGCAATTATGCATTTTAATTCGTCTGCAGTGATACCGGGGCCTTCGACTAACTACAACTATAACCATTTACTTCGGGATCAACTGGAATACATTAAAAGGTTAGGTATTCAATAGCATTTTTCTATCGGCTTGATCTTTATATATTTGTTGGTTTGTACTTCAAGAAAGCTTTTGTTATCTGCCTCGTTTCTCTAATAGTTTAGCTCATAGGCACAATTTGATGCTTAATTTACTTGTTAAAAAGTGAGCCTAAGATGTGTAGATGGCTAGGCCCGATTTTAAGCACTAAATTATGTCCACGCTTCTATTGTTATTGTCATAAGTAGAAATAAACAAGTCTCAATAACTTGTCAGAGTGAGATCGATCAAGCGAGATCTTTGGGCAGAGACTGAGTTGTAACTGGCAAGAGAAGCAATAGAAAAGAAAACGTAGAAATAAACAGAGTGAACCAAAGGTAGGTGGCTAGTAAATGATAGGATTTATTTTGAGATTACATATTATGTTGACTAATAAAAGTAAATTGTGATAAATAATTATTGCATTATAATTAACCTTGATTTTATGCACTTAACAAAAAGATTTTAAAAATAAATTTGGCTGTAAAATGATTTTATAATATAACATCATCATCACGTACCAAGACTGCTGGTGTAGGTGATCATGTCTCTCCACAAATCTCATCTCGACAAGTTATTTATCATTTCTGTTGTTGACCTTCTGCCAAGTCATTCTCTTAAGCTGTCTGGTATCTTTTCTCTTTGCTTACCTCTATCTCTTCGTCCCTCAATTTTTCCAGTTGTTATAATATATTCCAGCTGTTCTCTTCTCATTACATGGCCAACAAATTATGATTGTCTCTTCCTAATATTGAAAAGCTCTCTTTTTGCTGTGGTCTCTTTCAGAACGTTTTCATTACTCTTCTTAGCTGTCCGTGGTATTCTCAACATTCTTCTGTAAAACTACATTTCTACAGACTCCAGTGATTATCTTGTCTGTTGTCCTATTGTCCATGATTCACATCCATATGTTAAAACTGGTTCTACAGAACATTTAAGAACTCTTTTTCTTGTTTAGATTATCAAAAATGGATTGCATAGTATCTTCCTCATTTTTTGGAAAGCTGTTTTTGCCTGAGTCATTCTGCATCTCACCTCTTTTGTACATCTACCATCCGAGGTTAACATTGTTCCCATATATTTAAATTCATTTACCTGTTTTAATATTGTTCCACTTGTCTTTATTTTGCATTGAGGTGACGTCTTTTTCTTTGTTGTTACCATTACTTCTGTCTTTTTGTTATTAAGGCTGGGTCCTTTATTTTTGCCTTCTTTCATTATAATGTCTAACATTTCTTGTAACTCATTTTCACTCTTATTTATTAAGACTGTATCATCAGCATACCTTAGATTATTTACATTATGACCTCTGATTGTTATTCCAGTCAGGCCCCTTATGGATCTTAATATAATCTCACTATAAATATTAAACAAATCTGGTGACAGAACACAACCTTGCCTAACACTCTGTTTTATTTGTCGAAATTCTTATGGCCGCTCTTTGTTGCCAGTACATGTTCTTTATTATTCTTAGATCTTTGCTGTCTACGTTTATGCTTTCTGGAATTGTGATTACTTCTTGGTGCATTATTTTTTCAAATTCTGTGGTCTATCTAATCTAATATAATGAAACATAGGTATAGATCATTTCACCTCTATGGCTTTTTCTACTAAAGATCTTATGGTGTATATGGCATTACTCGTTCCTTTATCTCTAACAAAACCGCACTGTTCATCGCTAATTTCTGGACTGATTTTGTTTCGCACTCTTCGCATGATGATTCTTAGTAATATCTTAGTCATATGACTCATAAGGCTTATTGTGCGATGATCATCGCATTCAATCGCACCCGATTTCTTTGACAGGGCTATGAATATTGATTTGAACGAGCCGTCTGGTATATATCCGGTGTTGTAGATATCATTCAATATTTGTGTCATTATTTCTATTCCAAAATCACCCATGGCTTCAATCTCTTCTTTAGTTATATTATTTTGTCCAGGAACTTTTCCTGCTTCCATATTGCGCAAGACGTCTTCCACTTCTTCTTTGAGTATTTCTGGCCCTTCTCCATTATCCTTAAATATTTACTTCTGTACGGTCATCATTATAAAGATCTTTAATATAATATAACACAAACGCCATGAAATGAACCTTATCATTTACTAACAAGGTCTGTAAAAATTATGGTCACTAAACCCATATTCCTGATACGTCGCTTGGCGTAAAGGGGCTCTTAACATTTTTTGTTTACTTTTCTTTCACCTTGCATAATGTCAGACTTTTACGGTAAAGAAAAGCAACACTAAAATGACCCGAAGTTGCGGCCCAAAAGTTGGTTATAGACAGTTCACAGAAATAAACATATATTAGACAATATCAGATCAGTAATCTGCATTCCAATATTAAAATTGTAACTGTTTCTCTTCTCCTAAAAAAAAAAAAAACTAAAGTATCCCGGTCACGCCAAGTGGGGTACAGGGAATATGGTGTTAGTGACCATACATTTTACACACCTTCGGCACATGATTTTTGGGGTAATGTGGTCAGTATTACGCCCGTGCCGCCCTTTCTCAGAAAAAAATCAGGTACTTATTAAAGGCTAAGTGAACCGGAAGCCATCGGTTGGGATCGAACCCTACCTCTTGTCCTTTGTAGTGCAGTTTACTAACTACTGAGCTATCGCGGCTCCCTTCTCTTCTTTTATTTGGTCATAATTCTTTAATTTCATTCTGAACTGTTTTGTTGATTCCAATGTTTTATTTGTCTGCATGTGTACGTGTGTGTTGTCTGTATGTACGTCTGTATGTGTATTTTGTCTGTGTATGTTGTCTGTATGTGTGTGTGTGTACGTGTGTATTTTGTCTGTATGAGTGTATGTGTGTTGTCTTTATGTGCATACGTGTGTTGTCTGCGTGTATATGAGTTGTCTGTATGGGTATGTGTGTAGCATCTGTATGTGTGTCTTTATATGTATGTGTGTGCTGTATGTATGTGTATTGTCTATATGTATAAAATTTATATGTATGTGTACGTGTGTGTTATCTGTATGTGTGTGTTGTCTGTATGTGTGTTGTCTTTATGTGTATGTGTGTGCTGTCTGTATGCGTGTTGTCTGAATGTGTATGCGTGTGTTGTCTGTATATGTGTATGTGTGTGTTGTATGTATATGTTCTCTGTGTGCTTAGTTCGTGTGTGTATGTTTATTGTCTGTGTCGCCGCAGAATGTTGGCTGCTTGGTCGCAAAGCGTGATCGTTCTATGACCTCACCTTACAACCGTAATTAGTTCAATACTTTCTTTTTTTCTATATCGAGAAAGGAAAGCACGATATGTCGGGAATATGCGGCTCGCAAAACCCCAGATGCGTGTAATCTGATCCATAAGAAATGGTCCAACATTAACATTCACTGCATTTTGGATTACCCTTAGAATGGATAATGATAACGATAACGATATGAAAGAAAATAAATTAGGATGGAAGTTTGCGAAATTGAGTCAATGATGAACACAGTAATTTGTCACTGATATTTTGGTTTTTTGACTTGTTTACTCATTCCAGAAATATAATCTCTATAGGTTTCTTCACTATAAATGATTAGAACATTGGTTGATTAGAACATTGGTTGATTAGAACATTGGTTGATTAGAACATTGGTTGATTAGAACATTGGTTGATTAGAACATTGGTTGATTAGAACATTGGTTCATTAGAACATTGGTTGATGAGAACATTGGTTGATGAGAACAGATTAGAACAGATCTTTTAGTCACGTTTTGGGCGAGTCCGGTAATAACAACAGGCACTTTATATTTGTGAGGTGGGTTGGGATAGTTGGTAGCAACAGCAACAATTATAGGTTGTAGAAATGGAGGTAGACAAAGAGAAAAATGTTGCATGGTTTGTTGACTTGACATGATAAATGACAAGCTGTGGGACGGTTACTAACTGTGGAACGGGTACTAACTGTGGAACGGGTACAAACTGTTGAACGGTTACTAACTGTAGAAAGGGTTGTAACTGTGGAACGGGTACAAACTGTGGAACGGTTACAAACTGTGGGGCGGTTACAAACTGAAGAACGGTTACAAACTGTGGAACGGGTACTAACAGTGGAACGGTTACAAACAATGGAACGGGTACTAACTGTGGAGCGGTTACAAACTGTGGAAAGTGGGTACTAACTGTGGAACGGTTACTAAAAGTGGAACGGGTACAAACTACAAACTGCGGGACGGTTATAAACTGTGGAACGGTTACAAACTGAGGGACGGTTACAAACTGTGGGACGGTTACAAACTGTTGGACGGTTACAAACTGTTGGACGGGTACAAACTGTAGAACGGTTACAAACTGTGGGACAGGTACAAACTGTAGAACAGTTACAAACTGTGGGACAGGTACAAACTGTAGAACTGTTACAAATTGTAGAACGGTTACAAACTGTGGGACGGGTACAAACTGTTGAACAGTTTCAAACTGGGACGGGTACAAAATGTGGGACGAGTACATTCTGTGGACCGGTTGCACAATGCACACCAGCAAGGGTTATAGAGGTACATGATATCCGATGTCCCTCTTCTTGGACTATGAATAAATGAACAATTATTGTGATGGCCATTTGTCTATTTAATATCACAATGTTAAATTAGTCGGTGAAATCGTTCTTTTCTCCGGTATTAAATTGACAAGAAGCAGCGTGTACGTGAGTGTATATTAAAGGACGTCCAAAAAAATAAGCTATTTTAGTCTGCTGCTGCCACGAGAAGGACATTAATGTGTTTGGTTAAAGCTATGACAAATAAGTATACGACCGGGTATAGACCGTAGATTTGACCAGAAATGTTGCGTAGAGTTAAGTGTAGTTATTTTGTGCCGAATATATTGTCAGCTTTAGCGTCAATGCAGCAGGAGTTTGACCCCTGGGAGTCATAACACAGGCGGGCCCACCTTCGTTAGAGTGTCAAGAAGTTTAAGGGTCGAAACACTTGTTCGACGGGGGATCACCTTCTGATGATCAGATTGCCTCATGCAGCAAAGCCCTGCATAAAGAGTTTCCTATTACTATAAAATGTCAAATAGGATAAATAATGAAGCCACAATGTTATTCGTTGACACAACTAAAAAGTACATCCAGTTGAATATTAAATTCATAAATGAAGTCAATGTAATAAACATAAGAGATATTCATGCTTAAATGTTGCAAAATGTTTAGGACGAGAACTAAAATACCACATTTAAGTTAGACCAAACAGGTGTGCGATATAGATATAACAAGAAAATGTAAATGCAGCGGTTGAATATCTGAGTTACACATTCAATCTAGCCAGTAAAGTACATACATGGGGTATCGGCTGATGCTCATCACATAACATGAGCTATGCTGATGAGACTAACTGCGAAGAGTAAAAATGAGCTGCACAAAATAATGGACATTATAGCGATGACAAGTAAAAATTATAACAAAAAAGATAGAAATGGCGGTTGCAACAAAGAAAAAGACATGCCCTATACGCACAATTGAAGTAAGTGGTACACTGTTGAAGCTGATAACTGGAATTAAATACCTAACCATCACGCTACCTTCAGAGGGTAGATGTACATTTGAAGTGAGGCGCAGAATAACTCAGGAAAAGCCGGCACTCTAAAGATGAAGAAAACATTCTGTGCAACGTTTATTTTTTGGTCAATGGGTATATGAAAGAGAGCACACGATTGTTATTTGGAGTCCGTCTTGACATATTGATGCGAATTCTGTACATTTGAACTAAAGACAAGAAAATTGCTGAAGGCTCACAGAAATGTAGTATTACAGAAGAATGTTAAGAATACTATAGGCAGCTAAGAATAGTAATGTTAACGCCTTATAAGAAAAAAGTCAAAACAAAAAGACAATTTATTTCCAACATCAGGAGGTACATCATAATTGATTGCATATAATTAGAAGGAGACAGCTGGAATATATATTATGAACTAGAAAAATCGAATGAAGAAGACATTGAAGAAAGCATAGAGAAAAAGTACAACATAGTTTAAGAGAATTTTGCTTGGATATCAAGAGCATAATTAATACACAAAGAGATATAAAGTTGTAGAGATAATTTAACATCCGCACCAGCAAGCATGGCACTTGATAATTAATAACCAGCCAATCAGAGAGCTACAAAAACTATATTCAGGGAAACCCTTTACCCAATGTCATCATCACGTATTGTGGAGGTCAGAAGGGAACCCCACAATTCGTAGACATTTTTTTTAAAACATCATCAAAACGATAAATCATGGGCTTGCTTTTTGTGCTTGGTCTGAGCTCCCAATAACATCATCCATCAATTTCAACCATTCGTTTTCTGTTGATGGAGTAGCCGCTTGGCTGAGTGGATTGACCGCATGCCTGCGTTTTTTTGTTTGTTATAAAGTAGACTGGCCGTAGTGAGTCTGATTCTCTCAAGTGGTTTATTAGATAAAACATGCGTCTGTAGTATTCTTCGCAATAACTGCACTAAGCATGAGCTACATAAGGAATATGTCATCATTAGGATACAGCAGAACAAGCAAAAGAATGGGAATAGCAAAAAGAAATGTTAATGTCAATTAAAATATACTAACACCAAGACAAGTAAAACCAGAGCTAAAACCAAGAATACCAAGATGTGATCTCAACATTCCAGATACACCAGAGCTAAAACCAAGAATACCAAGATGTGATCTCAACATTCCAGATACACCAGAGCTAAAACCAACAATACCAAGATGTGATCTCAACATTCCAGATACACCAGAGCTAAAACCAAGAATACCAAGATGTGATCTCAACATTCCAGATACACCAGAGCTAAAACCAAGAATACCAAGATGTGATCTCAACATTCCAGATACACCAGAGCTAAAACCAAGAATACCAAGATGTGATCTCAACATTCCAGATACACCAGAGCTAAAACCAAGAATACCAAGATGTGATCTCAACATTCCAGATACACGAGAAAGACAAGAAAACAGGAAGCGTGATTGTGGATTTATAGAAGATCAGAAAGAATTGGATGGAAAGAAAAGAAAACAAACGAGGAAGCCTTAAAAGAACTAAAGATGAAAAAAGAACTACTAAACACAATTCAAACAAGACAAATTAGATTTCTGGGCCAGGTTAAAAGACACACCAGCCTACTAAAAGTAATCTTGGAAGGGAAAATACAAGGTAAAGGAGACAGAGGCAGACCAAGACTAACATTAAAGGTTGTATAAGTCAACATATGACAACCTGCACTATCAAAGCAAGAGACAGAGCGGAATGACGCTCCATGATAGCCAACCTTCAATGCGGAGACGGCAATCATTGTTGATGATGATCACGATTTTGCAGAGAAATCATTGAGAACGAGAAATCTGAGAGGACGAGCACGTGTAGACACATGCCTGGGTTGAACAGCAAAATAGGAAAAGTCTGAGGTAGATTTATGCTGCTCGAGAAAATGAAAATAAGAAAATGATTATTTATTGTCTTGTGGTTTCATTTCAATCATTTCAACGAGCGATCAATTGATGATTGGATAGTTAACCAAGGTGGTGGAAGCAAACCGCTGAGAGCTCAGCCGAAGTCCTGTTTCCTGTTAACGACGAAGACAAAAGAGTTAAGGTGAAGTAGGAAGAAAGTTTCGATTGTTAGATCATGTGTTGTGCGATGACCATATGGTGGAAGGTTCCAGTATCAATCGCGGAGGTTTCAATTCATCGCTAACACAAGGCTTCGAGGTTCACTCAGGATCTGAAACATGCTTTGTATATTATCTTTGAGAAGGTATGGCGAAGTTGATACGTTAATTGTAGATTATCTTTGAGAAGGTATGGCGACCTATCCCTATACTGACTATTCACAAACAAATATAAGACATATTAGTTTACCAAGTGTTGTTGGAGTAATATAAATGATAAGAAACTTGACACACGACGACAAGGCGTGACCCGTAATCTGGATCTTTTTATTTTGTTAAAGAAATTCTAGGAACATAAATGATCATGGGCGGTAAAGTGATCAAGCAGTACAAACCAATGAGGTTTAATTGTTCCTGAATGGTTGTGTCTCAGCCAACCAGTCTGTAAAAATGGATGCCTGGGTAACTAAAAACTAGGATGGCATTAAGTACTGGATAGAGCTCTAGCTATCATTTTTGTTATTATTTTTACTTAACACCGTAAGCTGAAGCTGAACTAATATTCATCTCTGTTACACATTAGCAAATGACTATTTTATATGATTTAGTTTCATAATAGAGAGAGAGAGAATGAGAGAGAAAGACGGAGAAAGTCAGAGAGAGAGAGAGAGAGAGAGAGAGAGAGAGATGGGATGTTCAGTGGTATTGCAATTATTCATGGCAGTTATATCACTATATAAATGAAACAAAATATTTGTTAAAAATATAAAAATAAAATTGCCAAAAGCTTTCTCAGCCCAGAGAGAGGCGGAGGAAGACAATCTACATTATACACTCTAGCAGCAAAGTCCATTCATAATGATAGACAACTTAAAGTGTCATTTGAATATGAGAAACAGGCGCTTCACAGAGTATAGAGAAGAACATAATGAGCTATGTTGTCAGATTGCAAGGTAGTTTAACATTGTAGCGAACAAGAACAAGCAGTCAGCTGGGCGATGTATTTCTGCACATAATAAGATCATGTCCAAACAATAAATGAAAATGAATTTCACAATTTGAACCCATTTCAGAAAAGGAAGTAGATTTAAATAAGGACTCAAAGAGTCAAACATATTATGCAATGATCGAAATGTAAAAAATAAGTAAAGTAAAGTACCCCCGCCACGCCAAGTGACGTATCGGAAATATGGTGTTAGTGATCATCGTTTTTACAGACCTTCAGCGCATGATTTTTGGGGTAATGTGGTCGGTATGACGCCCGTGTCGCTTTACTTTCCCAGAAAAAAATCCGGTAAGGCTGGGTGAACCTGGAAGCTATCGATCAGGATCGAACCCTATTTCTTGTCCTTAGTAGTCCAGTTGACTAACAACTGAGCTATGATCACAATGTAATAAATGAAAATATACATTTGATCATAACAAAACTGCACTCTTTTTGTTGGTAAAGTTAAAAAGACAATCATATTCAACTGAAAAGCTACGAGTCTAATATATCATTCAGCTGACCTAACATTAAAGTCTATGATACTAAATGAAGCATCTCACAGAAATCTATCTATATAGAAACGTTATCATACTGTATGTAACATGACAAATACTTGAGCATATCACCGATGGCTACTGCTTACAAAGCAAACACAAGACGGTAGCAATAAATGTCAAATGTTCAATAATAAAAGTACTTAAATAACTGAAGTAAATATATCTAGGCTGGAAGTGGTGAACTACTCACAGCTGACTCCTTGCGTCAGGATCAGCGTCAACAGTTGACCGAGATCGTACTCCACTTTCACCCTGCAACAAATGAACTAATCAGGCCAAACGGGGCTGGAAAACTGAAATGTTGAAAACGGACGTTTTTGTCTCAACCGCAGTTATCTGTCCTTGCTACAGCAGAACATATCTACGCCCACATGAGGTCTGTTCAAGTGCTACGATCGCGAGCAGCCGTTGACGAGTGAAATGTGAAAAAGACTGGCATCTGTATATACCTAACGTCCGTTTGCTATCAGACTCAAACATTGGCACAATCGAAGGCATAAAACAGAAAAATTACAATTTACGGGAATCGGTAATTGAGAAAATGAATCAATGCCTGGAAAAGTAAGTGATAAATGATGAGATCTGAACATGTTCTGGAACTACGACTTGCATCGAGCACAGACAAATACACAGGAAGAAGTATTCGAATCCTCTTATGAGCATATATTTTTGTATACCAGTCTTGGTTCTCAAACAAGACAAGTGAGATGTCTGAGGCTTGTTAAAAGACTCAACAACCTACTAAAAGTAAAGGGTTAAGGCAAAGAAATGAAAATGAATGCATACAAATTTCTCTTTCTCATTCTGGCCACGGTCCACGACACAGGGAAGACATTTTTCTTTTCTCGAACCAGTTTCGATTATTTTGTTTTGGATGTTTCATTACTAGTTAGCTATGTAGGATTAGTTTTATTTACTTACATATCTGTGTGTGCGTTATTTGTTTGTTCCTGCTGAAGGTCTATTGAGCCGAAACGTCGTTCAAATTTCTGTCGTCTATAAATCACGTAAAGCTTTCACCATACAATTTTTTCTATTTATTGTTCAATCCCCCTATACTGTGGAAGGGACAACACATGGTAATATGACAACCTGCACTATCAAAGCAGGAGACAGAGAAAATTGGCGTACCATGGTAGCCAACATTTGATACAGAGACGGTACTCAATGACATTTCTCTGTTAGACTTGCCGGATCGGACAGAACCTACGACGTGACAACCGGGCACGGTTAGGGCAACGTTTTACATAAACAGATAATAGCACAAAAATCTGGCAACTGCACGGCAACTGGAACGTAACACATATTGCCATGACAGAAAATGGCATCTCCCCATAACACTTCACAGCAAACGTGGATAAGCCAAGTTATACAGGCACGATCTATAATCATTATCATATATATATATATTCATTTCCACTTCCTTACCTTATTTCAAAAGACAAACATTCAACATAAAAAAGGGAAACTTGCTATCAGATCAAGCAAACTCCACAAAAGTCTAAGCAAACTCCAAACATGTCGTTTTTTGTGTGAGAGTTATTACCACAACGGGAGATCAATATTGGCTCAGTAATGTTTAAATTATTGGCTGCAAATGCTCACATCAGTTATCCTATAACAGCTTCCCTAGAAAAGAGATCTAACGAATCTTCTAAAAAAAATATTGAACCTAACCGTATGCACAAATTGAATAGCTTAGTTGCGATGTTTGATGGCTATTCAAATATTACAGCACAAAAAGTATATTCTTTTATTACGGTATAATTTTTTATAAAATAAACAAGCACTTCACAGCACACACATGGTCGAGTACTCGGCATGGGTCTCGGTTAGTTTCCTAGGCAGCAACCAAATTAACTACTGCTCGTGACAGTCGCAGGTTCGCCTGGAACTAGCTCGCCCAAGTGCTGCTATCATGTGGTGATTTCTCGTTGGGAAGTTCCAACTTGGAGGCGAGAAGGCGCGAGAGAGTACGAGGTAATGCTTTGAAGCATAAGCTAATAGATGTTAGGCAGAAAGAGAGGGAGATAGAATGTGGGAGGCGGAGAAAGAGAAATAGATAACACGAAAAGAAGAAAGAACGTTTGGAGAGAGAGATAGGCAGAGAGACAGAGAGAGAAAGAGAGAGAGAGAGAGAGAGCGATAGAACAGACGAAGTTAAAGTCGAAATATGAGAGAACAAAAAGGAAAGAGCAGAAGAGATAGATAACAAAAAATATCACGTGTTGCACAGTTTTGTATAATATTTATCGTATCATATAACTATATCGATCTGTCCGATCAGTTTGTTTATTTGTTAATCAGTCAGCTGTCTACACAATCAAACATATATAACTATATCGATCTGTCCGATCAGTTTGTTTATTTGTTAATCAGTCAGCTGTCTACACAATCAAACATATTCTTTAAAGGATATCGTAGTTCATTCATTAATTTTCATCTCGGGCCGACAACGGCACATATGGGGTGGGGGTTTTGTTCTCTACGATTGATGGTTTGCTGCTAGTTTCTTGTTTGGTTGAGTCATCGCCATCTAAATCTCACAGGCCGAAGGGCTGAGTTGGTTTTCCAGAAAGCACCCCAATGTTTGTGACGTGTTGAGCAAGGCGACCTATATACTGCAGACGTCATTTTATCCATAGTCGCCCCTGCTCGCAATGCTGAAAACGTCACATGGTTTGGGTGATCCCCCGCAGCGGGCAGGCTTGTGGGATATCTTTGTTGTTCCAGCTGAAGGCTTTTTTGGCCGAAACGTCGTTCCACATTTGTTTTATTTCTCACCTACGTAAAACTGTTACCTTACCACGTTTTTCCATTTTTAACTGTTTATTATTATCATCAGCTTTACAGCAGCTTTCCATTTCTTCTCACCTTGCTGTCTTTACTTGTGACAGATATAGCTTCAAATATCAGGATATAGATCAGGAAATAAGCCAAATGTGCACAAACGGCAAAAGTAAACTGGCTCAGCCAAAGGTGTATAGAAATAGAAACAATGGAAAGCAAACAAGACTTAAGGGGAATGCACACAGAAATAAAGAGAATGACTAATAAAAATAAAAAAAGCCACAGAAGGCGGATGCATTGCAGACAAAAATGGAAAAATGCTAACAGACAATAAAGATATTATACATAGATGGCAGGAATATATAACAGAACTATTTCATGATCAAAGGGACAAGAAACCAGTCATAAAATGTACATCAGGCTATAAAATCTTAAAATGAGGTGGAAAAAGTAATAAAAACAATGAAAAAGGGAAAAGCAACAGGACCTGACAATATACAGATAGAGATGATACAGGCACTTGAAGATTTTGGCATTGAAGTGATTACAGACATATGCAACGACATATACCACACAGGATACATACCAAATGAACTAAAAACATCAACTTTCATTGCATTGCCTAAAAAGAATGGTGCAGTTGAATGCAGTGACTTTAGAACAATAAGCCTAATGAGCCATGTTACAAAAATTTTGCTAAAAGTTATACAAGGAAGGATTCAGAATAAAATCAATACTGAATTAGATGAGCAGCAATTTGGATTTAGGAAAAATAGCGGGACAAAAGAAGCCATATTCTGCATGGGAACATTAATCGAAAAGTACACAGAAGTAAACAAATCAATATATGCCTGCTTCATAGACTACACTAAAGCTTTTGATAAAGTACACCACAAACAACTTATAGAATGTCTAAAAGAGATACATCTAGTTAACATAGACATACGACTAATATTCATAACTACAACTACCTTGGACATTTAATAACCAGTGATGGAAAATGTACAACTGAAATAAACAAAAGAATAGGAATGGCAAAAAGTAATTTTAATGTCATGAAGAACATATTAACATCAAAGCAAATAACACCAGGACTAAAACTAAGAATAGCATGATGTTACATCTTCTCAATATTCCTATATGGTGCAGAAACATGGACATTAGACAAAAATAACAGAACATGGAATTGAGGCCTTTGAAATGTGGATATATAGAAGAATAAGTAGAATTGGATGGAAGGAAAAGAAAACTACTAAACACAATTCAAACAAGACAAATGCGATTTTTGAGCCATGTTAAAAGACACAAAAGCCTACTAAAAGCAATCCTGGAGGGGAAAATACAAGGTAAAAGAGGCAGAGACAGACCAAGACTAACATGGACGAGTGGCATCAAAAGATGGACAAATCAGTCTATGACAACCTGCACGATCAAAGCAAGAGACAGAGCAGAATGGCACTCCATTGTAGCCAACCTTCGTTGCGGAGACGGCACTCGATGATGATGATGATAAGGTGGCTTTGGTTGACTCTTCCCTTGTAAACATTCTGCGTGGCGTTCACTTGGTCTATCTTGTCCTAATTACCTGTCATATTTGACTTGTCAATAAACCATTCAAGTCATCATCATCTTTATCAGGTAACATCTCTATTGCGGATGACACAGTCTTAATAGCAGAGACAGAGAACGAATTACAAGAAATGATAGACATAATAGTAAAAGAAAGCAACAAGAAAGGTCTCAGTCTGAATAGTAAGAAAACAGAAGTAATGGTTATATCGACGAAACAATCATCACCATCATGCAGCATAAAAATAAACTAGACAAATCTGAAACAAGTGCAAAGTTTCAAATACTTGGGCACAATAATAACATCAGATGGGAGATGCACCACAGAAATAAAAAGCAGAATAGCTCAGGCCAAAATAGCATTTCAGAAAATGAAAAAAAATCTTATGCAACAAATCTATGTCAATAAAAATGAGAAAGAGAGTTCATCGGTGCTATATAGAACCAATTCTGACCTATGGAAGCGAATCATGGACAAAAGACAAACAAATGAAAAGACGATTGGAGGCCACAGAGATGAGATTTCTCAGAAGAATGTTGAAATTTCCCTGGACAGCTAAAAATACCAATGAGGAAGTTCTCAAAGAGGCCAACACAAAAAGGGAGCTCTTAAAAATCATCACAAAGAAGCAATCAACATTTTTCGGGCACATCATGAGAAGAGGAAAGTTGGAATACTTGGTTACAACTGGCAAAATAAATGGAAAGAGAGATCTCGGACGACAAAGAGAGAAAATACTGGATAGCTTGGTGTCATGTCATGGAAAACAGTCAACAACAGAACTGATACGATGCACTGTAGATAGAAGATTGTGGAGGGACATGATCGCCTACGCCAACCAGTATGGCACATGGTGATGATTGTCAAAAAATGGATTGCATAGTATCTTCCTAATTTTTGGAAAGCTGCTTTTGCCTGAGCCATTCTGCATCTCACCTCTTTTGTAATCTCCTACTTCTTCTGTTGTCATGTTCAAGGTGTCTTTGATGTTTTGATACCACCTTTTTCTTGGTTTGCCCCTGATGCATCAGGAACCATGCCTCCCATTATTGTTCTTTCCATTCCGCTGTGTCTTTTGACATGATCAAAGTATTTTAATTTCCTATGTAGAAAATTGTTTATAAGCCATTTCTTTCTTATGTTTCAGTCTTTTAATATTTTCATTGCTCTTTTTAGTACCCAATGTATCTTCGGGATTTTTTGCTATCAGGAAGATGCATGCCCTCAGTCATTTCAATTTTATTGCTTTGCTGGTATTGTGCCATATGTTCTTCATGGATTTTAATTTGTGTGTTGGTATTGCTAGTCTTCTTTCGTCCTTTTTCTGGCAGTCTCCATAGTTGGTTACTACAGTCTCCTGATATTCATTGTTTGTTATAATTTCAAGTTTTTCTCTGTTGATGATGATGATGATGATGATTCTGGTTTGGCTTTTTGCTTTGTGCATGAATATTATCTTAGTTTAATGTATATTTAAGTAGAGGTTTTTATTTTCAGTGTGTCCTATAACACACTCAATTGTCTTTTTTAATCCTTCTGCACTGTTTAAGTGGAGGACTGTGTCATCAGCGTATCTGAGTTCTGCAATTATGTTGTCATTTATTGTGAAAGGGTTGAACTTCACAAATCTGTCATCGTTTCTGACATTTCTCCTGAGCTTCTTAGCAAATATGTTGGGCTGGTATGGAGAGAGGATGTATCGCTGTCTCTTCTCTGTTTGTACTTCAAAACAGCTTGATATTTCCCCCGCTATTCTAATAGCTTTTTCTGTTAGTTATATAGGGATTCGATCAGTTGTATTAGGTGTATTTGACATTCCATATCATTCATGAAAACTCGCGTGCTAAGACGTCAAGTCTGATACGTTACCCTTATCCTTCATCATGTTGAGGGGACTGCTTGATCTCGTGGCAAGACGTCGGCCTCAAGACAGAGAGGTTGTGGTTTCAAATTCCGGGTGCACCAGTTGGGAATTTTATTTATAATTTCTCTCTGCGGCTTAAAACGTCAATTACTCATCGACGGAAAAATATGAGTACCTCCGAAGACAGAATTATCTGCCTGTGCGGCGAGGGACCCTTGTGCACACGGCTGCCGGGGAAAAACGAATTAACACGCAAAATTCAGTTCCTAGTCTCAAGTGGCTTCGTCAGAGGTCAAGGCTGGAGAACGCAAAACAAAACAAGAAAATTTAGACAAAAATAATCCCGATGTTCTCCACGGAATCTGGTGTCCGCGATCAAAAACCGTTGATGTCATCCATGAAGCATGTGTGCAGTACTAACCATTCGAATAGAAGAATCAATGACAAACTTATAGATGCAGTCATCTGTCATTTCAACACATTCATTCATTCATTGAATCCATTCATTCATAAATTATTCACATTTTACATCTATGAATTCCTACGATCAATCACCTGCCTACCTACTTATCTGTCTGTCTTTCTGTCGTTATGTCTGTATGTGCGTAATTATGTCATTCTATCTGTCAGTTTATCTAGTATTTTCTGTCCATCTACTAATATCCTTGGATTTCTGTATTTTTATCCTACTATCCGTCTTTTCGACCGTCTTCTCAGCTTTTCCTTCCTTCTATCTACACAGAAAATGAGAGAATGAAAGAGAAAGAGAGAGAGAGATGAAAAGAGTGTGATTAGGATCTAATGGGTTTATTTTATATATATACACATATACATATACACATATATATACTCTCACACACACACACACACATATATATATACACTCTCATATACA
Source organism: Megaustenia siamemsis (assembly GCA_032433765.1). Taxonomy (NCBI): domain Eukaryota; kingdom Metazoa; phylum Mollusca; class Gastropoda; order Stylommatophora; family Ariophantidae; genus Megaustenia; species Megaustenia siamemsis. The sequence continues at coordinate 89,044,705 of JAVIAB010000001.1, read as the reverse complement.
CACATATATATATATATAAAGGGAACTAAGTATGAGAGAATTCGAACATATTATAGAGAGGGAGGTACGGGTGAGAGTGAGCGAAAACGGGAGCGAGAGAGCGTAAGAAAGATATAGAAGAAGAGATTAAAAGACTGAGGTGCACCATGAACGGCGTGAGTTGGCACATTAAAACATAGTATACGGTGGATAGGCGGCGGGAACCATTGAAGGCTATGCATGAAAAGTGTTCCTTGTTGCAGTTTCCTCATATTCCAAGTCCGGCTTGTTGCAGGAGCTACTGAGTTAAGTGCTCTGTGCACACAGTGAGCTGTGTGTCTCATCCGTTTTGATCCTGTTTCGATATCCCGCTTGTTTACGATGAATGATGATATCGTATGACAGGGAACAGTTGGCTGTGTTCACTTTCTGCGCGATTTCGCCTTATGCCTTTTGGTGTGTGCTGAGACTGCTACGATGGGGACTACAGTTACCTTTCTTTGTTTGGGAGATGTGTTAGTAATTCGGATGATTCCACTGGCACGGGCGGTTGAGCAATTATGGATTTTAATTAGTTTGCAGTGATGCAGAGGCCTTCCATAACCAATAACACAAAAACAGAATCCCAAATTAAATTATTAACACTTGACAACATCCAGCGTTATAATCATGTCATAAAAGAACCACAACTTTAGCCACCATCCCATCTAGTCTTGGCCTCACATAACTCAATTCTACATAACCCAGCTACTTTCTCCCAGCCTCTACTATTATGAAAAAAAAAAAACATGACTAAAATTTAACCCGGAAACACATGAAAGGGTGTGTTTTCCCTACATTAAACAGATAACATGTTCAATTGCCAGACATTTCCCCTGAAGAGTTCAACTCAGAATTTCATGGTTCGATGCAATACAACGGATCAAGAGTACAGTAGGGCGTCTACCGATCATCAATTGTGTAGTTTTGATAACCAAAGGCTATAATTAAGTTGAACATTATGAACATGGCAGCTAAATATGACAGTGCTTCTCAAACGTTGTGATGTGTGGCTCACAGGTTGTGGAAGGAGGAACGAATGATGGGAGGAAGTACGTATGGAAGGAAGGAAGGAAGGAAGGAAGGAACTATATATTTGATATATTTATTGCTCGCCCCGATGGTGGCACATAGAGTAGAAATCTAGACTCCATGTCCGACGATCTTTTTTATCAAGGGTCAGACCTTGCATTAAGGTTCAATCCCAACCGACGGCTTCCGGTTCACCCAGCCTTTAATGGATACCGGATTTTTTTCTGGGAAAGTAAAGCGGCACGGGCGTAATATCGACCACATTACCCCAAAAATCATGTGCCGAAGGTCTGTAAAATTTATGGTCACTGACACTATATTCCCTATACGTCACTTGGCGTGACGGGGGTACTTTACGTTTTTTTACAGACCTTGCACATTGGATTGCGTCCCAAATCATCAGGACAGGCCGCTCAATCTCATCAAAGAAGTTGAAGCCTGTTGTTACTCTCGCTTCGCTGTTCCTTTTTGTGATTCTCTAGGCTTATCCCTTACCCTCTGGTTCCAATTTGAGGACTTCCTTTGAGATTCTCGCTCCTGTTGTCTCTTCTCATCACATCGCCAACATACGACCGTCTTCTTCTCTTTATTATAGATGCTATTTTTGGATACTTTCTCCTTTAACTTATGAAAGAACTGCACTCATATATATGTGCTGATCTATATTATGGTTATTCGAAGAGCCCTGTAACACTGCAAACGAATGGAAATCCATAATTGCTCAACCGCCCGTGCCAGTGGAATTATTAGAATAAACATCTTATCGAATATTCCAACAAAGGAAGGCAGTTGTAGTCGCCATCGTCGTAAACACAGCACACGTCAAAAGACATAAGACGTATTATAGCACCGACAGTGAACGCATCTGAACTGTCCTTCGTCATACGATATCACCATTCATCGTAAGCAATCTGAATATAGAAACACCATTCGGATGAAACACACAGCTCACGACGTGCACAGAGCACTAGTCAGTAGCTCCTGCAGCAAACCGAATTTGGAATGTGAGGAAACTGCAACCAGAAACACTTTTAAGACATTGCACCATTCGCAACGGCTCTCATTCGCATATCCACCACATTGACCGGAAGTCTCTCTGATCATGATGTAAGTTCAGCAGAGAAAAAAAACAGAGCCCCACACAAGGGTACACATGGCCTTTTAAATTTGAGAACCACTAAATTAATGAAATCTTAAAACTTGGTTCAGAATAATTAAACGAAAAGAATTATTAATGAGGAGTCACTGTGTCCTGGAGGTTGCAGCGTTCACGTCTCGATCTTAATATAAGCAAAACCTTCCTGAAACTATCGATGCTCTCCTGTGATCCCATATACTTGAACATTTGCAAGCAATGCCAAGTCCTAATCAAAATTGGGTGTTAAATCGTAAATTCTTTATTTAAACTGAGCACGCAAAGTAATTTCTAGAGCTGAAAAAAGGAAAGAAATTAAAGCTCTTTATCTCTGCAGAGGAGAATAATTTATAAAAGTAATAATAATTCGTGTCATTTACTTCCAAATTACTTACTTACTCTATGTGTCATCTGTGGCAGGGAGGAATGACCTAATCGGGCGCGAAATCAACAGCCTGGCTGGCAATTCAATGCATTTCATTAGGCCGAAGAGAGCAATAGCTGGACAGAACGTTGGATCAATATCAAACAATAAAGGTTTATGCAGAACTGATGTTATAGAGTAAAAATAGGGCTAATTCTAGAATGTAGGCGTAGACATTACAGCAATGGTTCTCGAAATATGTTAATGTGGCTTCTGAGAGAGACTGGGTTAGATTGTTAAGAGAGTGTAAGAAGGTTAGAGAAAGAAAGGAGGCGATTGTGTGATAAGTGGAAGCATTCGGAGATCATCATGTGCCATACCAGTTGGCGTAGGCGATCATGTTCTTCCATAATCTTCTATCTACCGCGCATTCTGTCAGTTCTGGTGTTGACTGTTTTCCATGCCATATTTATGTACGTAGATACGCAGAATAAAGAAAATAGAAATGACAGTCAGTAAGTGGGGAAGATAACAAATAGAACGATCAACCCTCGGCTTTGTCATCTCATATGGAGCAAAGATGGCGAGTGAAGAAACCTAGCTAACAATGTTGCCAAAAGTTTAACGACATATAGAGAACAGAATGAAGGGAGCATAGAAATTGCAGATTCAATGTTGGAAATATAACACCAAATAATACACAGACACTGGCAACTAGACGGTAATGATTGCGCCCTCCGGCTAAACACATTCGATTTCAGCACGGCGTGTTCGAATACCGAATTATCTTCACTCTTCGATGTCTACTCGCTTGACCAAACTTGATAGTTTATTTCCAGACGCAACCGCTTGGGAGCGCTCACTTCTTGTGGTCCAGTTCCTGAGGCATGCAGTCACTGACGTCACTCAACCCAGTTGCTGGATGGCCTCCCTGCCCCACCCCGTCCTCCTCACAGAAGCAGTAAAACGCGAACACAGGAAAGAAATAAACCAAACTGAATGGATAAGATGAGAGATGGACAAGAAACACAGACATCCAACTTGCTCATTTACCAGCAAAGTCACATTCGCACGGCAAAAAACCTACCACTACACAACCTAAATCACATTTCTCAAAAGCTGAAATGAAAAGACCACTATCCCCCCCCCCTCCCCCCAAAAAAAAAAATCCCTTTACCCTTTTGATGTCTTCTACCACACACGGTCACGAATAGAGTTTGTGGCACTGTTGTCTGATTTGAACCAGTTACGAATAGAGTTTGGCACTGTTATCTCACTTGAACCAGTTACGAATAGAGTTTGGCACTGTTATCTCACTTGAACCAGTTACGAATAGAGTTTAGTTTAGCACTGTTGTCTCACTTGAACCAGTTACGAATAGAGTTTGGCACTGTTGTCTCACTTGAACCAGTTACGAATAGAGTTTAGTTTAGCACTGTTGTCTCACTTGAACCAGTTACGAATAGAGTTTAGCAGTGTTGTCTCACTTGAACCAGTCTTCCAAGGCTATTCAAAAGGAAACCATTATCGTGCAAGGCTTTATCATGGATAGAACCACATTTATACCAGCAATTAAATGCTCTACGGGGCCATGAGTAGAGCTGCAGACCACATAACAAGTGTTCATCAATCATGCTCTTCTATGTTTCCTTTTGATCTCCTCTTTTTCTCTTCAAATCAGGATTCCAGTGAAACCTCTCTTCTTCACTCATCATCATTATCATCAAAGTACCAAGCCTGCTGGTATAGGTGATCACGTCTCTCCACAACTATCAATCTCGACAGTTATTTATAATTCATGTTGTTGACCTTCTCTCAAGCCATTCTGTTAAGCTGTCTAATATCTTTTATCTTTCCTTCCCTCTTTATTTACAACTTTCCCAGTTGTCAGTTTCTCTACTCTATGTAATTTACCAATGTAGTGTCCTTCCTGATCCTCTAAATAAAACGAATTTGATAACAATGAAGTAGCACACAAAATCTACTCACGCGGAGATACCGTTCGATCTATCCAATGCTTCTGAATGAAATATAATAGATACTGTTCCACCTTAAGTGTATATATACGTGATACAAAGCAGCAGCAAACATCTACGTTTGTGTGTAAAGGTAAAGGTAAAGTACGAGACTTCGGTTGTTCGAATGTTCGGAGATTTCTGTACAGTGTCGCCTCAAGCATCGAAACTCAGATGCGAAGCGACATTCCTCACCTTCCCAGGGTAATACCCTGGTACCCATTTCTGCCAACGGCTGGGTCGACCGTGGTTGTATTTTGTTTTTCCAACCATGTGTACAATTCACACTGCTCCCAGCGGGAATCGAACACGGGTTGTCCGAACGTCGTTAGTCCAGTCGGGTGGTTTTCCCAACTAGGCTACCGAGGCCCCCAACGTTTGTGTGTATGAACATCTATCTATCTATTGACCTTTCGAGCCGTAGCCGACCCATAGGGTATAGACCCAGATACTCTTACGTATGAACGTAAGGATATCCAAATATCGTTTAGATGAGCACAACGACATACCAATAATGTATAGATGAACACACATATATACCAAGATTGTATAGATGAACACACAGATATACCAAGATTGTATAGATGAACACACAGATATACCAAGATTGTATAGATGAACACACATATATACCAAGATTGTATAGATGAACACACATATATACCAAGATTGTATAGATGAACACACAGATATACCAAGATTGTATAGATGAACACACCGATACAACAAGATTTTATAGATGAACACACAGATATACCAAGATTGTATAGATGAACACACAGATATACCAATATTGTACAGATGAACACACAGATATACCAAGATTGTACAAATGAACGCAAGAAATTCCCAAGATAGCACAAATGGACACAAGGAAATCCCAAGATTGTATAGATGAACAAAATTATATCCCATGATTATAATAGCATTCGTTACTACACCTGTCTGGAAGCAAATACTGTTCTCAGCTGTGTCACTCCCCAAAAACACACTAGAAACATATTGTGCAAAATACAAGACAAAACATTACAACAAATATTTGAGTTCAACCAAAATGAAGCATAAATGGTAATCAAGGAATAAAACCTGCTCAGACAGTGTCTCTGCTTTGAAAGAAGTAAAAGAAAATAAACTTCATATAATCAAAAATACACACATTCCTAAATTAATAAAAGATCGAGAACCTAGTCCAGACAACGATTATGGAAAATAATACAACAGTTTAAGTAAATGATCATTTTATCTGCTTATGCAACCATCTGAATAAAAAAACATGAACTTAATCTAAGGACTGATATTAACTAGACAAAATATTTACCATCACATATGGAATGTGACAGAAATGACGTCGGCCACATCTTGCTATTCATTACATTTATAGATCACATATGCCAGCATATAAGCCCTGTGGAATGTAATGTATTCAGTGAAATTCTCTTTGATGTAGATGATCAGGCACCAATAGCAACAGAACAACAAGACCCGCATTAACATGCACATGAATTCAGTGAATTCTGCAGACACAAATATGAGGTTTAACATAGAAAATAACAGAAGATAAGCACAAATATCATCATCATTATCAAGCACCGTGTCAGCTGGCGTAGCTCACCATGTCTCTCCACAACTTTCTATCTCCACAGTTATTTATCATTTCTGTTGTTGACCTTCTGCCAAGACATTCTCTTAAGCTGTCTGGTATCTGGGCTGCAAGTATAGCTGGAGAGAACATAAAATAAATATAAACTGGTATGAAGTAGCTAAACTAGCAGCAAGACAATGCAATCTACAACGTTTCGGCAAAAGCCTTCATCAGGTGTAACAAACTGTACAAATTAAAAACATACATCCAGGTGTTATTCCTCAGTGCGCTATCTTTATTACCTCTCCCTTCTCTTCTTCTTCCCCAACTCAATCCTCTCTCTATCTCTCTCTCTCTCTCTCTCTCTCTTTCTCTCTTTCTCTTCTTCTCGTTTTCTTCGTACCATATGGGACACCTCCTTTCATTTTTCCAATTTTTCATTGTTGAATTATTTGGTATAATTAAATCATACCTGCCCTATATTATATTTATCTTTTAACCAGACTTTACGTAAATCCTGGCTACCATCTTTTCCGCTATTTGTTAGACCTGCTTTGTGTTTGCACAGTTTTCTGACTTGGATTTATGTGTTCAGTGTGCACAGTTTTCTGACTTGGATTTATGTGTTCAGTGTGCACAGTTTTCTGACTTGGATTTATGTGTTCAGTGTGCACAGTTTTCTGACTTGGATTTATGTGTTCAGTGTGCACAGTTTTCTGACTTGGATTTATGTGTTCGGTGTGCACAGTTTTCTGACTTGGATTTATGTGTTCAGTGTGCACAGTTTTCTGACTTGGATTTATGTGTTCAGTGTGCACAGTTTTCTGACTTGGATTTATGTGTTCAGTGTGCACAGTTTTCTGACTTGGATGTATGTGTTCAGTGTGCACAGTTTTCTGACTTGGATTTATGTGTTCAGTGTGCACAGTTTTCTGACTTGGATTTATGTGTTCAGTTTGTATAGTTTCTTACTTGGATTTATGTGTTCAGTTTCTATAGTGTGTTTGTTATGTCTGTTGAAGGCTTTTTCCTGAAACGTTGTTGTTTATCTTGTCTTTCTATTAGTTTTGCTGCTCCGTCCCATTTAAAGTTAATTTGATGTATCTAACATTACAATTGTAGCTAAACAAGAAGAGACATTCAAAGATCTTATTTGAAATTTAATAATAAAAAATACTGTACAAGGTAAATGTTACTCTCATTTAGAGCAGCTTAAACCATCGAGAAGATACAAAAATAGTTACTGTAGTTTATAATAAATGCATCAAGTAACAACAAATAAATAGGCTCTCGTGGTATTTTAAAACCTGTATAAAGTTAGTACTTCACAAATTGTATTTCTCAAGAGCTTTTTTTTTCCTCAAGAATGTTGCTGTCACTATCAAACAAGCATCATCAGGAGAAGATACATGAGAGATAGCAAATACTGAAATGAAATGCTTCATCCAAATGCAGAAAGGAAATGTATCAGTCATAAACAGAAATGAAATGTCTCAGTCATAAACAGAAATGAAATGTCTCAGTCAAATACAGAAATAAAATTGCGCTATTATTGCGTTATTGAGTTATTTGTGGTCAACATCATTGCACTCCGAACATGTACATAAGTACTCAGATCCCGTCCTCAGCAAGTCCCGCAGTGTCCAGGGACTGATGACTCCAGTTCTGTGTTAGTTGAATAGTCTTCTTACACGGCCACTAAGTTTCTCGTTTCTGACTGTGCCCATCTTAACTCCCACCTCTTTCATCCGAAGGAGATACGTAGACTCATGGTTGTCGGAGTCCTGTGTCCTTTCCACTTCCCAGAGGGCATTGATGATGTCCGCCCGATTCATTGGTTGACTATCCTCAACAATAGCGTAGCTAGCCAACCTGTCCGCTCTTTCATTTCTCCGTACTACCGCATGTCCAGGGACATAGACAAAGGTGACCTTATATATTTTTTACTTCTGCAACGACTCTACCCATTGCCTACGTACAGAGCCCGCCTCCACTTTTCTTATCATGCTCATCGAATCACTCAGTATACATGCGTGGGTGTAGTCTTGTGACTACCTCCATAGTCATGCCACTCGTGGTCATAACGTATGCACCACTGTCTTCCTTGACTTTTCTGCCTGCCAAGCGTGCTGTAAATGCCCATACACTCGTTAGGCGTCGTATTACAGAAATGAAATTCATCAGTCAAATACTGAAATAAAAAGGTTCAACCAATTATGGGAATGACCTCAGTCAAATACTGACATAAAATTCATTAGCTAAATATTTTAATGAAATTCCTCAGTCAAAAGTTTAAATTAAATGGCTCAGTCAAATACTGAAATGAAATTGCTCAGTTAAATACATAATGATTTACTTCAGTCTAATTCAGAAATGATTACTTCAGTCAAATATAGAAAATAAAATCCTCAGTCAAATCACCATCATCAAGTACCGGGCCTACTGGCGTAGGTGATCATGTCTCTCCACAATTTTCGATCTCGGCAGCTATTTATCATTTCTGTTGTTGACCTTCTGCCAAGCCATTCTCTTAAGCAGTCTGTTATTTTTTTTCTCTTTGCTTCCCTCTATCCTTTCGTCCCTCAATTTTTCCAGTTACAATATATTCCAATTGTTCTCTTCTCATTACATGGCCAAAAAATGATGATTGTCTCTTCCAAATATTGGAAATTAGTTCTCTTTTTGCTTTTACCTCTCTCAGAACTTTTTCATTACTCTTCTTAGCTGTCCATGGTACTCTCAACATTCTTCTGTAAAACCACATTTCTACAGACTCCAGTGATTTTCTTGTCTGTTGTCCTATTGTCCATGATTCGCATCCATATGTTAAGACTGGCTCTATATAACATTTAAGAACTCCTTTTCTTGTTTCTATTGTCAAAAATGGATTGCATAGTATCTTCCTCATTTTTTGGAAAGCTGCTTTTGCCTGAGCCATTCTGTATCTCACCTCTTTTGTACATCTTCCGTCTGAGGTTAACAAAGTTCCCAAATATTTAAATTCATTTACCTGTTTTAATATTGCTCAGTCAAATAAAGAAGTGATACGCCTCAGACACATACAGAAATGATACGTCGCAGTCATATACAGAAATGATATAGCTGAGTCAGATCTAGAAACGAATTGGCTCAGACAAATACAGAATTTAAGAACCATAATCAAGAATACAGATGCATAGCGAATATATATCGAGTCTATTAACATTTAAAGGAACAATAATAATAAATACATACGGCCCTTTCGTCCTGTCAGACGGTCTAGTAGAAGCTATTGTGTATTTTTTTTTTAGGTTTTGGTTATGTCGATCAGCTACTCTCGTGGCTAATTCTACCAATATTTGACAAACACACATGGCCACAGAACGAACATGTTAGTCCCTTTGATCCACAGGGTTTTCCATCATTTTCATGAGTCTTTTCTCTTCTAAGTTTTGCTTTAGCACAGTCACAAATGATGTTATACAATTCCTAACACACGTTCACCATGATGTGCGATCACTTGCCAGATGTTCCCAGTCATTTTCACAGATGGACAAGTCATTCAGAGATGATTTACAGATATCTCTATATCGTAGTTTAGGTCTGCCGATTTGTCCTATTCCGCGTGTTAGTTCACCATATAGTATTTGCTTGGGGATGCGTTTTTCTAATTATGGTTATGGTTATGATTATGGTTATGGTTATGGAAGGTCCCGGCATCACTGGAAACGAATTAAAATCCACAATTGCTCAACCGCCCGTGCCATTGGAATCATCCGAATTACTAACTCATCTCCAAAACATAGAAAGGTAGCTGTAGCTACATCATAGCAGTTTCAGCACACGCCAAAATACATAACTCGAAACCGCACAGAAAGTGAACACAGCCATCTGTTCTCCATCATACGATATCAACAGTCATCGTAAACAATCGGAATATCGAAACACGATCAAAACAGATGAAACGCACAGCTCACGGTGTGCACAGAACACCTACCTCAGTAGTTCCTGCAATAAGCAGGGCCTTGGAATATGAGGAAACTGCAACAAGGAACACTTTTCAGACATAGTCTTTAATGATGCCTGCCACCTATCCACCATATTGACCGAAAGTTCACGTCCTCCTGAAAATGATGATCGTCATATTTTTTTTTATGTATAGTGCTTGATGATGCTAGGACATCACTCTGACTCCAAATCCGAACCTATGAAACACAGTTAGTCATCGGACTATCCTTGTCGTACATCAAACAACAGACTAAGATCTCCATGCAATGTGAATTTGTTAAATTATGAATCCTTCTTGACCAACATGAACCTTCGGGACTTACCCCGGTGCTGCGAAGTCATGTACGAAACTCCATTCCATCTTTCACTTTTAGCGTACGTTCGTTTTAGGGATATACAATCAGCCATTGTGATGCACATTGTAGCACACACAACAATGGCTGCGCCCATAAAATCCCAATTATTCTAATAAATGCAGCCAACAACGCACGAAAAGGTGATGCACAATCTCTAAAGTGGAAAATGTGATTGACTTGGCAGAGCAGTCCATATTAATGAGTTGTAACCTGTAAATACTTGGCGTTAAACGATTCCAACGATGGCCTGGAACAGCACTCAATGTGTTGACGTAAACCGCATATAAACTCTAGACAGGGGAAGGTCGCATTCACAAACCTGGACTTGACGAAGAGGAGCATTGAGGTGTGTACAACTCAGCATCATCGGCGAAATTTGTGGATAATCAGATTGACTTTAACGCAGGAAATTTCATTGAAAAGCTGAAACTAATCAGTCCCCAAATGCAATTTCTGCAGCGGTCCAGAGAACGTGAACCCGCGTTCCACTTTGTTGGAAATGGAAGTTCATCGCTTTCATAGGTTTTTCTAATTAGAAATAGATACAAGAACAAAAGATGGTTACTAAGAGACCGTAAAAGACAGGTTGACAAAGGATGAAATGGCACACATGTTATTATATAACTAGCAGAGCTCTCTTCTGATCAGCCATTTTCTTTCGACGTTGTAAGCACAGCTGTTCGTTGATGATATTTTAGTGGTCTTGGTCTATTTCCTCAACTCTGTACAATGACTTGAGTAGAATTCTGCTTTAGCAATTTAACAATGAACATAAGAGACGTTAAAGTTAAATTGTTGTAACATTTGTGGTTAAATTATGATTATTTTGCACAAGAAAGTGATAAATTTGTACAATTTTGAAATAACTATTATCATAAACCTTTTATGGACTAAAATATCAACATCATGTGCCATATCGGTTTGCGCAGGCGATCATGTCCTTCCACAATCTTCTGTCCACCGTACATCGTATCAGTTCTGTTGTTGACTGTTTTCCATGCCATGACACAAAGCTTTCTAGTATTTTCTCTCTGTAACATCCGCGATCTCTCTTTCTCTGTATTTTGCCAGTTGTAACCAAGCATTCCACTTTCCTCTTCTTATGATGTGCCCGAAAAATGTTGATTGTTTTTTTAGTTCCCTTTTTGTGTTAGAGAATTTCCTCGTTGGTCTTTTTAGTAGTCCAAGGAACTTATAACATTCTTGTGAGAAATCCCATTTCTGTGGCCTGTAATCGTCTTTACATTTGTTTGACTAGTGCTGTCTCTGCACGATTCGATTTGTTTGACTAGTGCTGTCTCTGCACGATTCGATTTGTTTGACTAATGCTGCCTGTGCACGATTCGCTTTCATAGGTCAGAATTGGCTCTATATAGCACCGATCAACTCACTTTCTCACTTCTTTTGACATATATATCAAATTGTATTTGGACATAATTTTACTTGGCAATAGAAGAATAGTTTGCCATTACTTTCCTTCTTGGCAGTGACTGTACTTGTCGGAGATCGCAGCCACTGTCCCTCAAATGAGTTCCTCTGCCTGTTATCACAGAGTGGGGACCATAACCGGCACTACTTCTCGGGTGCTCCCACAACACATCAAACCACCTGCTCCAATGGCTTCATCATCATCATCATCATGTGCCATACCGGTTGGCGTAGGCGATCATGCCCTTCCACAATCTTCTATCTACAGTACATCGTATCAGTTCTGTTGTTGGCTGTTTTCCATGCCATGAGACCAAGCTATCCAGTATTTTCTCTATTTGTCGTCCGCGATCTCTCTTTCTTTTTATTTTGTCAGTTGTAACCAAGTATTCCAACTTTCCTCTTCTCATGATGTGCCGGAATAATATTGATTGTTTCTTTCTGATGGTTTTTAGGAGCTCCCTTTTAGTGTTGGCATCTTTGAGAATTTCCTCATTGATCTTTTTAGCTGTTCAGGGAACTTTCAACATTCTTCTGAGAAATCCCATCTCTGTAGCCTCTAACCGTCTTTTCATTCCACTGGCTTCACGTAAACCCTTATAGGCAAACTAAACGGTGGTTCCTCCTTGCCCAAGGGTGTCCCTAAGACTAGCGGAGAAAGTGAGACATTAAAATATCAACAGTATAAAAATTAACTATTCCAGAATATTTATATGTGTGTCCAGTGTCCCAAATTTGAAACACTTCAATAAAATATCAATCACAAGAATGAGTGGAATGTAGTTTCTTAAAAACTTTGCTACATGAATAGAGATTGTTTGACTATAGAAGACTTGAGAGTTGTTATGACTGTAACAAAATACTACTTTAGTGTAAGCCGTGTAAGGCACAAGAAGGCATTTATTATTATTATTGTTATTGTTATTATTGTTACTATAATAATTAATAGTAACATTATTATACTTCTGCTCCTGTGAGAATTATTTGTCAAATGCACTGCAGTTAGCCCTATAAAGTTAGATACTAACACATTCTCAGAGCGGCACATCCGATTTCTTCAATCTGTTATGATGATTGATGAACCGCATGACTTTCAAGTCATCTTCTTACACAATCTGCGATGGTCTATTATTAAAATAGATCCAAGCAGGGGCTATAATTCTGCATGGGCCTGGATGAACCTAGTGTATTATAGGGCAGACTTGACATTCTTATCTATTCTTGTTTGGAGTCCTCATTTTTCCGCTGTTATTAGTTCGTTTCGTTGTGTCATAGACAGTACTTTGGCGATCAATTATAGATCAATGGTTATAATCAGATATAACTTTTAAGAAGATTGTCCTGATCTCATATAATCCCCCAAGGACATAACGTTATCTAGTACATTGAAAGACATTAACAAATATATCAAGGTATTGAGCAGTGACAGAATAGTTTTATAGAACTACATTTGGCAGTGATCTTATAGAAAAGCCTTATAGAACTACTTTACTTTACTTTGGCGTTACTTTTGTACATGAATTAATGTTATTATAATTTATAATTTTGTACGTGAATTAATGTTATTATAATTTATAATTTTGTACATGAATTAATGTTAATATAATTTATAATTTTGTACATGAATTAATGTTATTATAATTTATAATTTTGTACATGAATTAATGTTATTATAATTTATAATTTTGTACATGAATTAATGTTATTATAATTTATAATTTTGTACATGAATTAATGTTATTATAATTTATAATTTTGTACATGAATTAATGTTATTATAATTTATACATTTTGTACGATGAGAATTCTTCCGACTTGATAGCTTCAGCATCTAAAGTTAGCGGGTGTATTGAGAAGTGCTATTGTACACAATCTTACATCGATTCTTGCTCTCATGTTCAGACCTGCATGGCATCTGTTGTTTGATAACACACGCTGGGTTGAAGCAACAATCGAAGACCATTGTCAAATTCATATATATGTAATATTTTTAAAGATCGTGTGAAAAATGAAATCGATAATTCGTCAAATATATATTGTTTCTTTCTTAATATAGTTCCTGCAGTGGTGAGGTTTTCGTTGTATGGAGCACCTAGTACAACACTATCCGGAAGCAATGACACGAGGCTACTTCTCCAACACGTGTGCAGGGAAGACATGTTATTCTTCTTATTATTTTGTTTCTCAGTCTAGTTCGAAATTATCATTTTTTAAAAATAATTATTAATTATTTATTTATATTTTAAATACACATCTGTTTGTGTGTTGTATGTTTGTTCCTGCTGAAGGCCTATTGAGCTGAAATAGGCTTCAAAAGTTGTTCTAATTTGTGTCGTCCACTTATTACGTGGGAGCTGCTTAGCTCAGTGGTTAGTGAACTAGACTACAACGGACAAGAGGTAGGGTTCGATCCCAACCGACGGCTTCCAGGTTCACCCAATGTTTAATGGGTACCGGATTTTTTTCTGGGAAAGTAAAGCGGCACGGGCGTAATACCGACCACATTACCCCAAACATCATGTGCTAAAGATCTGTAAAATTTATCGTCACTAACACCATACTCCCTATACGCCACTTGGCGTGACGGGGGTACTTTACCTGTTTTACTTTTACTTATTACGTAAAGATTTAACCATACCGTTTTTATTCTATTTCTTTCTATTTTTATTTATTTCATTTCTTCTGGCTATTTCTCCAGCAGGACCAGTAAAATAAAGAAAGCCAGGCAGTCAGACTATATCAGAGCGTGAATGGTGGGTCTTGATCCCGTGGTACTAAATAACATCCTTTCTTTGCTGGCATTAAAATGTATCTAAATAAAGAATACTGCAACACAAATACTGAACCCAACATCATGAAAGAGGAAATCGAAGAAGTAGTCAAATAAGCACGCTAGAAATAAAGCACCGGGGATAGATAACATACCAATAGAAATAATAGCAGCAGCAGGAGAAACAGGAGTGCAATGGCTGCACAACATATGTAATGCAGCATGGCACCAACAACAAGCCCCAGAAGACTGGCAACAGGCAATCATCATACCAATATGGAAAAAGAAAGGTAGCAAAAGATACTGAAATCAATATAGAGGTATATCTCATCTCGGCCATGTAGGAAAGCTATACGCCAAAATCTTTGAAAAAAAGGCTGAGACCAATAATAGAACGACAGTTAAGCGATTGCCGACTCACCCTTTGTCTACTTGGAAATCCTCCAGAAGTGGCACCTGGAATGTTCGTACTCTAAACGAACAAGGAAAAGCTGTACAGGTAGCAGCAGAAATGTCAAACTACAAAATAGATATTCTGGGAATGTGTGAAACAAGATGGCTAGGAACGGGTAAAATAAAACTAAATACAGGAGAGATGATTTTATCATCAGGACACCAGGAACCTTGAGCACAACATAGTGAAGGGGTAGCTATAATGCTATCAATGAATGCACAGAAGACACTAATAGAATGGGAAGCAGTAGGACCGAGACTAATGAGAGCAACATTTAAAACAACCAAAAACAAAATAAAATTACACATTATCTAGTGCTATGCACCAACCAAAGATAAAGATGATTTAGATAAAGATGATTTCTAAAAACAGCTACAATGTCAGATGGATGCAAGACAAGCCAAGGATATTATGATCTTGATGGGAGACGTAAATGCTAAAGTAGGATCAGACAACAGAGGCTTCGAAGAGATTATGGGAAAACATGGACTTGAGGATATAAACGAGAATGGAGAGATATTTGTGAGTTTCTGCGCCCTTAATCAAGTGAGCCTAGGAGGAACAATATTTCAACATAAAAGAATACACAAAGCTACATGGGTGTCACCAGATCATAGAACGGAAAATCAAATTGATCACATATGTATTAATAATAAGTTTAAGTCATCCTTACAGGATGTAAAAGTATATAGAGGGGCAGACATAGCTTCTGATCATCATCTTCTGATAGCCAAACTTAAAATTAAACTAAAAAGGTATACTACAACGAATAAGGGTAGAAAGTATTTCAATGTAGGGTTTCTAAAAGAACAAGGAATTAAAGATAGATTCGCAGTCACAATTTCAAACAAATACCAAGTCCTACAACAACTAGAAAATACAATAAATATAGAAGATCATTGGAAACAGGTAAAAGATATATGGAAAGAGACATGCGAAGAAACATTGGGGAAAAGAGAACGCCAGAATAAGGCATGGATGACAGCAGAGACCCTGGACAAAATTAAAGAAAGAAAGAACAAGAAAGCAGACATAAATAAAAGCAAAACGAGAAGTATTAAAGCCAAGACACAGGAAGCTTACACAGAGATGAAAAAAGAAGTGAGAAGATGCATTAAAAGGGATAAGAGGAAATATATAGATGAACTAGCTAAAGAGGCAGAAGAAGCAGCAAATAAAGGGAATATGAAAGAATTGTACAACAGCACAAAGAAATTAAGTGGAAAATACAAACAGATCAATGCCTTTATTAAAGATAAGAAAGGAAATCTGCTTAGTAATAAAAGGGAACAAATGGAGAGATGGAAAGAACACTTTGAAGAACTTTTGAACAGACCCGGCTCAAATAATCCTCCAGATATACTACCAGCAGAAGAAGAGTTACACGTCAACTGTGGAAGACCAAGCATAGAAGATATAATGAAAGCCATCAAACTATTAAAAAATGGTAAAGCCACAGGACCAGATGAAATTCCTTCGGAAGCCATCAAAGCAGATATTAACATCTCTACCAAGATGTTACATAATCTATTAGATACAATTTGGAAGAGGGAAGAAATACCTAAAGACTGGAAAGAAGGTTATATGATCAAACTACCAAAGAAAGGAAGTTTACAGGAGTGCACAAATTATGGGGGAATTATGCTACTATCAGTGCCAGGAAAAATATTAGGCAGAATCATTTTGGAGAGACTAAAAGAGGCCACAGAGAAACATTTGAGAGATGAACAAGCAGGTTTTAGGAAGAACAGATCATGTGCTGATCAAATAACTACTCTACGTATAATAGTTGAACAAAATTTAGAACTAAAATCCCCACTTTATATTGGATTCATAGATTACGAAAAGGCATTTGATAGTTTAGACAGAAGAATGCTTTGCAAGTTGCTGAGTCATTACGGAATCTCCCCATAAAGTTGATTAACCTGATAAAAACAATGTATGAAGGAACGAAATGTAGTGTGGTGCATGAAGGACAGATTACAGAAGCATTTGAAATAAGAACAGGAGTAAGGCAGGGATGCCTTCTGTCTCCATTTCTCTTTCTACTGGCCATAGATTGGTTTATGAAAATAACTCAAAACAACAGAAATGGAATCCAGTGGTCACTGACCAAACAACTTGATGATTTAGACTTTGCTGATAACATAGCTCTCCTATCACACAGTCATCAACAGATGCAGGATAAAATGAGCATACTTGATGAGAGATCACAACAGCTAGGACTGAAGATTAATAGAGATAAGACCAACATTATGAGAATTAATGCAGTTGGCAATAACCAAATAAAACTAGGAGAAATACCTCTATTAGATGTACAATCTTACATATATCTGGGCAGTAATATAGATAAAGAGGGAGGAACAGAAAATTATACCAAAATAAGGATATCAAAAGCAAGAGGAGCTTACATTGCACTTGGAAACATATGGAAATCCAAAGAAATTAGGTTAAATACAAAAATAAAATTTTTCAACTCTAATGTTAAGGCGGTCCTATTATATGGCTGTGAAACATGGAGAACAACAAAACTGACAATCACGAAGATACATACTTTCAATAATGGATGCTTACGCAGAATAAAATGATGGAAATGGTAGGACAAAATCACTAACATAGAATTATGGAAATGTACCAGTCAAACACCAGAGGATAAAAAGTAAAGGTAAAGTACGAGACTTGAACCGGCGTCTTAGCACGTGAATTTCCACCCATATGTGCTCGGCCGCCTATCCAGAAATGTTCGGATATTTCTGTATAGTGTCGCCTCAAGCATCGAAACTCAGATGCGAAGCGACATTCCTCACCTTCCCAGGGTAATACCCTGGTACCCATTTCTGCCAACGGCTGGGTCGACCGTGGGGGTATTTTCTTTTCCAACCACGAGTACAAGTCACACTGCTCCCAGCGGGAATCGAACACGGTTTGTCCGAACGTCGGTAGTCCAATCGGGTGGTTTTCCCAACTATGCTACCGAGGCCCCCGGATACCAGTGGATAAAGAGATACAGCGAAGACGATGGCGCTGGATAGGACACAAACTACGGAAGCCAATTGAGAGTATTGCATAACAGGCCCTTTTTTGGAATCTCCAGGAGAAAAGACAAAGAGGAAAACCAAACAATTTTTGGAGAAGACAGATAGAAGCAGAGATGAAGATGTGGGGAAGACATGGAATAATCTTAAAAGAATGGCAAAAAACAGAACAGCTTGGAAAGTGTTTGTTGAAGACCTATGCTCCACTGGGAGCTAAAAAGGTAGAAGAAGAAGAAGTTAAGCGATTCTCAAATGGGGTTCCGAAAAAAACAGATGTACTGACACCCTATTCACATTAAAACAGCTTGCAGAAAAAACGACAGAACACAATCAAAACTTATACATAGCCTTCATTGACCAGGAAAAAGTATTCGACAGAGTAAACAGAGAACAACTGTGGGAGATACTAACAACAGATGGAGTAAGCCAACATCTAACCAACCTAATTAAAAGTCTCTACTTCAACAGCAGCTGCAGGGTCAGAACAGCAGCAGGCTACACAGACCACTTCGGAGTAAGATCAGGTATAAGACAGGGGCGCGTACTATCCCCCCTACTGTTTATTACATACATGGACTATATAGGCAAGCTAGCCAACCCATCAGAGACAGAGGAGATCAACGAGCTTTTATTTGCAGATAATCAGGCACTAATACATGAAACAATAGAAGACCTACAAGAACACTTAAACAAACTCAACAGCCCAGGCACAAAATACAACATGAAGATCAACATCAACAAAACAGAAGTTATGAATGTCGCCAAAAATTAACAGAACATCAACATAACTATAGAAGGAAAGCAACTAAAACAAGTAGAGGAATTCAAATACCTAGAAAGTCTAATGACAAACGATAATTCTCAAACAGCAGAGATAGACTCAAGATGCAACAAAGCTTGTCAAATCATTGGGCAATTATCACCACTATTGCCCAACAAGGAAATAAATCTGAAGGCAAAAGGAGCACTCTACAATACAATGTTCATCCCAACGTTGTGCTACCAATGCCAGACCTGGACCCTAGACGCAAGAACAATAAGAAAAATAACCTCTACAGAGATGAAATCTGTTAGACGAATGATAGGAAACAGTCTGAGAGATAAGATCAGAAATGAAGAACTGAGAAAAAAGCTAGGAATAGTCCCCGCCATAGAATATATAAGGAAATAACAGACAAAATGGTTTGGCCACGTGACAAGGCAGAAAGAACAAAACAGAACGCAACGAGACTTCAACAAACGTTGTGAGATCACCAGACCCAAGAGTCGACCACGAAAAAGATGGATCGATGGAATATTAGAAGCACTAGGAAACATAACAGCAGCAAAGGCGAACAGAAGAGCAAAAGACCGCAAATTATATCTCCCCTCGACGCTGAAAGGCAGATGAGGAAGGAAATAAGAATAAGAAGAAGTAGAAATATAGAATATATTGTCTGTATAAATATTAGTGTACAACATTATATAGGTCACTGTGCATGATTTCAAACCAAACTTGGCACACATTATGGTTGAACAGTAAGATGGCAAGTGATTACATTGATTGCTGTGAAAGTGTCACTTCTTTTTTCTTCTTTCCTTCCTTATCTGCCTTTCAGCGTCGAGGGAAGATATAATTTGCGGTCTTTTGATCTTATGTTCTCCTCTGCTGCTGTCATGTTTCCTCGTGCTTCTAATATTCTGTCAATCCATCTTTTTCATGGTCGTCCCGTGGGTCTGGTGTTCTCGCAATGTTTATTGAGGGCTCGTTGTGTAGTGTTTTGATCACTCTGCCTTGTCAATGTGGCCAAACCATGTTATCTGTTGTTTCTTGATATATTCTATGGCGGAGGCTATTCCTTGCTTTTTTTCTCAATTCTTCATTCCTAATCTTGTCTCTCAGGCTGTTTCCTATCATTAGTCTAACACATTTAATCTCAGAAGAGGTTATATTTCTTGTTTGGTCTTGTGTCTAGGGTCCAGGTCTTGCATTAGTAGCACAAGGTTGGGATGAAGACTGTATTGTAGAGTGCCCGTTTTGCCTCTAGAGTTATTTCTTTGTTGAACAATAGTGGTGATAGTTGTTCAAAGATTTGACAGTGAAGGTGTTACGCAAGAAAGAAACAACTAAAGTAAGTGTAGCACTTCTACGAAAGAGGAGAATATTGATCTCCATACCGTGTATATTAATCTTGAGCTGTTGTCACTACTTGACTATGCCTTCACATCGAGTCTATGATGCGTTTGATCCGCTGTTGTGGCATGTTTTTATCGTTTTCTTGAAACGCTTGTGATAATTAGTGGTTATTTCATGATGAGTTTGTCTTCATCGCGGCCGACGATGCAGTTCGTCCAACACGTGATCGAGAGGAGACAGGTCAGGAAAAACAGCAGGTCATGTTACTGACTATTTCTGTATCTGTTGCTGTTGAAAGTTGCTGTTGACCATATGTGCAATATGTTATCGACATTTTTTGTTTGCAATATCATGTCTGGTCTATTTGCATAGAGAAAGGCTCTACGTGTGATGTAATGATGTCATCACCTGTTTCATGTATCCGCCACGTTGCCATTGATGATGACGTTCTATCTGCATATAAATTCCGTTACACTAATTCCTCTCATGCTTCTCTGCAGCATTAAATCGTCAACACTTTCTCCTTGACGCTTGTACAGCGCCCATCATTACCTTAGATGGCTCTGGTTGGTCTCAGGGCAAGTCGTCGGTCTCGAGACAGACAGTTTGGCAGGAGTTCAAATCCCGCTGGCATCAGAGTTTTTTATTTTGTGATTTCTGTCTGTGTCTCAACCACCCCTGGTATAAGCACAGAGGCCATGTTTGAAACGTCAATTACTCATCGATGGAAAAAATATGAGCATCTCCGAAGACGGAGTTGTCTGCCTGTGCGGCGAGGAACTCCTGTGCACGCGGCAAATGGGGGGAGGGGGCGGATTAACACAAACGAACCCTGACTCATCAGTGGAGACATATTTGCCTCCCTGTGCGTGTTCCGCGTTACTGTGCACGATACTCGTCATAAACTTGGAATATTCCTCTCAGTCCAGGTTGTTTTGATAAACCCGCTACGATGCTGTCACAGGGTGTACAAAACGATCATGGGAAGGGGTGGTAACTTGAGGTTGTTCACTTCAGTAGAGACCAGCAGAGAATTCACTTATTGATGACGTACTTGACTGCGTATTAAAGTGATGAAGTGAACATTGAAATGTCGTGATAGAGTTGATATTGTCATTCCGGCAGCGAGCATCCTTCTATAGCCGTTCCAAAACGCACGTCCATCTTCAAAATGATTTCACTTAATATCCGTTTGGTTTTAATTGTTGACATTTTGTACTCAAACTGTTTATTGTCATGTCGTTATATGAAAAGAAAATTTACTGGAAACAAATAGTTTTAACTGTGTCTTATTTCCGGTATTTTACAATAAATGCACACAATGACACTAGTCACGCCATTTAGATACAGTTTTTACTGCTCAACATTACACGCATAGTTTAATTTTTTTTTAATAGCACGGATTTCTCGAGCTGATAGAAAAGCCTAACTACCATCGCGCTCATATTCAGATCAACCTGAAGGTTCTAATTCATACACATAATTGTTATTTTAATTTCGCGTGTAGTGTTGACCAGTACAAACCGTAAACATCATATTTGACTAGTAGCATTAAGTGTATTTGTTTTAAATTAACGCAAAAAAGACCAAATTAAAAGCATCTATTTCTTTCTAATGAATTTTTTTTTAATGTAGCGTCATAACAATAAAGAGTTCACAATTTCAACAACTAAAACCCAACAGATGTTAAGTTACAGCACTTTGAGGAGGGGTGTGAGTTTTGTGAGTTAATACTCGTTGCTGCTGATTTAATCCAGCCAGTGTGAATAAAGAAATAAGAGATCGGATTTGATCCTGATCGACGACTTCCAGGTTCACCCAGCCTTAAATGGGTGCCGGATTTTTTTCCCGGATTATCTCAAAAATCATGTGCCGAAGATCTGTAAAAATTATGGTGACTAACACCATATTCCTTATACGCCACCTGGCGTGACGGGACTCTTTACTTACTTTATTGTGGAAAAAAAGACGTTTCTGTTTGACTCTGATAATCTCTAATTCAACTGCTCCGTTTCTCAAAACGTGTAATTAAATATCATTTCATCTTCAATTTACCTGTGATAGAGTCTACCCTAGGAAATGTTTATGTGGTTTCTGCCTGTGTGTGATTATCTCGACGAGACTAGAGCGATACACTTGTAACTGCACGTGTAAGTGCACACCATCCACACAGAAACCTGCACAGGTTTTAATTCATGTCATCCAAGAAATTACATCCAAAGGCCTCTATGATGTTGCACGCTAACTTTTTCTGTGAGTGGTTTTAATAGGTATAGATATAAACGTGTGCATGTGTAAACGTGTGTGTGTGTGTGTGTATGCAATTTCAAGACACGTTATGATGATAATGCATCGACGTAGATCTTATTAAACTGAAGCCAAAAATAAACTTTCTATTAACATCACGCGTTTTCATACTTCAAACTTCTCACTAGAGCACAAAGCTAGGATAACAGAATAATTCTAAACAATAAAAAATAATTAACAGTTCTAAGGAAATTTATCACAACAGTTATAAAGAAATTTATCAGAACATTTATAAAGGAATTTATCAGAACATTTCTAAAGGAATTTATCAGAACAGTTATAAAGGAATTTATCAGAACAGTTATAAAGGAATTTATCAGAATATTTCTAAAGAAATTTATCAGAACAGTTATAAAGGAATTTATCAGAACAGTTATAAAGGAATTTATCAGAACAGTTATAAAGGAATTTATCAGAACAGTTATAAAGGAATTTATCAGAACATTTGTAAAGAAATTTATCAGCACAGTTATAAAGGAATTTATCAGAACAGTTATAAAGGAATTTATCAGAACATTTCTAAAGGAATTTATTAGAACAGTTATAAAGGAATTTATCAGAACAGTTATAAAGGAATTTATCAGAACATTTTTTAATGAATTTATCGAAACAGTTCTAAGGGAATTTTATCAGGACAGTTCTAAAGGAATTTATTAGAACAGTTCTAATGGAATTTATCAGAACAGTTCCAAAGAAAAACCTAAAGGAACAGTTCTCGAGAAAGCTTTCAGAACAGTTCTAAGAACAGTTTTATAGAAAACAATTCGAGGAATTTACCTATTGTGTGTGCCCATAACTTGAGGCACTATTTCCGCTTCTGTTCATGTCTCTCGCCTTGTCCTCGAGCGTGACGAATGGAAACTGGTGAAGGGGCGGTAATCGATTTTCTTCTTCTGCAACATTTTGTTTTCAATTTAATAAAAAATTTTGTTTTTTTTTTCTTCTGATGTATTATAATTATCTTTCTTGCGATAAAAACGATCACACTGATGTATTATAATTATCTTTCTTGCGATAAAAACGATCACACTGATGTATTATAATTATCTTTCTTGCGATAAAAACGATCACACTGATGTATTATAATTATCTTTCTTGCGATAAAAACGATCACACTGATGTATTATAATTATCTTTCTTGCGATAAAAACGATCACACTGATGTATTATAATTATCTTTCTTGCGATAAAAACGATCACACTGATGTATTATAATTATCTTTCTTGCGATAAAAACGATCACACTGATGTATTATAATTATCTTTCTTGCGATAAAAACGATCACACTGATGTATTATAATTATCTTTCTTGCGATAAAAACGATCACACTGATGTATTATAATTATCTTTCTTGCGATAAAAACGATCACACTGATGTATTATAATTATCTTTCTTGCGATAAAAACGATCACAAACACCTACAGTATGATACATTTGATAAGTAATTTAAGCAATATATACATATATGAAAAGAAACAATCATCATTTTTGGGCCATGTAATGAGAAGAGAACAACTGGAATATATTGCAACAACTGGAAAAATGGAGGGACGAAAAGATAGAGGGAAGCAAAGAAAAAAATACCAGACAGTTTAAGAGAATGGCTTGGCAGAAGGTCAACAACAGAAATGATAAATAACTGTCGAGATCGAAAGTTGTGGAGAGACATAATCACCTACGCCAGCAGGCCCTGTACTTAATGATGATGATGATGATGACATATATGAATTAAGAGTTTCCACGTCATAAGATGCAGGTCTGGTACGACCACCATCACAATGTATTCAACCAGTTATTATTAAGATTACATGTAACAACAAAGGACAATCACTAATTCAGACAATTCGAGCAGCACAAGAACGACAAATGATATAAACCACGACACCTTTTAGGTATCACTGAAAAGAGAAAAGAGGAAGATGATTAATAAGATTTTCTATCCTTCTTCTACCTTTCAGCTTCCTGTGAAGCACAGGTCTTGAAAAAACACTTTCAACTTCATGTGAAGGATAGGTTTTCAAGAAACACTTTCATCTTGCTGTGGAGCATAGGTCTTCAACAAAAACTTTCAACTTGCTGTGGAGCATAGGTCTTCAACAAAAACTTTCAACTTGCGGTGGAGCATAGGTCTTCAACAAAAACTTTCAACTTGCTGTGGAGCATAGGTCTTCAACAAAAACTTTCAACTTGCGGTGGAGCATAGGTCTTCAACAAACACTTTCAACTTGCTGTGGAGCATAGGTCTTCAACAAAAACTTTCAACTTGCTGTGGAGCATAGGTCTTCAACAAACACTTTCAACTTGCTGTGGAGCATAGGTCTTCAACAAACACTTTCGACTTGCTGTGGAGCATAGGTCTTCAACAAAAACTTTCAACTTGCTGTGGAGCATAGGTCTTCAACAAAAACTTTCAACTTGCTGTGGAGCATAGGTCTTCAACAAAAACTTTCAACTTGCTGTGGAGCATAGGTCTTCAACAAACACTTTCAACTTGCTGTGGAGCATAGGTCTTCAACAAACACTTTCAACTTGCTGTGGACAATAGGTCTTCAACAAACACTTTCAACTTGCTGTGGAGCATAGGTCTTCAACAAACACTTTCGACTTGCTGTGGAGCATAGGTCTTCAACAAACACTTTCAACTCGCTGTGGAGCATAGGTCTTCAACAAACACTTTCAACTTGCTGTGGAGCATAGGTCTTCAACAAACACTTTCAGCTCGCTGTGGAGCATAGGTCTTCAACAAACACTTTCAACTCGCTGTGGAGCATAGGTTTTCAACAAACACTTTCAACTTGCTGTGGAGCATAGGTCTTCAACAAACACTTTCGACTTGCTGTGGAGCATAGGTCTTCAACAAACACTTTCAACTTGCTGTGGAGCATAGGTCTTCAACAAACACTTTCGACTTGCTGTGGAGCATAGGTCTTCAACAAACACTTTCGACTTGCTGTGGAGCATAGGTCTTCAACAAACACTTTCAACTCGCTGTGGAGCATAGGTCTTCAACAAACACTTTCAACTTGCTGTGGAGCATAGGTCTTCAACAAACACTTTCGACTCGCTGTGGAGCATAGGTCTTCAACAAACACTTTCAACTTGCTGTGGAGCATAGGTCTTCAACAAACACTTTCGACATGCTGTGGAGCATAGGTCTTCAACAAACACTTTCGACTTGCTGTGGAGCATAGATCTTCAACAAACACTTTCGACTTGCTGTGGAGCATAGGTCTTCAACAAACACTTTCAACTCGCTGTGGAGCATAGGTCTTCAACAAACACTTTCAACTTGCTGTGGAGCATAGGTCTTCAACAAACACTTTCAACTCGCTGTGGAGCATAGGTCTTCAACAAACACTTTCGACTTGCTGTGGAGCATAGGTCTTCAACAAACACTTTCGACTTGCTGTGGAGCATAGGTCTTCAACAAACACTTTCGACTTGCTGTGGAGCATAGATCTTCAACAAACACTTTCGACTTGCAGTGGAGCATAGGTCTTCAACAAACACTTTCGACTTGCTGTGGAGCATAGGTCTTCAACAAACACTTTCAACTCGCTGTGGAGCATAGGTCTTCAACAAACACTTTCGACTTGCTGTGGAGCATAGGTCTTCAACAAACACTTTCGACTTGCTGTGGAGCATAGGTCTTCAACAAACACTTTCGACTTGCTGTGGAGCATAGGTCTTCAATAAACACTTTCAACTCGCAGTAGAGCATAGGTCTTCAATAAACAACTGTCAGCCTCCTGTGGAACATATGTCTTCAACAAACACTTTCCAAGTTGTTCTGTTTCTCGCCATTCTTTTAAGATTATTTCATGTCTTCCCCATCGTCTTCATCTCTGCTTTCATCTGTCTTCTACAAGAATAATTTGGTATTCCTCTGTGTCTTTTTCCTTGGAATTCCAAAAAAGGCCTGTTGAGTAACACTCTCAGTTCGTAGTGTGTTTCTTATTCAGTCTTCGCTAAATCTCTTTATCTATTGGTATTTAACCGGTACTTTTCCATAACTCTACGTTTTGTCCTGTCATTTCCATCCTTTTATTCTGCGCAAGCATCCATTAATAAAGGTCTGAATTTTCAAGATTGACATTTTTGTTGTTCTCCATGTTTCACAGCCATATGATTGGACTGACTTAACATTGGAGTTGAGCATTTTTATTTGTGTATTTAGCCTAATTTCTTTGGATTTCCTTATTTTTTAATTACATAAATATTAGTTCTGACAATTAATGTTATCTTCGTACTTATTGTAAAATTCGAAACTAACGATAACATGCACCCATCTCTGTCAAGTGTCCCCAACAAGTTGTCTGTCTATGTGTCATCTAGAATAGCCTATGGAAGAAAGCAAAGAAATCATACAATACTCGACATATATTTATAAATAATGATAAAAAGCTACTTTTACTCTTATAACATGGATTTTTGTGAAGACAACCAATGGAATTAGCTACTCATCATCATCATGTGCCATAACTCTTGGCGTAGGCGATGATGTCCCTCCGCAATTGTCTTTCCACAGTGTAAAAAATAAAGTAAAAATGGAGCCGCAGTGTATCTTCCATTCTGTTGTTGACTATTTTCCATGCCATGACCCCAAGCTATCTAGGTCTTTATTGACAATTTGTTGTAGTTGTGTGGTTGTGTATTGTAAATCAAAATTTTGTGTTTAATGTGGACAATTTGCTTGTTATACCTGATGAAGGTATTTGCCGAAACGTTGTAGCTTGTCTTGTCTTTCTGTTAGTTTAGTTGCTATTCTCATTTTTTGTTTATTTTCTTTGTTTTCTATTAACGTGCCCCCCTCTAGCATTTCATTTTTATTATCATTGAAATATGTGCTTATCTTCTTGCTATCGAGTGTCTTCTCTCTTTGTCGTCCACGATCTCTCTTTCCCTATATTCTGCCATTTATTCCAACTTTCCTCTTCTCATGATGTATCCGAAAAAGTCGCTTGTTTCTCTTTGATGTCTTTTTAGGAGCTCCATTTTTGTGTTGGCCTCTTTGAGATTGTCCTCGTTGGTCTTTATAGCTGTCCAGGGAACTTTGAACATTTTTCTGAGAAATCCCATCATTGTGTCCTCTGAGATTGTCCTCGTTGGTCTTTATAGCTGTCCAGGGAACTTTGAACATTCTTCTGAGAAATCCCGTCTCTGTGGCCTCTTTTCATTTAATTAACGCAGTTAATAAGATACTGCCAAAAGTTAAAAATAGTGTACACATGCAAGCAATTAAAAGTAAATTTCTCTCTCTCTCTCTTTCTCTCTCTCTCTCTCTCTCTCTCTCTCTCTCTCTCTCTCTCTGCGATCAGGACTCAATCAGAGTAGGAATTCCAGACTCTTACATGAAGTCAGCTGTCAGGTTAAGTGTGTTGATCGCCCCCACAGACAGAACATCACAATTAGAGTCTGCCAGATCCACTCTGATTGAACACCCGTTAAAACGTTGCACTGTGTTCTGCGCCAGTGGCCCAGTGCAACCGATTTCAGCCAGCATTTGATTCAGGTTTGCATTCCTTAGCCTTTGATTGTCCCCAATCTTCCTGCAAGGCAGCAGATGATCTTTTCTGTAGGGGGGTTCTGCCCTTAGATGGTCGGCCCTCCCAGGTTTACGAGCACCATCTGCCCGAGTCACTAGAGGTGACTGACACAGACATGCACACAGCGATACGAGGCATGAATAACACTGACACACATCAGGATATATGACACATGACTAACATAAACATGCACATAAAGATATGAGATATGACTGACATAGACATGCACACACAAAGATATGAGATGTGACTAACATAGCCATGCACACACAAGGATATGAGATGTGACATACACAGACATACACACACAAAGATATGAGATATGACTAACATAAACATGCACACAGAGATATAAGATATCTAACCCAAACATGCACACACAAAGATATGACACATGACTAACACAGATACACACTAAGATATGAGATATGACTAAACACATAAAGATATGAGACATGATTAACACGGACACACCACGATATGAGATATGACTAACATGACACACACTATATGAGCCATGGCCAGCACATACAAGCTAAAATATGAGCTATGGCTAGCACAGAAACACATCAAGATATGAGCCATGGCTTCACGGAAAAACACCAAGAAATGAACCATGTCCAGCACAGAAATACATTAAGGTATCCATATGCTTGGGTTTGTTGTAGTACTCTTCTTAACGTGGGAATCATCGACATACGAGACGCAGGCCCCGATTAACTGTTCACAGGTTTCGTTCAAACAGTTGTTCGGAGATTTGAGAGTGCTGTCTGACACGTAGAACGTTCCCTTGCATGTACACTTCACGGATTACTGTTCACAGGTGTTGTTGAAACAGTTGTCCGGACATTTGAGAGTGCAGTCTGACCCGTAGTACGTTTCCTTGCACGTACAGTCTGTACTTTCCGGGTCACATATGATGTCACAGCCATCGGAACACGTCTGTTTGCACTGTAGTCCAAAATTACCATCGGGGCAAGTGTCACTACAGGTGTAGCCAGGACGTTTACATTGTAGGCATTTTCCGGATTTTTCCTCACATAAAGGACAGACACTAAGACAAGACCCGGAGCGGTCGTGTCCTTAGATCCCATGTGAACAGTACCGTGACACGTACCGATGATGACGTTGTAGCCTTTGCAGCACCCACTACACACTACACAAAACGACCAAGAATGCCAGTCCAGACAATAGGTGTCTGTAAATGTTTGCACCTCACTCACCGTCAGTGCACTGTCAGCCTGCGAAATGGTCGGTGAGAACTCAATCTTAACGTGTGCCATTGTCGCTTGTGTGATGACTACAATAGTGTTCACAGAAATGTTTGAGTATGATATATCATTATACTGGAACACTACACTGCCACTGTCAGAGAAAGCCTTTAGAGTGGCATTCTTTACCCGAATCATAGTGCTAGCTCGATGATAAATTCGAATGGTCTGTGTCTTCTGGGGCGTGGCATAGTTCAGATACCAGTAAACAGAATTGGTTCCACTTCTCAAATGTGTATGTGTGCAGTCATTGTCATAGAGATTGGTCTTTGTTTTGCCATTAACTGCGGCCTCTGGTCCACATCCGTCTCCTGTATAACAAGCATTAAATGTGTCAGTCTGGTTTGTGTTTTGTTTGAGAGCCACATTCCGACCCCCGTCAATGTAGATGAAGCAGATATTTGCAAGTATCGCCCCTTCAATCCGTAACTTGTTGAACAGACCAGCCCCAGAGCAAAAGACATCAATCTCGTGCGAACTAACTACAAACCGTGATTCAGTGTTACATGAGGCAGAACCATTTAATTTTACCGTAAAACTGTCCGGATGTGTTAAGTCGTTCCCATAAATCCTAAAACAGGAGAACGGCAAAGATTTATTGAGAGTTGCCTCAACTGATGTAAAATCTGTGTCCGGATTACATGTGGTGCCGTTGTTATCAAACAGGAAAGTAGGTTCAGATTTTTGGGCGTATTTGTAAACGAGATCCAAATACTGACACTGGGGTCCGAAATATTCGTGCTGACAACTGTCATTGTTTGGGCATGTCCCTGTAGTTTTGTCACAAACTGAGTCATTATAGCAGTGACATTGTAACGTACAATTCACCCCAAACCAACCGGCTCCACAAATTAGGTCATTAACTTCAAAGGTCGCGAACGAAGCCAGCAGAATAAAGAATTGATCTACAGCGGTGGTTAACGAACTGTGTAGAAACATTTATTATCAAACCCGTGGTTACATTGCTAAAAATCCGCCAACTCGCTGTGATAACAGATAGCGTGATGTTCAAAGTCAACTTTGTTTAAACCATGCCTCGGACGTGAACAAGCTTCCATCTTGGTGCGTCCCATGACGTCATCGTTAAAGTAAATGAAAATAAGAATGAGGATTACACGGACACAAATGAACTCTAACACAATTAGGCGGACATTTAAATAGACAACTGGAAATTTAAAAAAAATGAATGATTGAGCCAATGGACCAGCAAAAAAAATGAATCAAATGATTTTGTGTAAGTGCTGACTTTAATGTTATACTGCTGGGTACCGGGTGTGATAAGTCTGTTATTATACACAGAAGTATTTGACAGTTATCAACTATTTGTTTACAATGTCGAGCGATGTGTTTACAATGTCCAGCTACATGTTTACAATGCCCAGCGATGTGTTTACAATGTCCAGCTACATGTTTACAATGTCCAGCGATGTGTTTACAATGCCCAGCGATGTGTTTACAATGTCCAGCGATGTGTTTACAATGTCCAGCTACATGTTTACAATGCCCAGCGATGTGTTTACAATGTCCAGCGATGTGTTTACAATGCCCAGCGATGTGTTTACAATGCCCAGCGATGTGTTTACAATGCCCAGCGATGTGTTTACAAATTTCAGCGATGTGTTTACAATGTCCAGCTACATGTTTACAATGCCCATTGATGTGTTTACAATGCCCAGCGATATGATTACAGTGCTCAGCGATATGATTACAGT
The DNA here is from genome assembly GCA_032433765.1 of Megaustenia siamemsis. Taxonomy (NCBI): domain Eukaryota; kingdom Metazoa; phylum Mollusca; class Gastropoda; order Stylommatophora; family Ariophantidae; genus Megaustenia; species Megaustenia siamemsis. The sequence goes on along the minus strand of JAVIAB010000001.1, from coordinate 89,013,574 downwards.
GCTCAGCAATATGTTTACAATACCCAACGTTGTGTTTACAATGCCTATCCTTTTGTTTAGAATGCCCAGCTGTATGTTTACAGTGCTCAATTGTTTGTTTACAATACCCAGACCAGGAACTAAATGGTGCGTGTTAACCTGTTTTTCCCTGGTAGTTGTGTACACATGGGTCCTCTCGCAGCAGCGGCAGGCAACTCCATCTTCGGAGGTACTCCCACTTTTTTCCGTCCATGAGAAATTGACGTTCCAAGCCGGGCCTCGCTGCTGAGACCAGGGGTGGTTGCTGCAGACAGAAATCACAAAAAAAACCCAACTGGTGAAGCCGGGACTTGAACCCACAACCTCTCTATCTTAAGACCGGCGTCTTGCCTCAATACCAACCACTAACCCCCAGTAGAGATTATGATAAGCAACATTCGAGTCATTTATTAACGATGCTTTATTTTTCACAGAAAATAATAGACCACTTAACCGTTGTATTCAACATTGTGGTTACTAAAGTCCAGCAAATTCCCTTCCATTGATTTTTCATACAAAACCGGAAATAAATTGCCACCACAATACAACCGGATCTCTTCCGTAAAACAAAATTGAATTAATGGTCCAGCCAGAGAAATTAATTCACAGCTCAGACCTTGAAAAGTCACGTTTTTAACCTCCCGATTTAATTAGCACAGTTAGGAACGTATCCGCTGCTGTAATCTATCTATTGTCCTTTCGAGCCGAAGACGGCACGTAGGGCAGAACCACAATCTCAAAAACAGAAACCTTGCGTGCCAAAATGGCACATATTGCAGAGATCACTGCTCTAAAATCTATGGTGCTGTTTCCATAACAATACTTTTTACAATGACAGCTTGTCAAGCCATCAATCAACCTCCTTAGTCGCCTCTTACGACATGCCTGGAAGGTCACAGTGTCACTATTCTTTACCTCCCTCATAATGAGGCCCCGGTAACACACAGGAAACTGTAATGGTAGTTATTTAAATAAAAAAAACTTAAATACATTTTTACAATATAATTATTTAAAATGAAATTAACTTGAAAATATCTTTTACTATAATATTTTCACTTATCGTTTTCCTTAGAAAAATATAAGTAATGCTAGTATAAATATTTAATTATTCTGTATTCTATTCTGTTCAATAATGTTTCATTGCAGTTGGTGCAGATAAAGTTTTAAAATAACTGAAAATAAAAAGAGAACTACTAAATACAATTAAGACAAGACAAATGACATTTTGGGGGCATGTTAAAAGACACAACAGCCTACTAAAAGTAATATTGGAAGGAAAAATATAAGGTAAAAGAGGCAGAGGCAGACCAAGACTAACATGGACGAGTAACATCAAAAGATGGACAAGTCAATCTAAGACACCCTGCACCATCAAAGCAAGAAACAGAGTAGAATGGCGATCCGTGGTAGCCAACCTTCGTTGCGGAGAAGGCACACAATGATGATGATGAGATGGTGCAGCCACATTTCCGCTTCACTGCACGTCCTAGCATTTTTTAAGTGTATGTACACTGTTTCTAAAGATACGAACAATGCCATATACATCATAAGATGTTTAGTAGAAAGAACCATATAGGTCAAAATCTGATCTGTACCTATGTTTCATGGATTATACCAAACCATTTGACAAAGTAAAGCACCGAGAAATAATCAAAATTTTACAAGACATAAAAGTAGACAGCAAAGATCTTCTTCTTCTGCGGTCATGACACATTCAGACTAGGACTACGGACTCTCTTATGAAGGCAGCTGTCTGTTTCAGTAATTCGGTTGCCCCGTATAGTTTCTCTTCCAGTGAGGTGGATGTTAACCACATTGTCCTTCTTAGGTCTGTGTACTTTGGGTCTTTGCTAAGAATAATAAAGAACATGTACTGGCAACAAACAGCGGCCATATGATGTGAAAATCAATTGAGAATGTTTCAATAAATAAAAAAAGGTGTTAAGCAAAGCTGCGCGCTGTCACCAGATTTATTTAATATGTATAGTGAGATTATTTTAAGATCCATAAGGGGCATACCTGGAATAACAATTGATGGTCAAAATATAAATAATCGAAGGTATGCTGATGATACAGTCTTAATCGCTAAGAGCGAAAATGAGTTACAAGAAATGTTAGACATTATAATGAAGGAAAACAAAAAAAGGACTCAGCTTTAATAGCAAAAAAAAAGACAGAAGTAATGTTAGCTACAAAGAAAAAGATATCACCGGAATGCACAATAAGGACAAGTAGAACAATATTAAAACAGTTAAATGAATTTAAATATATGGAAACAATGACTAACTTTATTATTATATATAACTTAACTTTAGATGGTAGATGTACAGCAGAGGTGAGATGCAGAATGGCTCAGGCAAAAGCAGCTTTCCAATTAAAAAATGAGGAAGATACCGTGTAATCCGTTTTTGACAAAAAAAAAAAAAAAAAAAAACAAGAAAAATGAGTTCTTCAGTGTTATGTAGAGCCAGTCTTAACATATGGGTGTGAATCATGGACAATTGGACAACAGACAAGAAGATCACTGGAGGCTGTAGAAATGTGGTTTTAGAGATGAATATTGAGAATACCTTGGACAGTTAAGAAGAGTAATGAAAACGTTCTGAAAGATGCCAAAGCAAAAAGGGGGTTAATTTCAATATTAGGGAGAAACAATCATTCTATTTTTTGGCCATGTAATGAAAAGGGAGCAGCTGGAATATATTGTGACAACTGGAACAATAGAAAGACGAAGAGATAGAGGGAAGCAAAGAGAAAAGATACCAGACAGCTTAAGAGAATGGCTTGGCAGAAGGTCAACAACAGAAATGATTAAAAAAAACGGTCGATATCGAAAGCTCTTGAGAGATAAGATCATTTACACCTGCAGGCATGGTGCTTGTTGATGAGACTGTTTCTGTAAGGTACTGATTTTAGACACATCTAACTTTGCACACTAAGCACTCCGGATTGATCAGACCCATTTACAACCCTCAGACCCATCATTCTCTCAATATATACCTCATCGTCCAACCCATGTACCTCTTATTCTCAATATTTTAATGTTAATCCTGTGACTTTGCTGACATTTAAATTGACTTGATGTGATCGATGTCATTCCTCGATTTTATGCTGGCAGGGTGTACTTTATTTCTTTGATGTGGCGGGTCGTAATGACTTTCTTGACATTTCCGGCTCTTACTGGAGAAGTTGGAGTTCGTCTATCCCAGGCTATACTGGGAAACTACTAGTGCAGTACAGAGGTACTGCAATACTAGGTCTTCTATATCAGTAACAGCAACCACTACGGGGAACACCGCGATCCTAGATTCTGTTAGCCAGTTTCATTTGAAGTATACTGTTACCAATGGGGGGAGGGGGGGGAGACCACGAAGAGGTAGAACTGCTAGGTCCTGGTCAGCTGATGGTGCGCCGATCCTGCTATTGCAACTGCAGATCACAGGCGCTTATGTTTCCCCAAATGTAATCAGAGAGATTATCCTAAATATTATATTTTGTGTAAGAAGTATAACTAAAATGATTCCAATGTGGCTGTGTGGTTCGACCACACTTGATGCTCAATTCAATTCTTGGATGTGGCGAATTATTTTTTTTCTGATAACGCGGCATTCACAGTTGTTTGTCATTGATACTTTAGTTCATTTTCTCAAAAGTGTCGTTCCAGGAAATTAAACTTTCTATGATATATTTCACAGGAAGAGGATCTATCTTAATATTTAAAAACATTTGAGGTTAAAATTTAAATGTTGCATCTCTCTAAATGTTGCATCTCTCTAAATGTTGCATCTCTCTAAATGTTGCATCTCTCTAAATGTTGCATCTCTCGAAACTCTCAAATCTGGCAATCTCTTTTTCTTTTTTTCTTTCACGAGTATTAACTACTAAAAGATGATTCGCAGAAAAAATAATTACTGTAGCTAGAAATGTAACGTCTTGTGTGTTCACAAACTGAAGCCACTTCCATAAAATACAAGTTTTAATGAAGGTAATGTAGACTCAGACTCAGGATTCATCTATCAATGCTGCAAAATTTACAAGATCATAACTAAAATGCCACTTTGATTTGAAAATAAACAGCTTTGCTTTGAGTTCACCAAGTTATCAAAATTGGTATAAACGATTGTTTGTTGAAAAGTTTGACGGCCTGGCGTGGAAACGACCACAGTACCCATACATGTGCCTTTGGCCATTCAATGATATAAGCACTGACACCTGATTGCGCACATAACTGGAAGAAACTCTTACAACTAGAATATCAGGGACATCGAACAATGATGAGAGATTTTCATGAAAAAGGATGAGCTGAGAATCTCTCATAATGAGTGATACAGGCCCAGGAGAAAACAATTATTGCGTTAAATTAATTCATTAATTTTTGTTAAATTATTTTTATGAAAACTTGGAGAATGACACCAGATTTGACCGCATTATCTTCTGCTTCCTCGCGACATTTACTTTTCCTCAATCTCGACTCTTGAGAATGTGTTTTCAAGGGCGTCATTTGCGTCGAGTCGTTGTCTACAGCAACTCAATAATACTTGACTGTTCCAGTCCACGCTACCTACATCTGCACAATAGTCTTGATTTTATTAGACACACCTCCTGTTTTCAAAGCCAAGCGGAGATGTAAAATAGGGTCTTGATTAGTTCGGGTTCCCTGAAGACAACAATCAGCTATAAGTTGCTGAGAGCATTCAACTCATTGACTAGTTCGATGTAATTAACCGGACATGGTGAATTATGAAAGTACAGTTGATAAAACTGCGAAATGGAGTTCGTCTTACTATAAATTAATAAATATCTGAGTTCACATGAGGAACTTTCCACAAGATAAGCTAACAAGAAGATTGTGTATTTTAAATAATGCTATATTTATGTTGCAGTACGCTTAATGGCCTTCTATTACCGCGGAATGTTTTTTGCTGAAGCGTCGCTTTTGACGTTGGACTATCTCTCTATACCACAAAGCTGTAACATTTATTATGTTATTGTTGCGGTGTCTTTATGGAAGCTGCAGTTTTGTTTGTGCCACTGAAATGACGCTTCTTTAATGTTGCCTCATAATGATTAACATTTACCTGATAAATAGTCCATAACAGAATTAATACAATCTACTGTGGACAGAAAGGGAGCCGCCAAAGCTCAGTGGAGACTCAACTGGACTACAAAGGACAAAAGGTTGAGTACTATCCTGATACAGGTTCACCCAGCCTAAATGAGGACCAGATTTTTTCTGGGAAATTAATTCAGCACGGGCGTAATACCGACCACTTTACCCCAAAAAATCATGTGCATAAGGTTTATAAAACAATTGTGGTCACTAACACCACATTCCTGTACGCCACGTGACGTGGCTCATTACTTTACTTTCTGTTGACAGAAAATTGTGGAAATACATAATTGCCTACTCCAATAGGTATCTGGCAGAGGCAGACCAAGACTAACATGGACGAGTAACATCAACAGATGGACAAATCAGCCTATGACAACCTGCACCATCAAAACAAGAGTTTCTCAGTTTTAGCCCTTGTGTTATTTGTTTTGATGTTAGTGTATTTGTCATGACATTAAAATTACTTTTTGCCATTCCTTTTCTTTTGTTTATTTCAATTGTACATTTTCCATCACTGGTTATAGTATGTCCAAGGTAGTTGTAGCTCTGAACTGTCTCCAGGTTTATTCCTTAAACTTTGATATCCACTCAGTGAGGTTTATTTTTAAAATAATTTCATCAGTTATTACTTCTTGTTCTTCTGTGATCATAGCTCACTTAGACTATGGTTCCGTACTCTCTTGTAAAGGCTGCTGTTTGTGTCTATGATTCCGGTGCACCGTCGAGGTTTTCTTGCATGATAGTGGACATGGTGGTAGCAATTCTGTAGGACATGTTTTTGTTGTCAGACCACCTATGAGAGAGAAAACTCCACACACTGCTCGGGTAGATGGTTCTCGTAAACCCTGGAAGGTCGACCATCTATGGGCAGAGTCCGCCTACAGAACAGATAATATGCTGCCTTGCAGGATGATAGGGGACAATCAAAGGTTAAGGAAAGTAAACCAAATAAATGCTGGCGAAAATCGGATGCATCAGGCTACTGGCGCTGAATATGGCGCTACATCGAAACATGTCAGCTATTTCGATGTTAAATTAAAACGGAATCGTGCACATGGCTAACTCACAACTTCAATGCTCGTCGTCTATTGTCGTTTGATTCAGTATTAGTCAGGAAGGGACAGACGTAGAGCACACATTACCTGAAACTCCCGAGCCAGGAAAATATCTGATAGTATGAATACAAATACCGGTGCTACCAAACTTGCGGTTGCCGTTTCATGGAGACACATTGAAGAAATCTCAAAGTCAATTCCGGACAATTGGTAACCTTTTTTTGTGTGTCCGTTAATTAGGTCGTCATACAAACACTTAGCATAATACGGCGAAGGAGTGGGAGTTTATCTGGTGTTGTGTTTAATTTGTATGTCACAAAATTGTTCGATGGTGCCTACTAACATTAAAAAGGGGTGGTTTTTGAACAAACGTCATGTCTTTTTAAACATCTCACTTGACACAAGGTCTCCTTTGTAGAAGTCTTCTGACACTTTGTTTGATTTCGCAGAAATGCTTGTAGCGATGAAAGTGCCAGCTCCATCACAACTTTATTACATTAAATACATAAATTATATGTACAGTATGTGTGAGTGTATATATATATCACTGCAAACGAATTAAAATCCATAATTGCTCAACCATCCGTGACAGTGGAATCATCCGAATTAATATCTAATCTCCAAAACAAAGAACGGTAGCTGCAGTCCTCACCATAGCAGTCTCAGAACACGCCAAAAAACATAAGGCGAAATAGCACAGAAAGTGAACAGAGTCATCCGTTCCCTGTCATACGATATCATCTTTCATAGTAAACAATCGTAAAATAAGAACATGATTAAAAACGATGAAACGCACAGCTCACGGTGTACACAGAGCATTTAACTCAGTAGCTCTTGCAACAAGCCGGACCTGGAATATGAGGAAACTGCAACAAGGAATACTTTTCAGACACAGCCTTTAACAATTCATGCCGCCAATCCGCCATATTGACCGAAGGTTCATATATATATATATATATATATATATATATATATATATATATATATATATATATATATATATATATACATATATATATACATATATATATGAATATATATATATATATATATATATATATATATATATATATATATACAGTAAAGTCTCGATTATGCGGTACTCAATAATCCGGAATTCTCAATTTAACGGACTTTTTTTTTTTTTTAATTATTATAGGGAGAAAGCTTGAATCATGTTTTGTTCAGTTAAATTAAATGCCTTTATCCGGAAATCGAAAACGCTACAACACGGTTTGTGCGCTGCGCTTACTTCTACAGGCTCTATCATTACACAATATTGCGTTTACAATAGTGTATTTACAGTAATATACTTCAAATAGGAGCGAACATATTTTATTCAATCCAGACATTGTGTCTCCAAATATTCCAAGTAAAAGCGACAGACAGTCTATATCTTCACTTTTTCCCCCGACTAAATGTTTTTGTCGGGAAATCTTAGTCGTGCCAAAAACACTTATCTACATGATTTTACAAATTTGCTTAATTTTCTCATAGCCTGCTTTAGATCTAAAGTTGGTCATGAATTTGTCAAAAATATGGCGTTTGACAGTCTGACCGAACATTAGAAGCAGACGTATTGTTTGTGAAAATTGAAGAGCCCATAACTTTGATGATTATAAATCAAAGGTTGAGCAGCCGGCGTGCAGTGACATAGAGATGGTGAGAAGAAAGGGGGAGGGGTTCAAAAATTACCGACTGGAAATTCAAAAAGAGTAAGATACAGAGTTTGACGTTAGTTTGTCTCAGACATTTGTGCAAGCTGAAATTCGTTCCATCAGTATAAATTATACATGATATGCTATAAACGCATGTGTGCATACTTTTTAACGGAATACATTTTTGTGTTAAATAATGGCCTCTGCGAGTGCAAACCACACCTCAATTTCCCGCAAAGGTAAACGCAAGCGAACTGTATTGACACTGAACCAGAAGATTGAAATCGCTAGTAGACTTGAAAAAGGCGTTAATCGCAACGTTTTGATGACTGAATTTGGCATAGCCTCTTCAACATTATATGACATACGAAATCAAAAAGATGAGTTGTTTAAGTTTGCGTTGGAGTCTGAAAGCAGCAACAATATACACCAGAGACGAAGTATGAAACGGCCAAAATTTGAAAAACTCGACGACGTCCTTTATGTGTGGTTTTTAGAAAGAAGAAGAAAAGGAATGCCAATATCAGGACCCATGTTGATAGAGAAAGCTAGTGAATGTCACACGAATTTAAATATTTCTGAGCATTGCAATTTTTCAATCATGTTTTTTCATAAATTTTGAGTTTGGTTTTCTTACTCTCGATTATCCAGAAAAATTCAATCATCCAGAATGGGTTCTTCCCCGAGCATTCCGGATAATCGAGACTTTACTGTATATATATATTCTTCTTCTACCTTTTTAGCTCCCAGTGGAGCATAGGTCTTCAACAAAAACTTTCCAAATCGTTCTGTTTTTTGCCATTCTTTTAAGGTCATTCCATGTCTTCCCCATCATCTTCATCTCTGCTTCTATCTGTCTTCTCCAAGAATTCCTTGGTCTTCCTCTTTGTCTTATCCCCTGGGGATTCCAAAAAGGGCCTGTTGTGAAATACTCTCAGTTGGCTTTCGTAGTGTGTGTCCTATCCAGCGCCATCGTCTTCGCTGAATCTCTTTATCCACTGGTGTTTGACTGGTACATTTCCATAATTCTATGTTAGTGATTTTGTCCTGCCATTTCCATCCTTTTATCCTGCGTAAGCATCCATTAATGGAAGTCTGTATCTTCGTGATTGTCAATTTTGTTGTTCTCCATGTTTCACAGCCATATAATAGGACTGCCTTAACATTTGAGTTGAAAATGTTTTTATTAATAATTAAATATATATATATACATACATACTTTTTTATATCATTACAAATATATATATATATATATATGTGTGTGTGTGTGTGTGTATTATATATACAATAATATAATACATATTTGTGTATATATACGTACATATATATATATGTATATATATATATATGTGTGTGTGTGTGTGTGTGTATGTATCTGCATGTATTCATGGCTGCATTCTATAATCACACTTGCACTAGGGACGCAGGCACCTCCTATCTCAGACTTTATTCTTGTCTATGTCACTTGTTACCAGCACACAGAATGTGTGTCCCGCAGGCACCTCCTGTCTCAAACTTCCTTTCTATTCACTCAACCCTTCCACACCCCCCCCCCAACCCCACACTGGAATCAAAGAAAAACATCACAGGGAAGTTTTCAATTTCTTTCAGTGTTGTATTCGCTTGTTTATAATTGTCGACCCGTCGATCCCCAGCAGTGGCGGATTTTTTCTATTGGACTGACAAGGCTCCGGGGTTCACCCAGCCTCTAAAAATGGGTACCATAGATTTTTCTGGGAAATAAAGGCGGCCTGGCGTGATACCGACCACATCACCAAAAAATGTGCCGTGGTCATGGAAAGATATGGTCACTAACACCATATTCCCCATACGACTAGTAAGGCGTGGAGGGAACCATTACTTTCTTGTGACAGATAATTGTGTGAACACCTTGATCGGCTTACATCTTTCTCTGTTCGTTCCTCTGTATTGTTTGAGTGCCTGCAGAAAACTAATTTTGGGCAGAAACATCGAAATGTCTTGTGATGTATTTTATGAGTGTATACATTTTCATCACCGTCTTCATGTATCGTGTCTACTGGCATAGGTGATCATGTCTCCCCGTAACTTTTCAAGCGTACACTTATTTATCTTCTGTGTTGTTAACTTCCAATCACGCTATTTTTTAAACAATCTAGAATTGTGTCTATGTTTCTCTTCACCAATTACTCCTTCACCTTTTCCTGTTGTCTCAATATATTCTAGCTTCTTCCTTTTCTTTACGTAACCAAAATATGATTTTTTAAATTTCCTTTTGATTTTCGCGTAAGCTTTCTTGTTTCATTTATATTGTAAACATCCTCATCATATTTTTGCCGCTGCGGGCTGTTCTCTCAATTTTCGTTTGAAAAATTACAGCCTAGAACGAGTTGTCTTGCTTTGTTGTTTGATTGTCCATGATTCACTTTCACGTGTCAAAACTGACTTTAAATAAAACTCGATAACTATTATTTATCTCCTTCATTAAAGATGGTTTGTGTAATATCTTCTTATACCTTTGGAAAGCGGCCTTTGCCTGAGCTGTTCTGCAACATACCTATGTCGTACATCTACCAACGTATGTTGTACATCTACCATCCTATGTTGTAAATCTAACAACCTATGTTGTATATCTACCATCCTATGTTGCACATCTACCACACAATGTTGTACATTTACCACCCTACGTTGTAGATCTACCATCCTATGTTCTACATCTACCAACTTATGTTGTACATCTACCAACCTATGTTGTACATCTACCATCCTATGTTCTACATCTACCAACTTATGTTCTACATCTACCAACTTATGTTTACATCTACCATCCTATGTTCTAAATCTACCAACATATGTTGTACATCTACCAACCTATGTTGCACATCTACCAACCTATGTTGTACATCTACCATTCAATGTTGTACATCTACCAACCTATGCTGTACATCTACCATCTTATGTTCTACATCTACCAACCTATGTTATACATCTCCCAATCTATGTTATACATCTACCAACTTATGTTCTACATGTACCATTTTATGTTATACATCTACCAACCTATGCTGTACATCTACCATTCTATTATCTACATCTACCATCCTATGTTGCGCATCTACCAACCTATGTTGCACATCTACCATCCTATGGTGTACATCTAATAAACCTATGTTATACATCTACCAACATATTTTGTGCATCTACCATCCTATGTTCTATATCTACCATCCTGTGTTATACATCTACCAACCTATGTTGTACATTTACCAACCTATGTTGCATATTTACCAACCTATGTTTTACATTTACCCACCTTACTTTGGAGTGTTTAGCACGCCCCACTACTGGCTCCTCGCTACCAGCTTTACCGCATCATTCCAATTATTTGCCTGTTCCCTGTACATCTACCATCCTATGTTGTGCATCTACCAACCTATGTTGTACATCTACCTACCTATGTTCTACATCTACCAACCTATGTTGTACATCTGCCATCTTATGTTGTACATCTACCATCCTATGTTGTACATCTACCATCCCATGTTGTACATCTGCCAACCTATGTTGTACATCTACCATCCTATGTTGTACATCTACCATCCTATGTTGCACATCTACCAACCTATGTTGCACATCTACCACCTATGTTGTACATCTACCAACCTATGTTGTACATCTACCATCCTATGTTGCACATCTACTAACCTATGTTGCACATCTACCAACCTATGTTGCACATCTACCAACCTATGTTGCACATCTACCAACCTATGTTGCACATCTACCAACCTATGTTGCACATCTACCAACCTATGTTGTACATCTACCAACCTATGTTGCACATCTACCACCTATGTTGCTCATCTACCAACCTATGTTGCACATCTACCACGTATGCTGTACATCTACTATCCAGAGTCCAAAACCTTTTTTTAGGAATGTCAATTCATAGACATATTGCAATGATGTTCTATTTATTTTATTTGTCCGTTTATGAGATCTTTTTTTTGGTCTTCTTACTATTAAAGCTTAGGCTCTAGTTTTGTTCTATTCATCACTATAATGTCATTTATTTTCTTCGGGAAAGTAAAACGGCATGGGCGTAATACCAACCACATTACCCCAAAAATCATGTGCTGAAGGTCTGTAAAATGTATGGTCACTAATACCATATTCCCTATACGCCACTTGGCGTGACGGGGGTACTTTACTTTACTTTTTTTAATACACACACTCAATGCGCGCCCCAGCATTTGCTTGACAAATATCGATGCGATAATCTAGCTCGACCCAGCATTTGCTTGACAAATATCGATGCGATAATCTAGCTCGACCCAGCATTTGCTTGACAAATATCGATGCGATAATCTAGCTCGACCCAGCATTTGCTTGACAAATATCGATGCGATAATCTAGCTCGACCCAGCATTTGCTTGACAAATATCGATGCGATAATCTAGCTCGACCCAGCATTTGCTTGACAAATATCGATGCGATAATCTAGCTCGACCCAGCATTTGCATGACAAATATCGATGCGATAATCTAGCTCGACCCAGCATTTGCTTGACAAATATCGATGCGATAATCTAGCTCGACCCAGCATTTGCTTGACAAATATCGATGCGATAATCTAGCTCGACCCAGCGTTTGCTTGACAAATATCGATGCGATAATCTAGCTCGACCCAGCGGTTGCTTGACAAATATCGATGCGATAATCTAGCTCGACCCAGCGGTTGCTTGACAAATATCGATGCGATAATCTAGCTCGACCCAGCATTTGCTTGACAAATATCGATGCGATAATCTAGCTCGACCCAGCGGTTGCTTGACAAATATCGATGCGATAATCTAGCTCGACCCAGCGGTTGCTTGACAAATATCGATGCGATAATCTAGCTCGACCCAGCATTTGCTTGACAAATATCGATGCGATAATCTAGCTCGACCCAGCGGTTGCTTGACAAATATCGATGCGATAATCTAGCTCGACCCAGCGGTTGCTTGACAAATATCGATGCGATAATCTAGCTCGACCCAGCATTTGCTTGACAAATATCGATGCGATAATCTCGCTCGACCCAGCATTTGCTTGACAAATATCGATGCGATAATCTCGCTCGACCCAGACTCTCAACAGCATATCCATGACGATCGATTGCACAGCTTCACTGATGCGTTCCTGCAGATCATCCAGAATCGCTATCAGTAGTGGTGGTACACACAATCTACCTTTCACGTGTCCCGAAAAGAAAAATCCCACAATCAGTTAGGTTCGGTGGTCTCGGGATCCACTTGCAGACCTTGACATTTTGTCCAGCGTGTTGCTGTAAGGTCAACACTATTTTAGATTTCATTGCCATCGAGTCTTGGGAGGAGTGCTCAGACAAATGTGTAGTTGATGTATGTGCGGTCACTGTATTGATAGTTCGTCGTCGGACTGACCTCGACGCGCACTGAACAACAGTCCATAAGCGCTAAGATCTTCTTCCCAGGTAGATCCGCAGTGTGAACCGATGAACTGGTTCTCAAGGTCACCCCCGATCTCCTCGTAGCTCTCCTGAATCTAGACAATATCCTTTCTGACTAACATGGGAAAAAGGTAGTCACACGAGAGCTGCAAAGTCATGAACAAAGCTCCATTACGCCCTTCATTACGAAAGTGTGGTCGGTTTAGTGATATGCGAACGTCCATCATGATGACGAAGCACACACAACAATGGATGCGCTCACAATCGCCCGGTTACTCGAGGTGATGCAGCTATAACACTCGAAAATCCATGGTGATGGAGCAAATTCGCTAAAGCGAAACTTTCGGTTGACTTAACAGAGCAGTCCATTTCAAGGAACTGTCAGGCACTGTCATTGAACAAATCCAACGAGGAATTATTGGACAGCCCTCCATGTGATGACGTAATCCGCATATCGACGGAAGAAGGTCGCGATACTTGATTTTCCAAAGTGGATCGCTGTCACGTGCCCTATAGTGTGGCAAAAGGCCGCGAATCTGTTAGTGGGAACATCCGGTTGACTATAACGCAGAAATCTGCACTGGAAAGTTGAAATTAGCCGGTCCTAAAACGCAAATCCTGCAGATGTTAATGCAACATAAACTCTAGTCAACCGTCTGAAATAAGGGAATGTTTTTGAAAACACCCTGTATTATGACCATTGCCTGAAATTTCGAGTATGTCTTTTTATTTATTCTAGATTAATTTTACTATACCAATTAAATACATTTTTAAATTTTAAACATCATAGACTAACATCTAGTTTTATTTGATGAACAATTTCCAATTGATTTTCATTTCTTGTGGCTGTTTTTTTTTATTCTTGGTACATACACTTCATTATTCCTAAAATCTTTGCTGTCAATATTTATACTCTTTAATGCGCATTACATTTGTTTGTTTTAATTTGTCGCATGCTTTGATGTAGTGCACAAACTATTAGTACAAATCTGGGGCATTTCTATGGTTCTTTTCACTTATGTTCTTTTGATGTACTCGCATATGCGCTGATCGCACCGTTAGCTGCAGCAAATCAGCGCTGTCTATCACTCATTTCTGGTGGGATTTTGTTTCTCATTCTTTGCAAGGTGATTCTTTGTAACATTTTGGACATGAGGCACATACAACCTATTTTTCATGATCCTCACATTCTACTATACCATGTCTCTTCAGTATAACCATATATACAAGAAATAAAATTAGACCATCTAGTAACACGGGTTTTGTGGAGTGCACTTAGAGGTTCGTGCTGCCCGCGACGGCCGTTACAGCGATACGGAAGTGTGAATGATGCGCTATGTACTTTTTGTGTCAAAGCGCAGCACGTTCACTAGAACTTAATGAACAATCAGAATGACCATTCTCTGGGTTGTTGTGAAGGGGGCTGAGGATATATGTGAATGCCACGCCTGCTGTGACGCCATTTCCGTTCTAAAGTCTAGTCACTAGGTCAAGCTTCAAATACCAATAGTATACATGTTTCACTATGTTTAGAGACTTGCTAGGGGTCAAAAACAGGAAAAAAAACTAAAATCCGTGCACGATTCCACAATAGAAAATGTTTCGTTCACGTTTGTATCTGTTTTTCGCCGATTATTGAACAAAGTGCGTCTATTTGCCATTATATTCGATCAAGTAAAACGAATAAAAACGAATGGTCGAGTGCATTAGAGCTGGCCTTCGGGGGGAAAAAAACATTTCGCTTGTTCGATTTTAGAAAAGAGCAAAAGGTCTCCTTAAAATCAAAAGAGAAGCAAAACTTTTTATTTTTGTAAATAAAAAAAATGACACCAATTCTAGCTAAAAATAACATCACGTCAGAGGCAAGTGGAGCATTCAATAAAACATGTATGCCAATTATGTCAAACTCGGGCGATTCTAGAACAATCAATAAAATAAAAACCACCAAATTGAAATGTATCAGATGTGTAGCGGATACGAGCTGCAAGACAAAATTATAAATATAGAACTCAGAGTAAATAGGTTATCGTCAAAGTACAATATATCGGGATAGAAGACAATAAATTGGTTGGCTTCATAACTAGACAGAGACATGGGAAACGCAACCCAAACAGATATCAACAAGTCCTTAAAAAAACAACAGGTCGAGAGTACGTTCTAGACGAAAATAAGAATGGATGGAAAGACTAAAAATAGTCGATATCGTGACAGCTGAAAATATCAACCGAAGAGCAAAGTTGCACATAACCAAAGGTCAAAGCTCAATAAAATCAAATGGTAAAGTTGAAGAAAATCAAATTTCAAACAAAATAACCTATCTCTCCCTTCGATACCGACAAGCAAATGAGAAAGGAAATAAGAAAAAAGAAGGCAAAATAAAAATAAGATTTACATACACGCTTTGTAAAGATGTCTTGTTATCTTGATTCTCTGCTTCTGTTATGTAAATACGCTGAATATTTCATTCGTTTTAAAATTAGAGCGTGTTTTATTCATGCAAAAGTGTCTGGAGCATCCATGTTCAGCACTGGTAGTTTGTTTGTTGTTAGAATCAGCATCACTGCACACCGGACTACCCCATAGGTGTTCAGATATCCCCCGTGGAGAAAATCAGAGGAGAATCCTGGCCGCACGGGCACGAACTTTCTAGAACTGCCTTGGATCCACGGCGCTAACGGTCATCACTTTGTAATAGCTGTTGCTTATAGAGTTGTACTATCTGTTGTTTATAGAGTTGTACTAGCTGTTGTTTATAGAGTTGTACTAGCTGTAGTTTATAAAGATGTACTAGCTGTAGTTTATAGAGATGTAATAGCTGTTGCTTATAGAGTTGTACTAGTTGTAGTTTATAGAGATGTAATAGCTGTTGTTTATAGAGTTGTACTAGTTGTAGTTTATAGAGATGTAATAGCTGTTGTTTATAGAGTTGTACTAGTTGTAGTTTATAGAGATGTAATAGCTGTTGTTTATAGAGTTGTACTAGCTGTAGTTTATAGAGATGTAATAGCTCTTGCTTATAGAGTTGTACTAGCTTTAGTTTATGGAGTTGTACTAGCTGTAGTTTGTAGAGATGTAATAGCTGTTGTTTGTAGAGATGTAATAGCTGTTGTTTATAGAGATGTTATAGCTGTTGTTTATAGAGTTTGTACTAGCTGTAGTTTGTAGAGATGTAATAGCTGTTGTTTATAGAGATGTAATAGCTGTTGTTTGTAGAGATGTAATAGCTGTTGTTTATAGAGATGTACTAGCTGTTGTTTATAGAGTTGTAATAGCTGTAGTTTGTAGAGATGTACTAGCTGTTGTTTGTAGAGATGTAATAGCTGTTGTTTATAGAGTTGTAATAGCTGTTGTTTATAGAGTTGTAATAGCTGTTGTTTATAGAGTTGTAATAGCTGTTGTTTATAGAGTTGTAATAGCTGTTGTTTATAGAGTTGTAATAGCTGTTGTTTATAGAGTTGTAATAGCTGTTGTTTATAGAGTTGTAATAGCTGTTGTTTATAGAGTTGTAATAGCTGTTGTTTATAGAGTTGTAATAGCTGTAGTTTGTAGATATGTAATAGCTGTTGTTTATAGAGTTGTACTAGCTGTTGTTTATAGAGATGTAATAGCTGTTGTTTATAGAGATGTAATAGCTGTAGTTTGTAGAGATGTAATAGCTGTTGTTTATAGAGTTGTACTAGCTGTTACTAAGAATAATCATGAGACGTGTAAGGAACAAAATAAAACCAGAAATAAGTGAGGAACAATGTAGATTTGTGGAAGGAAAGGGCACCAATAATGCAATATACATCTTAAGAACATTGATAGAAAGATCTATAGAGGTAAAGAAAGATCTATATATGTGCTTTATAGACTACTCGAAAGCATTTGACAAAGTAAAGCATGTGGAAATAATTAATATGCTGGAGAAATTAAACATTGATGGCAAGGATCTGCGAATCATAAAAAAAAACATGTACTGGCAACAAGCAGCAGCTATACGAATTGACAACCAAACAGGACAATTCCAATATATAAAACAAGGAGTCAGACAAGGCTGTGTTCTGTCACCGGATTTGTTTTCACTTTACAGCGAATATATTATGAGATCAATAGTAGACACAAAAGGAATTGAAGTCAACGGTCACAACATAAATAATTTGCGATATGCGGATGACACAGTCTTAATAGCAGAGACAGAGAATGAAATACAAGAAATGATAGACATAATAGTAGAAGAAAGCAACAAGAAAGATCCCAGTCTGAATAGTAAGAAAACAGAAGTAATGATCATATCGAAGAAACAATCACCACCATCATGAAGCATAAAAATAAACGAGACAAATCTGAAACAAGTACAACGTTTCAAATACTTGGGCACAATAATAACATCAGATGTGAGATGCACCACAGAAATAAAAGCAGAATAGCTCAGGTCAAAATAGCATTTCAGAAAATGAAAAATATCTTATGCAACAAATCTATGTCAATAAAAATGAGAAAGAGAGTTCATCGGTGCTATATAGAGCCAATTCTGACCTATGGAAGCGAATCATGGACAAAAGACAAACAAATGAAAAGACAATTAGAGGCCACAGAGATGGAATTTCTCAGAAGAATGTTGAAAGTTCCCTGGACAACTAAAAAGACCAATGAGGAAGTTCTCAAAGATGCCAACACAAAAAGGGAGCTCTTAAAAACATCAGAAAGAAGCAATCAACATTTTTAGGGGACATCATGAGAAGTGGAAAGTTGGAATACTTGGTTACAACTGGCAAAATAAAAGGAAAGAGAGATCACAAAGAGAGAAAATAGTGGATAGCTTGGTGTCATGGCATGGAAAACAGTCAACAACAGAACTGATACGATGTACTGTAGATAGAAGATTGTGGAGGGAGATGATCACCTGCGCCAACCGGTATGGCACATGATGATGAATAGCTGTAATTTGTAGAGTTGTAATAGCTGTAATTTGTAGAGTTGTAATAGCTGTAATTTGCAGAGTTGTAATGTTCATGTAAACAACTTTAATTAATTTAATTTTTAACCAAAGGTTGAAGTTCAGATTGTAATCAAGAATATTTCACAATTAACGTAAATTATAAATAAATCATAAATACAATAAAATAAATCATAAATTATAATTAAATGATAATTAACGTAATTATAAACTGCTGTGTCTGTTGGCGTAGAAGATTTTATCTTTTGAAAACTTTCTTTCCTAAAGGTAAACTGCTAATTAAATCAGCGCATTAACACGCGAGTTTTCACCAATATGTGATCGGCTGTCTATCCAGTAGTGTTCGGAGACTTCTGGATAGTGTCGCTTCAAGCATCGAAACTCACGATGCGAGGCGGCATCTCTCACCCTCCTAAAGTACTACCCTGGTACCCACAATTCTGCCAGCGGCTAGGTCGACTGCGGGTTTTTTTTCCAATCACGAATACAACTCACACTGCTTCCAGTGGTAATCGAATACGGGTTGTCGGTAGCCCTCTCTGGTGGTTGTCCCAACTACACCAACGAGACCCCCATTTTCATTCCTTTTCTCTTCAAATGTTTTCATGTGTGTGTGTGTTTTTGACTTCCTGCCTTGACTGATACAGGAAAACATTTTCGTCTGTTATCTTTTCTCTTCACATGTTTTCATGTGTGTTGTTGCCTTCCGGCCAGGACTGATACAGGAAAACATTTTCGTCTATCTTTTCTCTCTGTTTACCTCTTTCGTTTCTTTCCAAAGTTGTTTCCACTTTCACCATTACTTGCCATCATTTCCCTTTTGATGACATGACCCCCACGTGATGACTACTTGCTCTCGATATTAATATTTACCTCTCTGTTTGTCTTCGCCTATTTTGGAACCTCAACGCTACTCGCTTTAACTGTCCAAGATATTTGCCTTTGACAACTAAATAAACTAACTCGAAAATTCTCAAGGAGGTCAACAAAAGAAGAGAGACCTAAAAAACATCAGAAAGAAACAATCGAGATTTTTTCGAGCTCATCAGAAGAAGAGAAAAGTTGGAAAGCTTGGTTCATCATTATCATCGACTGCCGTCTCCGAAACGAAGGTTGGCTACCATGGAGCGTCACTCTACTCTGTCTCTTGCTTTGATGGTGCAGGTTCTCATATGCTTATTTGTCCATCTTTTGATTTTACTCGTCCATGTTAGTCTTGGTCTGCCTCTGCCTCTTTTACCTTGTATTTTCCCCTCCAGGATTACTTTTAGCAGGCTATTGTGTCTTTTAACAAGGTCCAAAAATCGCATTTGTCTTGTTTGAATTGTGTTTAGTAGTTCTCTTTTAATTTTTAGCTGTTTTAAGACTTCCTCGTTTGTTTTCTTTTCCTTCCATCCAATTCTACCTATTTTTCTATATATCCACATTTCAAAGGCTTCAATTCTCTGTTCTGTTTTCTTGTCTAATGTCCATGTTTCTGCACCATATAGGAATATTGAGAAGATGTAACATTTTGCTATTATTAGTTATAACCCTGGTGTTATTTGTTTTGATGTTAGTATGTTCTTCATGACATTAAAATTACTTGTTGCCATTCCTATTCTTTTGTTTATTTCAGTTGTACATTTTCAATCACTGGTTATAGTATGTCCAAGGTATTTGTAGTTCTGAACTGTCTCCAGGTCTATTCCTTCAATTTTGATATCCACTTGTGGGTTTTGGGTATTTTCTTTGTTTATGATCATAGTTTTAGTCTTTTTGATATTCATATCTAGTCAATATTGTTTGCTTGTCATGTTTATTTCATTACGTAATTGTTGTAATTTTCTGCTAGTAGTACAGTGTTGTCAGCATATCTTAGGTTATTGATTATCTTTCCATTAATTTGTAGGCCTGGCATCTCTGTGATGTTTTTAAAGATTTGCTCAGTTTATAGATTGAACAAGCTTGGTGATAGGATGCACCCCAGTCTTACTCCTCTTTTTATATCAATGGGTGTAGAGTTCTCTTTGTTATATTTTATTATTGCTGTTTGCTCCCAGTATAAATTACATATTAGTCGTATTTCCATGTCATCTAGATGTATCTCTTTTAGGCATTCTATAAGTTGTTTGTGGTGTACTCTATCAAAAGCTTTGGTGTAGTCTATGAAGCATGCATATATTGGTTTGTTTACTTCTGTGTACTTTCCGATTAATGTTCTCATGCAGAATATGGCTTCTTTTGTCCCACTGTTTTTCCTAAATCCAAATTGCTGCTCATCTAATTCAGTATTGATTTTATTCTGAATCCTTCCTTGTATAACTTTTAGCAAGATTTTTGTAACATGGCTCATTAGGCTTATTGTTCTAAAGTCACTGCATTCAACTGCACCATTCTTTTTAGGCAATGCAATGAAAGTTGATGTTTTTAGTTCATTTGGTATGTATCCTGTAAGGTATATGTCATTGCATATGTCTGTAATCACTACAATACCAAAATCTTCAAGTGCCTGTATCATCTCTATCTGTATGATGTCAGGTCCTGCTGCTTTTCCCTTTTTCATTGTTTTTATAGCTTTTTCCACCTCGGATTTTAGGATTGTATAGCTTGATGTACATTTTAACTGGTTTCTTGTCCCTTTGATCATGAAATAGTTCTGTTATATATTCCTGCCATTTATCTATAATATCCTTATTGTCTGTTAGCATTTTCCTTTTTTGTCTGCAATACATCCACCTTCTGTGGCTTTTTTATTTTTATTAGTCATTCTCTGTATTTCTGTGTGCATTTCTCTTAAGTCTTGTTTGCTTTCCATAGTTTCTATTTCTATACATCTTTGGCTGAGCCAGTATTCTTTTGCCTTTTTGCACATTTTGCGTATTTCATAATCTATTTTATTGTATTGGGCAGTGTTCTTCGCTTGTTTCCTTTCTTCCATTTTTTCTAAGATAGTGTTAGTTATCCATTTTTGTTTTTTGTTCTTTTCTCTTTTGGGTAAGGTGTCGCAGGTTACAACAAATGCTTGGTTACAACTGGCAAAATACAAGGAAAGAGATCGCGGACGACATAATCGAAAAGATGCTAGATTATCGTGAACGGTAACAACACGAATTATTACGATACACTGTAGACACCGGTGTGGAGGGACGTGATCGCCTATGCTAACCAGTATGATGATGATCACATTTTCAAAACAAATGTTTAAAAGCATATGTACTTATACTCCAACAATTCTCTTATTTGTTCTCCGATTCTTTTATTTGTTCTCCGATGATTCTACTATTCGTTCTGCAACGGATCTCTTATTCGTTCTGCAACGATTCTCGTATTTGTTCTCCAACGATTCTCTTATTTGTTCTCGAACGATTCTCTTATTTGTTCTCGAACGATTCTCTTATTTGTTCTCCAACGATTCTCTTATTTATTCTCCAACGATTCTCTTATTCGTTCTCCAACCATTCTCTTATTTGTTCTCGAACGATTCTCTTATTTGTTCTCCAACAATTCTTTTATTTATTCTCCAACGATTCTCTTATTCGTTCTCCAACCATTCTCTTATTTGTTCTCGAACGATTCTCTTTTTTGTTCTCCAACGATTTTCTTATTTATACTCCAACGATTCTCTTATTTGTTCTCCATCCATTCTCTTATTTGTTCTCCGACTGTCCATAATTCACTTCTATATTGCAAACTAACAACCCACATCGACATTATGTAACACATTTCCTCGACTTCATTGTCACCCCCCCCCCCCTTGTTTTCGTTATAACCAAACTGTTGGAGACAACGGGCCAATGTCATGTTTTGTTGCACATCTCAAAGTAATGCAATCATTTCACGATACAAATTAAATAAATAAGTTCATTCAACTGGTGCACAAGCCACACTAATACTATTTTATTTGTTTAAATATTCCCAATTTATTTTCTATTTTTTTTTTGGTTGCGTTTTGCTGCTAATGCAGATTCTTTATTATTTGTAGATGTTTGACGTCAACATTTATAGTCTCTAAAATGGACATTGATTGTTTTTTATTTTATTTATTTTTTTTTTTACTATTGCAATACCTATTTTTGTTGTTAAAACTTGACTTTGAAAATGAATTACTGGTTTCATTTCTATCAGGTCATATCCTCTTGTTTGTTCGCCTGCCGGTTGTTCATAATATGGGAATTGCCTGTATATTATTTAATAATCATCATTTGTTGGTCTTGCAATGAGAAGGGAACAGTTGGAATATATTGTGACAACTGGGAAAATTGAGAGACGAAGAGATGGAAGGAAGCAAAAAGAAAAGATACCAGACAGCTTAAGAGAATGGCTTGACAGAAATGATAAATAACTGTCGAGATAGAAAGTTGTGGAGAGACATGATTACCTACACCAGCAAGCACGGTACTTGATGATGATTATTATTAAAAGCTCTGTTTCTGATCCCTCGCAAGAATTTTGTCTTTAAAATTAACAATACAATCAGGACACCTTCCCTCCTTCTTTCTCATCGTCTCGCTCACAGACCGACAAAACAATTAATGACCATTGCGTCATGTTGTGCCTTGTATACCACAAGCAAAGTTCCTCAACTCTGTGTGGTCAGTGCTTTTCATTTGCAAGCTTCGGTAAGGCTAGCCATTAATATTTGTCTCCTTATACCCGCCACACTATCCTACGTACTTGGAAATAGACCAGAGGCATTTTACACATTTGGTAACGAATTACTCCCTCTACTCAGCTTATTATTATAGCCCAGTTTGCTAATACTGTAATATCGAGATCGGAGCTTACCCACGATTCAACAGTGTCACAGACGCATCGATTTTGAAAATTAGTAATCGATCCAGACCATACAATAAAGAACACATAGGGAGTAATCGTTGAATTGTAATTGATCTGCAATGTGCTATTCGAGACCGACTCAGACAATAAAAGAAGACACTTCAATGGCCACGCAATTTTCTGAAATTGAGTAAAAATGATCTGCTTTGCTTTGAGATTCACGAATCAGGTCCTGTTACTTGGAGAATGTTCATACACAGCATCATCATGTGCCGACTTTTTGTGTGGAGATAATGAACAATTTCATCCATAGCCGTCTGTTCATCAAGTACTTCAGCACAGATGAATGGTATTTCTTTTCTATTGTAATGAACGCTACATGTTTTTCTCTCTCTCTCTCTCTCTCTCTCTCTCTCTCTCTCTTTCTCGCTCTTTCTTTCTCTATCTATCGTTATCTTTCTCTCTCTACATGTAAGTATATCCATGTGCATATATATACTACCCTATTTACATATATATGTATATATGTGTGTGTATATATCCATCTCTTTACTTTCTGTGTACGAGTATATTAACACATTTTTTCTATCTTTATCTCGATCTCACTCTTTTTCTACACACATCTTTACATCTCTTTATATGTATATGCTTCCTTCTCTCTCTCTCTCTCTCTCTCTCTCTTTCTTTCTCTCTCTCTCTCTTTCTAGATATATATAATGTATATATATATATATATATATATATACATATATATTCTCATACACTCTTTTGCCAGTGTAAACGACATTGAGAATATGAAATAAATTCTAGTTAAAACGTAGTTTATTGAGAACTTATGAACTGTTCGTAGTTTGTCAGTTGGTTGGTATGTTGGTTAGTTAGTTAATTATTTAATTAGTTCATTTGTTAGTTAGCTAGCTAGTTAGTTAGTTAGTTAGTTTGTTAGTTAGCTAATTAGTTAGTTAGTCGTCGGATTATCATCATCGCACATCAGCTCACACAACGGTTCAGTAGTTAGTGAACTGGACTACTATGGACAAGAGGTCGGGTTAGATCCTGATCGACGGCTTGCAGGTTCACCCAGCCTTAAATGGGTGCCGGATGATTTTTTTTTTCTGGGAAAGTAAAGCGGCACGGGCGTAATACTGGCCATACTAATCCAAAATACATGTGCCGAAAGTCTATTAAAGTCATGATCACTAACGCTATATTTCCTATGACGGGGCTCTTGACTTAATTTGTTTACATCGTACAACTAACTAAAAGCACTCAGATCTTACCCGCAGCGCATCCTCAACGCACCCTCAGCGCACCCCGCAGCGCACCCGCAGCGCACCCTCAGCGCACCGGCAGCGCACTCGCAGCGCACCCGCAGCGTGAAACGATAAACTGGTTCACCAGTCCTTAACCGTTTCCCCGTAGCTCTCCTGAACATCCTTCTTGACTAACATTCAAGATCCGGGAATTACATCATGGCTGTAGATTCAGCATCAAAATCATTATTGTCTCGGCCTTCTATTCGAGCGGACGGCCGGGTCAGGAATATACGATCGTCGATAACGTTATGGCGTAGAACATATAATATTGTTACAATGGATGCACCCACAACGCTTGATTCTCTCTAAAGATAGGCAGCCACGGCGATCGAACACAAAAAAATCGGCGCAGAATTCCTGATATAGAACCTACAGTTGATTTAACGAAACGATTAATAAGCTGAAAGTAATCGGTGCCGGACATTTCCAACAACGGTTATTGAACACTCTCAGTGTCATGACTTAAAACGTTTACAGATTTCACCACTAGGGAATGTCCTCCTCACCATCTAATTCGCCAAATGAACCGCTGCAAAATGCAAGAACTCCGTAGCACGGGTGCAGATCCGTTAGGCTGAACATCCAGTTGATCGTAACGCGACAATCAACATTAGAGAGCTGAAATTAATCAGTTTCCAATCGCAAATCCTGCAGCGAACGAAGGTATACAAAATCTATTCCACCATATTGGAACCGGAAGTCCCGAACTGCTCTTAAATAATTAAATGGTTAAGTGTGAAACATAATTTGTTAATTTGCCTAAATATGTGGAGTATTTAAATATTTAAGTGATATCATATGACGAATGATTCATTAACATAAAGAATACTTGTACAGTTTAATTAGGGCATGTGAAAAGTACGTAAACTTTGAAATAGGTAGACAAATATGTGGACAGAGTAATTTATAATAGATTGGCGTGAAGACAGAGAAATAGAAAGACGTGATGGTATATATAGAGACGGACTGAGAATCTAAAAAAAAGAGAAAAGTGCTATCATACCGAGAGAAGTGCTATCATACCGAGAAAAGTGCAATCATACCGAGAAAAGTGCTATCATACCGAGAAAAGTGCTATCATACCGAGAAAAGTGCTATCATACCGGCAGAGAGAGCATGAACAGCTTAATATGCAAACAAAGCACGTTTACGGGAAGTTTGCCTGAAGTGTGCATCTCAAGTTATGAAGACAGACAGGTACATATAGCTTCATTAGGATGTACAAACAGTCTGCTAATCAAAGACATCATCATCATCATGTGCCAAACCGGTTGGCGTAGGTAATCATGTCCCTCCACAATCTTCTATCTACAGTGCATCGTATCAGTTCTGTTATTGACTGTTTTCTATGCCATGACACCAAGCTATCCAGTATTTTCTCTCTTTGTCGCCCGCGATCTCTTTCTCCTTTTATTTTGCCAGTTGTAACCAAGTATTCCAACTTTCCTCTTCTCATGATGCGCCCGAAAAATGTTGATTGCTTCTTTCTGATGTTTTTTAAGAGCTCCCTTTTTGTGTTGGCCTCTTTGAGAACTTCCTCATTTGTCTTTTGTCTTTTTAGCTGTCCAGGGAACTTTCAACATTCTTCTGAGAAATCCCATCTCTGTGGCCTCTAATCGTCTTTTCATTTGTTTGTCTACTGTCCATGATTCGCTTCCATAGGTCAGAATTGGTTCTATATAACACCGATGAACTCTCTTTCTCATTTTTATTGACATAGATTTGTTGCATAAGATATTTTTCATTTTCTGAAATGCTATTTTGACCTGAGCTATTCTGCTTGTTATTTCTGTGGTGCATCTCCCATCTGATGTTATTATTGTGCCCAAGTATTTGAAACGTTGTACTTGTTTCAGAACAAAGACAAGCTGCAGATAAACAGATGGCGATTCTTTCAGTAGCTCCAAGAAGAAAACGAGCATGTGCGCAGGCCATTAGAGAGTCTGCGTGCCATCACTGAAACATATCTTCGGTGTGTGGGTGTGGGTGTGAGTGTGTGGGTGTGGGTGTGAGTGTGTGGGTGTGAGTGTGGGTGTGAGTGTGGGTGTGAGTGTGTGTGTGGGTGTGTGTGTGGGTGGGTGTGTGTGTAGGTGTGTGTGGGTGTGTGTGTGTCTGTGTGTGTGTGAGTGTGTGTGTGTCTGTGTCTGTGTGTGTGTCTGTGTGTGTGTGTGAGTGTGTGTGTGTGTGTGTGTGTCTGTGTGTGTGTGTGTGTGTGTGAGTGAGTGAGACTGTGAGCACTCTGTTTTCTGCGATGTTGGCTGAAATTGTCGTCCATTCAGGGGCGGACATTGCTCGCTCTGGAGGTGCACCTTGTTAACTCCAGAACCGGCAATGCCAGATGGAGGTTGTCTTCTTTCGTCTTCTATTTCAACAAACTAACGCAGTCGCTGAAACAGTTTCGGTTGATTTGCTTACTTTAAGTGTGTGTTTTTGAGGAAACTGAATTGAAGAAGTGACTGTGCACTCTCTTTTCGACGGAATTCGATTAGAATCGTCGCCTATGCCGTCGTTTAAGGCTTTATGGTAGTCGACCGTGTTAATAGAATTTGCCATCGCACTTTGGATAGAGCTGTGACATGTAGTGGAACGGATATGGGTAATTCCCGACTGCAGTGAAACAGACTTCATCAACAGAACAGATAGCAAGCCAAACTTCAAATGGATTAATAAAATGTAGGAAAACAGACACGCTACAAATAGTACAAATTGAACATAGACTAACTACAAAAATGACATAACATTTATAACATGAAGTCAAACTACAGGTAGGCAACAAAACTGCAAAAAGCAAACAAATAGCAGGTACGCAAACTTCAAACAAACTTGCAAACGTAGAGATAATTTACAGACAGACATAAAGTATAAATAGATCAAGTGCAAAACTGCACTCTATAAATAAGCTACAAATTGGTAAATAAGCCGCAGATAGATAGAATCAAATTACAAATATAAAAAAAAACAAATAAGCAAAAAGGCAAACAAATATTTATAAAATATTCATCATCATCAAGTACCGGGCCTACTGGCGTAGATGATCATGTCTCTCCACAACTTTCGATCTCGACAGTTATTTATCATTTCTGTTGTTGACCTTCTGCCAAGCCATTCTCTTAAGCTGTCTGGTATTTTCTCTCTTTGCTTCCCTCTTTCTCTTCGTCCCTCAATTTTTCGAGTTGTTACAATATATTACAGTTGTTCTCTTCTCATTACATGGCCAAAAATGAAGATTGTTTCTTCCTAATATTGGAAATTAGCTCTATTTTTGCTATGACCTCTTTCAGAACATTTCCATTACTCTTCTTAGCTGTCCATGGTACTCTCAACATTCTTCTGTAAAACCACATTTCTACAAACTCCAGTGATTTTCTTGTCTGTTGTCCTATTGTCCATGATTCACTTCCATATGTTAAGACTGGCTCTACATAACATTTAAGAACTCTTTCTCTTGTTTCTATTGTCAAAAATAGATTGCATAGTATCTTCCTCATTTTTTGGAAAGCTGCTTTTGCCAGAGCCATTCTGCGTCTCACCTCTTTTGTACATCTTCCGTCTGAGGTTAACAAAGTTCCCAAATATTTAAATTCATTTACCTGTTTTAATATTGTTCCACTTGTCTTTATTTTGCACTGTGGTGATGTCTTTTTCTTTCTTAAATTTATCAATCGTTTTCTCTAGACTGTATTTTATAAAATATTATAAAAGTGAAAAAGAATCATTTATTATTTCCGCTCACCAGGTTACTGCTCCTGTTTGTCGCCCGACCTTAGAAGGGCGTTAAATTGGCGTACATGCGCTATGTTCCACTTCACATCAAGGATTGATATTTAGGGGTTCTTCCCGATTACGGCGCGGCCCCGTCAGATACTGGGTTGCGACTCAACCTCAATTTCTCTTCACTTGACCGCCATGCAGGTTGGTTAGTTAACATGCTCACTGAAGAGTAGGATCTTGATCAGTTTTGGTTCACTGGGCTTGACTCAAGAAATTTGTTACAGAGTATCTATTGCTCGCTCCCAACCTCGCATTCCCTCAATAATTCGAACACAAAAGAAGATATCACATCGAAATGTCTTCATATGTGAAAAATAGCAATACATGTGTTTCTATGGTGTTTGTTTGGCGTTAAATTATTGTAACACGCCTGCCTGACGAGCCACTCTACTGATCTCTGTCATTTATTTGGGGGCATGCATAGAATATGATTATTGCTCGTCATTGTTAGCGTACGGCGCCCTCTGGTAAAAGAAAACAAGGAAGCCCAAGAGAATCACTACGCAGAACAATGAATAGGAAAGGCTCAACTATGGGACTAAACAAAACAACCAAGAACTACAAGAACCAGTAGCAGATCGTAGATTGTGACGAACTGTGACTTCCGCCCTGTGTGCATCTTCTGTCCTTGAGAAGAATAATGAAATAATGAGTGTTAGCGTAGAGTGCATGTGTTACACACAGCAGCTGGGAAATGTGTTGCTACACTCTGGAGGAGAGTGTGTTTAGTAGTTAAACGATTACATAAATGACTGATTCTGTAGCGTAGGAGACGCCTTATACATGTACAAGTCTTTGACCACTTTCAGTCTATTTGTTTTGTCTTCGTCTTTGGCTCATTTAAAATAATAATACTTGAAACATCAACAAAGTTAATGAAGTAACAGATAGTAGAAAACGTGGATCGGCAGGTGAGCATCAACACAGTTAATCAAGTAACAGATAGTAGAAAAGGTGGATCGGCAGGTGAGCATCAACACAGTTAATGAAGTAACAGATAGTAGAAAACGTGGATCGGCAGGTGAACATCAACACAGTTAATCAAGTAACAGATAGTAGAAAAGGTGGATCGGCAGGTGAGCATCAACACAGTTAATCAAGTAACAGATAGTAGAAAACGTGGATCGGCAGGTGAGCATCAACACAGTTAATCAAGTAAAAGATAGTAGAAAACATGGATCGGCAGGTGAGAAAATTGCGAGAACAAAAGTGTAGAAAAGATTAGAAATAAGAATTTGAAGAGAACAGGCATGCAGCACAGAAAACGAGAAGAACGCTCATCGGATAAATAAAGAAAGAGAATATTTCAGTTAGAAACTTTAAAAACAGAAGAGTAGAAGACGAAAGTATGTGGGGGAGGAGAAAGAGAGAGATAGAGAGAGAGAGATTTTAACGTGAGAATGTTTACGTCGAAGAGTAACAGAGGTCTAAGTGTTTGTCAGAGAAGATAGAGTAATCAGTTTGTGTAGCATTTCCTGCAGTTCGACAGGCATGAATATTGATGATCGAGGCAGTAGATGGTAGCAAAGGTGACTGCTTCAAAGACTACAATCAAATTGGATTTAAAATAAAAAAAGCACAAATACAACGAAACACCGTGTATCGAAGCTTCTCTCACTTCCGGTGTTAATTAAAACTCATTGTTTATTTTGCGAGAGCCGGAAATTACACGGGACCAGGAGAATCAAGCAGCCAAACTTTTTTACATCTGGAGATGAGAGTGGAGTTTAACAGCTCAAGGGAGAAAACTGTTGAATTTGAACCAGAACATGGGCGTCGATATAGGAGGGTCGGAACTGGTTACTTGCTACAGTCTGCCTCAATTTCCTCTCTGACATTTGACGCATAAATACAAGCAATTCTTGTTGAAATTAAAAAAAAATGTATTTAAAAACTTATCAACAAACATGTTGTGTAAATTTTAAAAATCCGCCTATAATTTTACTTTGGTAATTTCTATGAGAATTTAGCAGAGAAATGATTTATCCAAAATATTGGTTTGTCTTTTTATAGCAAAGACTATAAAAGTGTACAATTAAACTGATGAAGTTAATATATGTTGTTAAGACTTGTTCATATTTCTTAAAATTATTGTATATTGCTAAATTATTTTGCATTGTTAAAGTTCTTTTATGTTGCTAGAATTAGTATATGTTTGTTCCTACGGACTCGGTAAGGTTATTTTTTATTGTCAAAATTAGTTTATATAGATAAAAAAATGTCACAGTGCTAAAAATAAATTTTATTGTTCAATTTAGTTTACATCGTTAAAGTTAAATTTCATTATATGATGCTGATCTCACACACCAGGTCAATGTATAGCAAAGCATGGGTACTGAGTATATTTTATATGCCAGTGAAATGTGGTCTTGAAACTCATTACAAGAAAGAAGGATGACCGCTTCTCTGAAGACTTGTCCCAGGCACCTGGTATATCTCCAGGTTAGTCACGGTAACGAACAGTGACTGCTGGACTGCATGTTTTCTATCGTACAATTAGACAAACTCGGCTGTCGAATCTAAACGGACACAAAGGAAGAAACATTGATCTAAAAAGTGATTTCTACAAGGGCACTAATTCCATTAACTTTGAAAACTGGTATTCTTTTATATGATATTCTATTATGTCCATGGAATCTGATTGCAGTCAGAGATTGTCCATATCCACTCCACCACTTGTCACAGAATTTCCCAAAATGCATCGGTAAATTCGGTAGACGATGTCGCTCCGCGCACATCATGCCGGACTGCACAGATGACGATTCAAAAACCTCAATAGTCACCTCTTAAAACATGCGTAGCAGGTAACAGTAACTCCCCTCTACCCCTGACTGTGGGGGCCCCCACACGGGGGTGAAGTGTGATATGATTCTACTATAGATAATGATTGCAGCCGTAGGGAAACATTCCATATTGTTAGTGCGGTAGCCACGTGGTGTACATGTCAAAGTTGTCATACCACTCCGATATGGGAAACTGTCATCTTCCCGTGAATAAACCTGAAATCAACGTGATATTAAAATAATAACTTCCACCTTTACATACAATACATTATATTTTAGTTCATTCTTTACTAAGTGGCAAAATATTAAGTGCTAAGACAACACATAGTAGAGAAAAGACACATGAAAAAAAAGATGGAAAACCCTGTGGATCAGTGGGCCTGACTTGTTCATTCTGTGGCCGCGTGTGTTTGTTAAACATTGGTAGAGTTAGCCACGAGAGAAGCTGTTCGACAATATCAAAAACAAAGAAATACACAATAGCCTCCACTAGACCGTCTGTCAAGATGAAAAGGGCCATATACAAAGTGAAGTAAAAGTAACCATTTACGCCTTGCTAGGCACATGGGGAATGTCGTGTCAGTGATTATAATTTGTTTTTACCACGGCGCATTTTTTGGTGATGTGGTCGGTAACACGCTAGGCCGCCTTTAATTCCCATTACAAAGTTTTGGTACTTATTTTTTTAGAAACTGGGGGAACCCCCGAAGCCTTGTCGATCAGAAAAAAAAATGCCACCACTTCTGCAGATTTTACCCGGACCGTTCTGATCAGGAAACAAGCACACTAACCACTCAGCCACCGAGACTACAAAATATAAAGTCAATTAAAAATTGACCCCAAAATTTAATTGTTGATTGACTACCTCTTGGATTTGTTGTGTGTGAAACGCCCATGACCA
This sequence comes from Megaustenia siamemsis, assembly GCA_032433765.1. Classification (NCBI taxonomy): domain Eukaryota; kingdom Metazoa; phylum Mollusca; class Gastropoda; order Stylommatophora; family Ariophantidae; genus Megaustenia; species Megaustenia siamemsis. The sequence continues at coordinate 88,981,811 of JAVIAB010000001.1, read as the reverse complement.
GGAAGTAAGTATTCATGAGAGGGGAAAGGAAGGGCCGAGTCTAACAGGACAAGAGAGGCAACTAATGAATTTGAACCAGAGGATGACGAGAGATAGGGGAAAGGTGTGGGACAGCGAAGGAAAACACAATTAAAGTTTGAAGCGGAGTCCATCGATTGTTTGGCCGATTAATAACTTGCTGATGTCTCCTGCCACTTTTGTCAAACGGAAATTTTATTTTCATATTAAAAACAAAAAACAGCAGCGAATTGATGACCGGGTCCAGAACTTATGCTTGTAGTGTCATACATTATTTGTAAATGGCTGTTTTTGTTTGTTAGGACTGTATCGGTTGCGAGGTGGGTGCGATAGCTCAGTGGTAAGTGAACTGGACTACTAAGGACAAGAGATCGGGTTTAGATCCTGATCGATGGCTTCCAGGTTCGCGCAGCCTTAAATGGGTACCGAATTTATTATTACATTTTTTTTCTGGGAAGTAAGCGGCACGGGCGTGATACCGACCACATTACTTGAACAATTAAAAATATTGGCATTAACATTACATTCTCCGTACACCACGTGGTATGACGAGCCCTATCCTTTATTTGTTACAGTGTACCTTTATGCGTGTGTGTTATATTAATATATTTTCATGTGACCTAGCTCGTGTCTTCATTGGGTCACAGATTGCATTTCTCCTCCAAATGAACATCTTTATTAGAACATCTTGCATTTGTAGTTACCGTCGTAAACTAATCTACAGATTATGCTTTCCTCTTACTTGTTTTGGAGCCGCAACAGCTCAGTGGTTAGTGAACTGGGCTACAATAGACAAGAGCTTCTGGGATCACCCAGCCTTAAATGAGTACCTGATTTCTTTTTCTGGGAAAGTAAATGGTACAGGCGTAATACTGACCATACTACCCCAAAGATCATGTGCTTAAGGTCTGTAAAAATTATGGTCTCTAACACCATATTCCCTAGACGTCACGTGGCGAGACCGGGCTCTTTACTTACTTTACTGCCTCTTTGCTTTGTGGCATCATGGGAAAAAAGTGCTCTGGCCAGTGCTCTATAGTGTCTCTCATGAGTGGCACTCATCGTGACATCTGCTATTTCATGAATCCATCGTCTTCTAGGGCTGCCCTTTCCCGGTGACTCTGAGCAAGAACATTCAAACTAATGTTTGTGACTCTAAGCAACAACATTCAAACTAAAGTATGTGACTCTGAGCAACAACATTCAAACTAAAGTATGTGACTCTAAGCAACAACATTCAAACTAAAGTATGTGACTCTGAGCAACAACATTCTAACTAAAGTATATGACTCTGAGCAACAACATTCAAACTAAAGTACATGACTCTGAGCAACAAAATTCAAACTAAAGTATGTGACTCTAAGCAACATCATTCAAACTAAAATATGTGACTCTAAGCAGCAACATTCAAACTAAAGTATGTGACTCTGAGCAACAACATTCAAACTAAAGTATGTGACTCTGAGCAACTACACTCAAACTAAAGTATGTGACTCTGAGCAACAACATTCATACTAAAGTATGTGACTCTGAGCAACACCATTCATACTAAAGTATGTGACTCTGAGCAACAACATTCAAATTAAAGTATGTCACTCTAAGCAACAACATTTAAACTAAAGTATGTGACTCTGAGCAACAACATTCAAATTAAAGTATGTCACTCTAAGCAACAACATTTAAACTAAAGCATGTGACTCTCAGCAACAACATTTAAACTAAGGTATGTGACTCTAAGCAACAACATTTAAACTAAGGTATGTGACTCTAAGCAACAACACTCAAACTAATGTATATGACTCTAAGCAACAACACTCAAACTAAGGTATATTACCTTGTAGCAAGCTATCTTGTCCGTAATTTTCAATTCGGGAAGTCTGCTGATTTAGAGAGGAGGGGATGGAGCACTTGCAGTATGTGGAGAATAAAAGCGGCTTGTAGGTTCATCTGTTAGTGGCCGTGTCTGTCAAATGTTCTGTTTTATTATTGGTTTGTTACAGTGATTCATAACTGAAGCATTTTGTTACTTCTCTGACATCGGTATTTCTAATGTTATCTCTTCTTATCACGTTTTCGGTCATCTCATTTCAGTTACAATTATTTATTTCTCTCTCTCTCTCTCTCTCTCTCTGTGTGCGTGTGTGTGTGTGATTGTATGTGTATTAATGTCCAATATTATTATTATTATTATTATTATGTAGTAAAATGCTGTATTACGTAGTGAGCATGTCTGTTTTGAATCATAACTTTGGGGCCAATTATCCAATAAAATGGGGGTAATTTGCAACATCATCAGTAAATCAGATAATGATTACATAATGTATAATGATCGGTCGCTTGTCCATTGCAGAAGATTGCATTCACCATCCGTGTGAAAGAATCTAGGTCTCAAGTCAGATCAACCACAGAACATTGCATTCACCACAGTCCGTGTGAAAGAATCTGTGTCCCTAGTCAGATCTCCCACAGAACGTTGCATTCACCACAGTCCGTGTGAAAGAATCTGTGTCCCTAGTCAGATCTCCCACAGAACGTTGTATTCACCACAGTCCGTGTGAAAGAATCTCGGTCGCTAGCCAGATCTCCCACAGAACGTTGCATTCACCACAGTCCGTGTGAAAGAATCTCTGTCTCTAGTCAGATCTCCCACAGAACGTTGCATTCACCGCAGTCCGTGTGAAAGAATCTCTGTCTCTAGTCAGATCTCCCACAGAACGTTGCATTCACAACAGTCCGTGTGAAAGAATCTGTCTCTAGTCAGATCTCCCACACAACGTTGCATTCACCACAGTCCGTGTGAAAGAATCTGTGTCCCTAGTCAGATCTCCCATAGAACGTTGCATTCACCACAGTCCGTGTTAAAGAATCTCTGTCTCTAGTCAGATCACCCACAGAACGTTGCATTCACCACAGTCCGTGTGAAAGAATGTCTGTCTCTAGTCAGATCACCCACAGAACGTTGCATTCACCACAGTCCGTGTGAAAGAATCTCTGTCTCTAGTCAGATCTCCCACAGAATGTTGCATTCACCACAGTCCGTGTTAAAGAATCTCTGTCTCTAGTCAGATCACCCACAGAACGTTGCATTCACCACAGTCCGTGTGAAAGAATGTCTGTCTCTAGTCAGATCACCCACAGAACGTTGCATTCACCACAGTCCGTGTGAAAGAATCTCTGTCTCTAGTCAAATCACCCACAGAACGTTGCATTCATCACAGTCCGTGTTAAAGAATCTCTGTCTCTAGTCAGATCTCCCACAGAATGTTGCATTCACCACAGTCCGTGTGAAAGAATCTCTGTCTCTAGTCAGATCACCCACAGAACGTTGCATTCACCACAGTCCGTGTGAAAGAATGTCTGTCTCTAGTCAGATCACCCACAGAACGTTGCATTCACCACAGTCCGTGTGAAAGAATGTCTGTCTCTAGTCAGATCACCCACAGAACGTTGCATTCACCACAGTCCGTGTTAAAGAATCTCTGTCTCTAGTCAGATCACCCACAGAACGTTGCATTCACCACAGTCCGTGTTAAAGAATCTCTGCTTCTAACCAGATTTCCCACTTTTTCCGTTTTCATGTTCAATGTCTCTTTGATGTCTTAAAAACCACCTTCCTCTTGGCCTGTCCTGCCTCGTCGTCCTGGAACCATGCCTTCCTGTTGTCCTGCCTCGTCGTCCTGGAACCATGCCTTCCTGTTGTCCTGGAACCTCGTCGTCCTGGAACCATGCCTTCCTGTTGTCCTGCCTCGTCGTCCTGGAACCATGCCTTCCTGTTGTCCTGCCTCGTCGTCCTGGAACCATGCCTTCCTGTTGTCCTGCCTCGTCGTCCTGGAACCATGCCTTCCTGTTGTCCTGCCTCGTCGTCCTGGAACCATGCCTTCCTGTTGTCCTGCCTCGTCGTCCTGTAACCATGCCTTCCTGTTGTCCTGCCTCGTCGTCCTGGAACCATGCCTTCCTGTTGTCCTGCCTCGTCGTCCTGGAACCATGCCTTCCTGTTGTCCTGCCTCGTCGTCCTGGAACCATGCCTTCCTGTTGTCCTGCCTCGTCATCCTGGAACCATGCCTTCCTGTTGTCCTGCCTCGTCGTCCTGGAACCATGCCTTCCTGTTGTCCTGCCTCGTCGTCTTGGAACCATGCCTTCCTGTTGTCCTGGAACCTCGTCGTCCTGGAACCATGCCTTCCTGTTGTCCTGCCTCGTCGTCCTGGAACCATGCCTTCCTGTTGTCCTGCCTTGTCGTCCTGGAACCATGCCTTCCTGTTGTCCTGGAACCTCGTCGTCCTGGAACCATGCCTTCCTGTTGGCCTGCCTCGTCGTCCTAGAACCATGCCTTCCTGTTGTCCTGCCTCGTCGTCCTGGAACCATGCCTTCCTGTTGTCCTGCCTCGTCGTCCTGGAACCATGCCTTCCTGTTGTCCTGCCTCGTCGTCCTGGAACCATGCCTTCCTGTTGTCCTGGAACCTCGTCGTCCTGGAACCATGCCTTCCTGTTGTCCTGCCTCGTCGTCCTGGAACCATGCCTTCCTGTTGTCCTGCCTCGTCGTCCTGGAACCATGCCTTCCTGTTGTCCTGCCTCGTCGTCCTGGAACCATGCCTTCCTGTTGTCCTGCCTCGTCGTCCTGGAACCATGCCTTCCTGTTGTCCTGCCTCGTCGTCCTGGAACCATGCCTTCCTGTTGTCCTGCCTCGTCGTCCTGGAACCATGCCTTCCTGTTGTCCTGCCTCGTCGTCCTGGAACCATGCCTTCCTGTTGTCCTGCCTCGTCGTCCTGGAACCATGCCTTCCTGTTGTCCTGCCTCGTCATCCTGGAACCATGCCTTCCTGTTGTCCTGCCTCGTCGTCCTGGAACCATGCCTTCCTGTTGTCCTGCCTCGTCGTCTTGGAACCATGCCTTCCTGTTGTCCTGGAACCTCGTCGTCCTGGAACCATGCCTTCCTGTTGTCCTGCCTCGTCGTCCTGGAACCATGCCTTCCTGTTGTCCTGCCTTGTCGTCCTGGAACCATGCCTTCCTGTTGTCCTGGAACCTCGTCGTCCTGGAACCATGCCTTCCTGTTGGCCTGCCTCGTCGTCCTAGAACCATGCCTTCCTGTTGTCCTGCCTCGTCGTCCTGGAACCATGCCTTCCTGTTGTCCTGCCTCGTCGTCCTGGAACCATGCCTTCCTGTTGTCCTGCCTCGTCGTCCTGGAACCATGCCTTCCTGTTGTCCTGCCTCGTCGTCCTGGAACCATGCCTTCCTGTTGTCCTGGAACCTCGTCGTCCTGGAACCATGCCTTCCTTTTGTTCTGCCTCGTCGTCCTGGAACCATGCCTTCCTGTTGTCCTGCCTCGTCGTCCTGGAACCATGCCTTCCTGTTGTCCTGGAACCTCGTCGTCCTGGAACCATGCCTTCTTGTTGTCCTAGAACCTCGTCGTCCTGGAACCATGCCTTCCTGTTGTCCTGGAACCTCGTCGTCCTGGAACCATGCCTTCCTTTTGTCCTGGAACCTCGTCGTCATGGAACCATGCCTTCCTGTTGTCCTGGAACCTCGTCGTCCTGGAACCATGCCTTCCTGTTGTCCTGGAACCTCGTCGTCCTGGAACCATGCCTTCCTGTTGTCCTGGAACCTCGTCGTCCTGGAACCATGCCTTCCTGTTGTCCTGGAACCTCGTCGTCCTGGAACCATGCCTTCCTGTTGTCCTGGAACCTCGTCGTCCTGGAACCATGCCTTCCTGTTGTCCTGGAACCTCGTCGTCCTGGAACCATGCCTTCCTGTTGTCCTGGAACCTCGTCGTCCTGGAACCATGCCTTCCTGTTGTCCTGGAACCTCGTCGCTCTGGAACCATGCCTTCCATTATTGCACTTTCAGGCGCACTGTGTCTTATTAAGTGGATTATGATATTATTATTTTCTATAGAAACTTGTTTATAATCCAGTTCTTCTTAAAGTGTAGATGTGTCATGTCTGTTTCTTCCTCTTTTCTCTTTCACTGATACCTAAAAGGTGTCGTGGTTTATATCATTTGTCGTTCTTGAGCTGCTCGAATTGTCTGAATTAGTGATTTTCCTTTGTTGTTACATGTCTCTGTCACTGCATCTATCCATCTTCTTCTGAGTCTTCCTCTTGGTCTTTTTCCATGCATTCTCGAGAAGAATGCCCTTGATGGTGATTGGTGCGGATTCATTCTGACCAGGTGGCCAAACCATTTAAGTTGTTGTTGTTCTATATAATCTTGGCAGGGTTTTGTTCATACCATTTTTCTTATGGTTTCATTTGGTATTCTATCTCTTCTTGTGTTGTTTGTTACTTTTCTCAAGCATCGCATCTCACATGTATTGATCTTTCTTAATCGTGATTTAGAAAGGGTCCATGTTTGACTTTCATAGCACAAAGTTGGTATGAAAATGCTATTTATCATTTGTTGTTTAGCTGGCATAGAAATGTTTGGATGTCTTAGCAATGGTGAAAGCTGGTATGTGACAGTATTTACTTTTTGTATTCTCATGTCAATTTCTCTGTCTAGTTTTCCATCTTCTGTGAACATTGTGCCCAAATACTTGAATTCCTCTACTTGTTTTATGTCTTTATCTTTGATCTTAATGTTTAATGGGTATGTCTGTATTGCTCCTTTTTATTATCCACGGTATCTTAATGATTCTTCTGTAACATTTTGTTTCGAATGAATCAATTCTCTGCTGTGTTGATTGTGAGATTGTCCGTGATTTATCGCTAATCATGGACAGTAATATATATTTCGTTTATTAGTTACAAAAATTAAAGGTGTGAATCAAATTTCAAGGATTCTTTGATGAGATCAACCATAAAAATGATAGGAGAATCCCCGTTCAAAATGAACTGCATTTCGTGGCTTACCGGTGAAAGTTCACCATTTTTGTGAGTGAAATTGCTATTGTTGTTTGGTGAGCCCAGGGCAATGGAGGGGGAAGATAAAAATAAATGAGAATATTATTTTTTTAAAATGTTGATATAATGAGTATGAGTAGCGATAGAATTGAAGAGATTAACGATAGAAATAGCACGATCAATGAGAATACTAGTTCAGAGCGCTTTAATATCAAAGTTTTTAAAAATATATTTTGTCTGTCCAAAGATTATTTCCTCACTGGTCACCCACCAAGAAGGATAAAGGGAGATACGATGTTCTATAGTAACTTAAGGTGTCACGGGAGATATGATGTTCTAAAGTAACTTAAGGTGTCAAGAGAGATACGATGTTCTATACTAACTTAAGGTGTCACAGGAGATATGATGTTCTATAGTAACTTAAGGTGTCACGGGAGATATGATGTTCTATAGTAACTTAAGGTGTGAAGGGAGATACGATGTTCTATACTAACTTAAGGTGTCACCGGAGATATGATGTTCTATAGTAACTTAAGGTGTCACGGGAGATATGATGTTCTGTAGTAACTTAAGGTGTGAAGGGAGATACGATGTTCTATACTAACTTAAAAGGGAGATACGATGTTCTATACTAACTTAAGGTGTGAAGGGAGATACGATGTTCTATACTAACTTAAAAGGGAGATACGATGTTCTATACTAACTTAAAATGTGAAGGGAGATACGATGTTCTATACTAACTTAAGGTGTAAAGGGAGATATGATGTTCTATACTAACTTAAAGTGTGAAGGGAGATACGATGTTCTATAGTAGCTTAAGGTGTGAAAGGAGATACGATGTTCTATAGTAACTTAAGGTGTGAAGGCAGATGCGATGTTCTATACTAACTTAAAGTGTGAAGGGAGATACGATGTTCTATACTAACTTAAGGTGTAAAGGGAGATATGATGTTCTATACTAACTTAAAGTGTGAAGGGAGATACGATGTTCTATAGTAGCTTAAGGTGTGAAAGGAGATACGATGTTCTATAGTAACTTAAGGTGTGAAGGCAGATGCGATGTTCTATACTAACTTAAAGTGTGAAGGGAGATACGATGTTCTATACTAACTTAAGGTGTGAAGGGAGATATGATGTTTTATAGGAACTTAAAGTGTGAAGGGAGATACGATGTTCTATACTAACGTAAAGTGTGAAGGGAGATACGATGTTCTATACTAACGTAAAGTGTGAAGGGAGATACGATGTTCTATACTAACTTAAGGTGTGAAGGGAGATACGATGTTCTATACCAACTGCATTCATTCGGGAATCAAGACAGGGAGGCAACCTATCAGGAAGCTTATTTAACCTATACACTGAACACATTTTTAAAAACACACAAATCCCACGCCTAAATATTAATGGAAAGATAATCAATAACCTAAGATATGCTGATGATACTGTACTACTAGCAGAAAATCCTAAAGATCTACAACAATTACTTAATGAAATAAACATGACAAGCAAAAAATATGGACTAGATATGAATATCAAAAGGACTAAAATTATGATCATAGACAAAGAAAATACTCAAACCCCACAAGTGGATATCAAAAATGAAGGAATAGACCTGGAGACAGTTCAGAACTATAACTACCTTGGACATACTATAACCAGTGATGGAAAATGTACAACTGAAATAAACAAAAGTATAGGAATGGCAAAAAGTAATTTTAATGTCATGAAAAATATACTCAAAACAAATAACACCAGGGCTGAAACTAAGAGTAGCAAAATATTACATCATCTCAATAATCCTATATGGTGCAGAAACATGGACATTAGACAAGAAAATAGAACAGAGAATTGAAGCCTTTGAAATGTGGATATATAGAAGAATAGGTAGAATTGGATGGAAAGAAAATAAAATAAACGATGAAGTCTTAAAACAACTAAAAATGAAAAGAGATCTAATAAACACAATTCAAACAAGATAAATGCGATTTTTGTGGCCATTTTAAAAGACACAACAGCCTACTAAAAGTAATCCTGGAGGGGAAAATACAAGGTAAAAGAGGCAGAGGCAGACCAAGACTAACATGGACGTGAAACATCAAAAGATGGACAAATCAGCCTATGAAAATCTGCACCATCAAAGCAAGCAACAGAGCAGAATGGCGCTCCATGGTAGCCAATCTTCGTTACTGAGATGACACTCGATGATGATATCACCTGATAACATAATGGGAGTTATAAGTGCTAGAGACATACAAAAATTGTTTTTCAATTAACATCATCATCATCAACTGCCGGGCCTGCTGGCATAGGTGATCATGTCTCTCCACAATTTTCGATCTCGACAGTTATTTATCATTTCTGTTGTTGACCTTCTGCCAAGCCATTCTCTTAAGCAGTCTGTTATTTTTTTCTCTTTGCTTCCCTCTATCTCTTCGTCCCTCAATTTTCCCAGTTGTTACAATATACTCCAATTGTTCTCTTCTCATTACATGGCCAATCAAAGATGATTGTTTCTTCCTAACATTGGAAATTAGCTCTCTTTTTGCTTTGGCCTCTTTCAGAACGTTTCATTACTCTTCTTAGATGTCCATGATATTCTCAACTTTCTTCTGTAAAACCACATTTCTAAAGACTCCAGTGATTTTCTTGTCTGGTGTCCTATTGTCCATGATTCACATCCATATGTTAAGACAGGCTGTACATAACATTTAAGAACTCTTTTTCTTGTTTCTATTGTCAAAAATAGATTGCATAGTATCTTCCTCATTTTTTGGGAAGCTAGTTTTGCCTGAGCCATTCTGCATCTCACCTCTTTTGTACATCTTCAGTCTGAGGTTAACAAAGTTCCCAAATATTTAAATTCATTTATCTGCTTTCATATTATTTAGTGTTGTGAATGCGACCTTCAATCGTCGAGGCTTGTTCCGCGCTTTACGTCACATTGGTGCAGTTCATGACCGTTGTTGGATTTATTGTTGGAAGTTATTTCCATGTTACTCATTAATGTGAAATGCCTCGTCAGCCGCAGTTTTATCTCTTTAGGGAATTTGCACCGTGTTCTGTTCGTCGTAGGATACATTCACTAGAGTAATCAGAATTCTTCTGGAATATATTGTAACAATTGAGAAAATTGAGGGACGAAGTGATAGACGAAAGCAAAGAGAGAGAAAAGATAACATACAACTTAATTAAGAGAATAGTTTGACAGAAGGTCAACAACAGAAATGATAAATTACTGTCAAAATCGAAAGTTGTGGAGAGACATGATCACGTACACCAGCAGGCCCGGTACTTGATGATTAATATATATATATGTCAGATTATGATATAAGCATTCTGACTATTTTACTGACTAAACAAAAACTGTGTTTATGACTGTCACTTGATTAGTCTGCATGAGTACCAGTCAATTATTAATTTGTAGGACTCGTACATGGGTACTTGTGTGTGGTACTTTCATTACATTGTGCCGTTCAGTTATCGCACATTTGTTGTTTTTGTTGTTGAGAATTTGAACTAATGTACCGACGATCTAGAACCTTCTATTAAGAAGACAAGAACACTACAGAGAAAAATAAGAGTACATGAAGAGAAGACCTAAACACTACAGAGAAAAATAAGAGTACATGAAGAGAAGACCTAAACACTACAGAGAAAAATAAGAGTACATGAAGAGAAGACCTAAACACTACAGAGAAAAATAAGAGTACATGAAGAGAAGAGCTAAACACTACAGAGAAAAATAAGAGTACATGAAGAGAAGACCTAAACACTACAGAGAAAAATAAGAGTACATGAAGAGAAGAGCTAAACACTACAGAGAAAAATAAGAGTACATGAAGAGAAGAGCTAAACACTACAGAGAAAAATAAGAGTACATGAAGAGAAGAGCTAAACACTACAGAGAAAAATAAGAGTACATGAAGAGAAGAGCTAAACAACCGGTCCTTCCTGCTAGACAATGTAGCAGTAACTAGCACGTCCTTTCCACATCCGATCTGGGTGTCGCTCTTAGCGATAAGGAAGATAACTCTGAATATGTGATAGACAGGAGCTCACACTTCCTGGGACGAACGTGTTGCTGAGTACGGGGTAAGTTCTTTCCCCCTGGCTGGAGTGAAGAAATGGGAAATGTTGGTTGGGCTCTATAGAGACTTTAATGTAAGGCAGGAAATTGTTGGATGGTGTAGCGTTGTTGTTGTTGATTTTGTTGTTAGGGTAAATAGTTCTGATTAAATTATCCTTGTCGAGGTTGATAATTATACTAAAATAAATATTATGTTTTTGGAAGAATATAAGTTTTTTTTTTCTTCAAAATTTGATTGTGCTGTCTTTCTTCCGCATTATTCTTCTTCATTCCTTGGTTCATAATGATAATGTTATGAAAAGACACCGTATTTTATTGTATTGTGTCGTATTTTTTCTATAATATACTATGTGCTAAGGTATATTATACTATACCAGGCCATACCATACCAGACAATACCAGACCAGACAATACCAGACCAGACAATACCTGACCAGACAATACCAGACCAGACAATACCAGACCAGACAATACCAGGACATACCATACCAGACCAGACAATACCAGGCCATACCATACCAGACCAGACAATACCAGACCGGACAATACCAGACCAGACAATAACAAAACCAGACAATACCAGACAAGACAATACCAGACCAGACAATACCATACCAGACAATAACCCACCACACCACACCATACCATGCTCTACAATATCATATTATACGACATTATATTGTATTACCTAATATTATATTATGTTGCATTATTTTACATTACATTACGGTACGTTACACTAAACTAAACTACACTAAACTACACTACACTATACCAAACTATACTATGTTATATTATGATACACCATACTATACTATACTATACTATACTATACTATACTATACTATACTATACTATACTATACTATACTATACTATACTATACTATACTATACTATACTATACTATACTATACTATACTATACTATACTATCTATCTATTGACCTTTCGAGCCGTAACCGGCCCATAGGGCGTAGACCAAGATACACCTTCTCCTATATGAATTTTTGTTCTAGTAGTTTTCTTTTAAAGATATTTTATCAAATCTCGCCATCTGTCTCTGTTCTGTGCAAGCAGTTCTATCTCATTGAGGGAGCCGATTCCTGCTGCTCTTGCCTCTCTCATCAATGTTCTTCTCAGTGTCTCCCTGGGTCTTCCTCTTTTTCTTTTACCTGTTGTTTCCCATATGAGGGCTTGCTTTGCTATTCGATTATTATCTCTTCTCATCACATGTCCAACGTATGACCATCGTCTTTTCTTTATTACTGAAGATATTAGTGGTTGATTGGCGATTTCTCTAATTTCCTCGTTTGTTTTGAATTCGTTCCATTCTATACCAAGTATTTTCCTTAGACATTTATTTTCGAATGCGTTCAACTTTGTTTCTATATCTCTTGTTGTTTTCCAGCTTTCACACGCATACGTAAGGGTTGATAGTACATTTGATTTGAATAGCCTAAGTTTTGTGTTTGTGCTAATGAGTTTTGATTTCCACAACTTTTCAAGGCTTCTGAAAGACATTGCTGCTTTAGCCAGTCTGATTCTAATTTCTTTGCTCGTATCCCCTTCTCGATCAATGTGACTTCCAAGATAGATGAAGTGATCGATCTCTTCTACTGGTTTGTTTTCCATGTATATTTTGTCACTTGTTGGAATTAAACTTTTCATGACTTTAGTCTTTTCATGATTGACCTCAAGCCCAATTTTGCTGGCTATTGATGATAGTTCATTTGTGTTTTCCTGCATCGTTTTTATCTGATTGCTGATAAGAACTATGTCATCAGCAAAGTCCAGGTCCTCCAAATGGTCTCCTTGTATCCATTCGATGCCTTTATTACCAGTGCAGCATTTCTTCATTATGAAGTCCATAACAATTCCAAATAACAAGGGCGATAAAATACATCCTTGTTTAAACCCCAGTTTTATACTATACTATACTATACTATACTATACCATACCATACCATACTATACTATACTATACTATACTATACTATACTATACTATACTATACTATACTATACTATACTATACTATACTATACTATACCATACCATACCATACTATACTATACTATACTATACCATACCATACTATACTATACTATACTATACCATACCATACTATACTATACTATACTATACCCTACTATACTATACTATACTATACTATACTATACTATACTATACTATACTATACTATACTATACTATACTATACTATACTATACTATACTATACTATACTATACTATACTATACTATACTATACTATACTATACTATACTATACTATACTATACTATACTATACTATACTATACTATACTATACTATACTATACCATACTATACTATATACAGACCGAGACTATATTCTGACCGAGCAGAAACCTTGGTTGCGGAGATGGCATTCTTTGACGATGATGATGACGATATCAAATGGAAGATAAAAAAAAGACATTCTTCCTCTTTCCTTCCTCATCTGCCTTTCAGCGTCGAGGAAAGATATAATTTGGGGTCTTTTGCTCTTCTGTTCGCCTCTGCTGCTGTTATGTTTCCTAGTGCTTCTAATATTCCATCGACCCATCTTTTTCGTGGTCGACCCTTGGGTCTGGTGTTCTCACAACGTTTGTTGAAGGCTCGTTGTGTTGTGTTTTGTTCTTTCTGCCTTGTCAGGTGGCCAAAACATTTTATCTGTTGTTTCTTTATATATTCTATGGCGGGGACTATTCCTAGCTTTTTTCTCAGTTCTTCATTTCTGATCTTATCTCTCAGACTGTTTCCTGTCATTCGTCTGAAACATTTAATCTCTGTAGAGGTTATTTTTCTTATTGTTCTTGCATCTAGAATCCAGGACTGGCATTGGTAGCACAACGTTGGGATGTAGATTGTATTGTATAGTGCTCGTTTTGCCTCTAGAGTTATTCCTTGTTGGACAATAGTAAGACACTAAACATCGCTATAGAACAGAAAGTTATAAAAAAGTAACACTTTAAATACCTGGAAACAACATTCTCTGAAGATGGTAAAATCCATAAAGAAATAGACCTTCAATGCAACAAAACAAGCTAATTGAAAAGTATCGGGACAGCTAACCCCTATGCTTCAACACAAAACAATATCAATTACCACCAAGAAACATCTTATACAGAGTACATTCATTCCAACATTGTGCTACTAATGCCAAACATGGTCACTTACATCATCATCATCATCATTGAGTGCCGTCTCCGCATCGAAGGTTGGCAACCATGGAACGCCATTCCGCTGTCTCTCTCTCTCTCTCTATTGCTTTAATAGTGCAGGTTGTCATAGGCTGACTTGTCCCATTAGTCTAAGCATAAATGAAAGCTTGTCCACTCAGAGATGACGTGATTGTGACATCAGCTTCAAATAACCACAAGAGACAGAATCAGAAATGATATTATGAAAAAAAGAGTAGGCACTGAGCGCCACATCTTAGCTACATACAGAAAGTGCATATAAACTGGTTTGTCCATCTAGAAAGAAAGCCGTGTGCTTCCTTAACATATAAAATATTTATATTTAAAAACGGAGAAGGGAGAAGAGCATAAGGCAGACCCAGAGTAAGATGGAGAGACAATATCCAAGAAGCGCTACAACAACATCAATTGACAATGAGTGAAGCCTCCAAAGGGGCGAGAACCAGAATTTTGTATATCTCTCGACACCTGAACGTGTAGGAGATGAAGTGAAGAGAGTGAGAGAGAGAGAGGGCAAAGGAGAGCGAGAGAGAGCTTAGGGCCCCACCATGTCTAAATCCGGCTCTGTGTGCCTGCTAGCCTGGGTGACCATGTCACTACACAACTATCTATCTCTACAGCTATTTAACAATTCTGTTGTTGATTTTCAGCGAAAACATTCTATGAAACTGTCTTCTATCTCGTCCCCTCTGTTTCTATATCTCTTCACTCTCTGTTTCTATATCTCTTCACTCTCTGTTTCTATATCTCTTCACTCTCTGTTTCTATATCTCTTCACTCTCTGTTTCTATATCTCTTCACTCTCTGTTTCTATATCTCTTCACACTCTTTTTCTATATATCTTCACTTTCTATATCTTTTCACTCTCTGTTTCTATATCTCTTCACTCTCTTTTTTTTTATATCTCTTCACTCTCTGTTTCTATATATCTTCTCTCTCTCTTTCTATATCTCTCCTCTTTCTGTTTCTATACCTCTTTTCTCTCTTTTTCCATATATCTACTCTCTCTTTTTCTATAGCTTTCCTCTCTCTGTTTCTATATCTTTTCTCTCCCATTTTATATATCTCTTATATTTATGTTTATATATCTCTCCTCATTCTGTTTGTATATCTTTTCTCTTTTTGTTTATGTATCTATTCTCTGTTTCTATACCTCTTCTCTCTGTTTATATACCTCTTCTCTCTGTTCCTATATCTCTTCTCTCTCTGTTTCTATATCTTTTCTTACCGGAAATGTTAGATTTTCCACTAAATATTCATTCAAAAAGAGAGCTAATTTCCAATGTTAGGAAGAGACAATCATCATTTTTTGGCCATGTAACGAGAAGAAAACAACTTGAATATATTGTAACAACTGGAAAAATTGAGGGACGAAGAGATAGAGGGAAGCAAAGAGAAAAAATAACAGACAGCTTAAGAGAATGGCTTGGCAGAAGGTCAACAACAGAAATGATAAATAGCTGCCGAGATCGAAAGTTGTGGAGAGACATGAGCACCTACGCCACTAGGCTCGGTACTTGATGATGATGATGATTCATTCTGCTCCCTAATCCATTTTTTGGCCAACAAGTAGTGATAGTATTCTACAACTTTCTTTTTGCTTTGGCCCCTTTTATATATAAGCATTAACCTTTTACTTTGGCCTCATTTAGGTGCACTTGTTAACTTTTTACTCTGGCCTCATTTAGGTGCACTTGTTAACTTTTACTTTGGCCTCATTTAGGTGCACTTGTTAACTTTTTACTTTGGCCTCATTTAGGTGCACTTGTTAACTTTTTACTTTGGCCTCATTTAGGTGTACTTGTTAACTTTTTACTTTGGCCTCATTTAGGTGCACTTGTTAACTTTTTACTTGGCCTCATTTAGGTGCACTTGTTAACTTTTTACTTTGGCCTCATTTAGGTGTACTTGTTAACTTTTTACTTTGGCCTCATTTAGGTGCACTTGTTAACTTTATACTTTGGCTTCATTTAGGTGCACTTGTTAACTTTTTACATGGCCTCATTTAGGTGCACTCATTACTTTTTGCTTTGGCCTCATTTAGATGTTCTCGTTACTTTTTGTCTCATTTAGAATGTATTTAATTTTTACTTTACACAAAAATCTGCACATGGTATCCTCAACATTCTTCTGTAAAATAAAATACCTTCCGGGCCATGCATAACTTTCATGAACTACCTGCCTTACCGGTGAGAAATATAACAAAAACTGGTGGAGAAAACCATAACAAAAACTGGTGGAGAAAACCATAACAAAAACTGGTGGAGAAAACCATAAAAAAACAGCCAGAAGGAACAACTAAGACCATTGTTGTAAACTATCGTTGTTAACCATTGTTGTAAACCATCGTTGTTAACCATTGTTGTAAACCATCGTTTTTAACCATTGTTGTAAACCATCGTTGTAAACCATTGTTGTAAACCACAAATATAGTCAAGCATAACACAAAGAAGAAACAAGAATTGCCTGAGTTAAAAAAAAAAATGATAACACGGTTGTTAAAGTACATGAGTAATTCTCTCACTAACTTTATTTCTCTTTCTCTCTCTTCGTCCCTAACTTTCTACCGCACTTTTCACTCTTTCTACATCTTGGTCTTTCTAATCATTCTCTTTTTCTCCCCTCTCTCTTTCGTTATATCC
The DNA here is from genome assembly GCA_032433765.1 of Megaustenia siamemsis. Lineage (NCBI taxonomy): Eukaryota > Metazoa > Mollusca > Gastropoda > Stylommatophora > Ariophantidae > Megaustenia > Megaustenia siamemsis. The sequence goes on along the minus strand of JAVIAB010000001.1, from coordinate 88,965,010 downwards.
TTATCACTTCCTCTCTCGCTTTCTCTCACTCTCTCTCTCTCCCTATCTCTCTCTCTTTACACTCTTCTTCTTTTTGCATTTACTTCGTCTCACTCTTGCCCCTCCCTCTCTTCCTCACTATTATTGTCTCGTTAGATTCTCTGGTAGATCTTACTCTGTCTCTGTATAACTCTGTCTCTGTATAACTCTATCTCTGTATAACTCTATCTCTGTATAACTCTATCTCTGTATAACTCTGTCTCTGTATAACTCTATCTCTGTATAACTCTATCTCTGTATAACTCTATCTCTGTATAACCCTATCTCTGTATAACTCTATCTCTGTATAACTCTGTCTCTGTATAACTCTATCTCTGTATAACTCTATCTCTGTATAACTCTATCTCTGTATAACCCTATCTCTGTATAACTCTATCTCTGTATAACTCTATCTCTGTATAACCCTGTCTCTGTATAACTCTATCTCTGTATAACTCTGTCTCTGTATAACTCTGTCTCTGTATAACTCTATCTCTGTATAACTCTGTCTCTGTATAACTCTATCTCTGTATAACTCTGTCTCTGTATAACTCTATCTCTGTATAACTCTGTCTCTGTATAACTCTGTCTCTGTATAACTCTATCTCTGTATAACTCTGTCTCTGTATAATCCTGTCTCTGTATAACCCTGTCTCTGTATAACTCTATCTCTGTATAACTCTGTCTCTGTATAACTCTATCTCTGTATAACCCTGTCTCTGTATAACTCTATCTCTGTATAACCCTGTCTCTGTATAACTCTATCTCTGTATAACCCTGTCTCTGTATAACTCTGTCTCTGTATAACTCTATCTCTGTATAACCCTGTCTCTGTATAACCCTGTCTCTGTATAACTCTATCTCTGTATAACTCTGTCTCTGTATAACTCTATCTCTGTATAACTCTGTCTCTGTATAACGCTATCTCTGTATAATCCTGTCTCTGTATAACCCTGTCTCTGTATAACTCTATCTCTGTATAACTCTGTCTCTGTATAACTCTATCTCTGTATAACCCTGTCTCTGTATAACTCTATCTCTGTATAACTCTGTCTCTGTATAACTCTGTCTCTGTATAACTCTATCTCTGTATAACTCTGTCTCTGTATAACTCTATCTCTGTATAACCCTGTCTCTGTATAACCCTGTCTCTGTATAACTCTATCTCTGTATAACTCTATCTCTGTATAACTCTATCTCTGTATAACTCTATCTCTGTATAACTCTATCTCTGTATAACCCTGTCTCTGTATAACTCTGTCTCTGTATAACCCTGTCTCTGTATAACTCTATCTCTGTATAACTCTATCTCTGTATAACTCTATCTCTGTATAACTCTATCTCTGTATAACTCTGTCTCTGTATAACTCTGTCTCTGTATAACTCTATCTCTGTATAACTCTATCTCTGTATAACTCTATCTCTGTATAACCCTGTCTCTGTATAACTCTGTCTCTGTATAACCCTGTCTCTGTATAACTCTGTCTCTGTATAACCCTGTCTCTGTATAACCCTGTCTCTGTATAGCTCTGTCTCCACAGTTCCCTCCAAGCTGCGCGATATCTGCGCCTTCAGGCCCGACATATCCATCATCGGTATGGGATTTGTAGGTACAGATTTGCCTTTCCCATTCAATCCCTACTCGCTTCGCCATACTGGCGAATCTTTTCCAGGGGTACCGCTTGGAGTTGGAGTATGGTCTTGATCAGCTCTGTTGCTCGGCCATTCTGGCGCATGCAGTCAGCTATGAGTCACTGGCCGCTCTTAACCCAGACCTTAGTTGGCGTCTTACTCGCTAAAGTATTTATTAATAATTTGTTCTGGAATAATTAGAAGAAATATTTAATCATTTAGAAACACATTGTAAAAGTAACGTACAGTGACCCGTCACGCCAGGTGGCGTATACGGAATATGGTGTTAGTGACCATCATTTTTACAGACCTTCGACACATGATTTTTGGGGTAATGTGGTCGGTATTACGGCCTTGCCGTTTTACTTTCCCAGAAAAAAATATGGTACCTGTTTAAGACTGGGTGTACCTGGAAGCTGTCGATCAGGATCGAACCTCTTGTCGTTTGCCGTCCAGTTCACTAACCACTGAGCTATCGCGACTCCCAGAAACACTTTGTGTAAGATTACAAGTGTTTGAATGTCGCCATAATGTGTTATCAGCAACGATAAACTGTTGAATTATTAAATGTGTATTTATCATCATCATCGTTATCATCTACCTTGCCCTTGTTTAAACTTGGCTCATTAACAGCTACACTTTTTGTTTCTTTTCTCTCCTATGTGAGATGTTCAGCGCCTGCAGTATACAGTCCCAGCTTGTCTGTGATATTTTGCACCCACATTCTCCTATTTTTGCCTCTCTCTCTCTCACTCTCTCTCGTTCTCATTCTCTCTCTCTTTTATCTAGAACTATAGGGGAATTCAAGAGCCTGCAGCCTGCTGTCGCATCAGCATGTTCAGCACCCTTTCAGCTCTCCTTGACTTTCTATTCAGTATCCCATGGTAAATGCCTGCGTTAAATCAGGCTGGCTAACAGAAGCTAAGATCATTGTGCTCCCTGTAGTGGTTGCTCTTACTGATATATCTTCAACATGTGTCATGCCGGTTGGCGTAGGCGATCATGACCTTCCACAATCTTTAATCCACCGTGTATCGTATCAGTTATGCTGTTGACTGTTTTCCATGCCTTGACACCAAGCTATCTAGTATCTTCTCACTTTGTCGTCCGCGATCTGTCATTCCTTGTATTTTGCCAGTTGTAACCACATATTCTCAATTTCCTCTTCGCATGATGTGCCTGAAAAATGTCGATTGTTTCTTTTTGATGTTTTTAAGAGCTCCCTTTTTGTGTTGTTTTTTTTTTTTTTGAGAATTTCCTCATTGGTCTTTTTAGCTGTCCAGGGAGCTTTAAAAATTCTTCTGAGAAATCCAATCTCTGCGGTCTCTGATCGTCTTTTCATTTGTTTGTTTATTGTTTATGATTCGCGTTCATCAGTCAGAATTAGCTCTGTATAGCACCGACGAAATCTCATTCTCATTTCTATTGACATAAATTTGTTTCGTAAGATGTTTTTCTTAGAAATGTTATTTTGACATGAGCTATTCTGCTTTTATTTCTGTGGTGCATCTCCCATCTGATGTTATTATTGTTCCCAAGTATTTGACGCTCTCCACTTGTTTCAGATTTGTCCTCTTTATGTTTATGCTGCATGATGGTGGTGATCGTTACTTCGATATAACCATTACTTCTGTTTTCTTACTTTTCAGATTTAGATCTTTATTTTTGCTTTCTTTTACTATTATGCCTATCATTTCTTGTGGTTCATTCTCTATCTCTTCTATTAAAACTGTGTCATTCGGATATCGCAAATTGTTTAAGTTGTAACCGTTGACTTCAGTTCCATTTTTATCTGATATTGATCTCATATTTTCGCTGTAAAGTGAAAACAAATCCGGTGACAGAACACATTCTGATATACAAAGCCCAGTGTTACAGTACCTCTAGGAAGGTCAAGCCAAGCAGTTCTCCAGCAATAGCCTTAAACTAGACGATCTCCAACTTTTCCGGTAAAGCTGGGAATGTCCAGAAAGCCATTACTATCCGACATACTCAGAATGTCCAGAAAGCCATTACTATCCGACATACTCAGAATGTCCAGAAAGCCATTACTATCCGACATACTCAGAATGTCCAGAAAGCCATTACTATCCGACATACTCAGATTGTCCAGAAAGCCATTACTATCCGACATACTCAGAATGTCCAGAAAGCCATTACTATCCGACATACTCAGAATGTCAAGAAAACCATTACTATCCGACATACTCAGAATGTCAAGAAAACCATTACTATCCGACATACTCAGAATGTCCAGAAAGCCATTACTATCCGACATACTCAGAATGTCCAGAAAGCCATTACTATCCGACATACTCAGAATGTCAAGGCTCTGCTGCCCTTATCAACACGTAGCATTACGTCAACAACAACAACTTGTTACTATGTCTTCGATAAATAACCTTTTCTGAAGTCATAATGTTGATTTACATAACGTAAATATGTAATTTCCTTGTTTTCATGTTCTTATGTTCTTTATTTCATTATGTCTGCATGTTCTTTATCAACCAGTGTTCTGGAACTGTATTATTTGTTTGTTTGTTTTAATTTTAACGTGTGTTAGTTCTGTTTCAAATAAGTTGTACTGGTTACAAGAAATTCCATATTTCTCTGAATATTTATGTTGAATGAAACAGTGAG